>OY728159.1:1321502171-1322000338 GCA_963277665.1 Viscum album | reverse complement strand
ACAAAATCATGATCATAATAATAATATTAGTCTTTTTTATATATAAGGCCCCAGCCTTAAACATTACTTAATCTTCAGTTATTAGAAGATTACACATTGAGGATCTTTTCGGGTTTAGAGTTTTATAGAATTAGATCATAAAACTTGCATTACATTCCACATATAAACAAAGTGGTTACATAAAGATAGTATTCTTCATTCCCATCAATGGAAACATATTTAAAATAAAACATGGATTCTTTCTCGACAATTCCTTGACATTATCATCATATCATGTACATTTCCCTTGACCTGTGAAAAACTTTTCAAAAAACATGGGATGAGCATAAAAAGCTCAGTAAGGGATATAAAAATATGGAAAGGAAACATGGGTACATATATACATAAGAATGAAATCATACATTACCCATAAAACATAATCACTTTAACATACCTCTTCAAATCATGAATAAATCATAGAAATCATAAGACATAAAGGTAACTTGAGGCATTCATAACATTCTTACATAGGGAGTAACCCTCTTGGTTACGTTTGGAATACCCATCATAGTATATTCCCTAAATCTCTTTGGAGAAACCTTAACGTTTCACTCCTTCGCATTACCCAATGCATTGGAGAGATATATCGGGCTCACACACCCTTAGATTATCACGGAACCACCCGTCTTCATAATAATGCCCAAGAACCAAAACATAATCGTATCACATAAAACATGCATAAATGAAAACATAACATTTCCACATTTCAATCACAAGATATCAATACAACACATTGATATAATAAAAACATTATGAAAACCATTTTCAATACAAAAATAAAAGAAAAGTAAAACATGGTATTTATTTTTCTTTTAAAAACAAGGTATGGCTTGTAGAGGATGTTGCAACTCAAATAATGGTCACGGCGGCGTAGAAGTTGTTGTCGCCGCATACGTACGACAAAAACATTCCCTTTTGTCAATTAGTAAAAGCTTCGTATTAAAAATATTCCTTTTGAATAAACGTAAAATTCAACGGGGTTTATACACCATATAAAAGAAAGTTGTGTATAAAATAAAATATGCCTCCATTAAAGGAGATTGAGACGAAGTCCCATACCTCGACTCCGACTTGACTCGATTGTTCTTTAATGTCATGAATAATAAACTTGAGTTAATTTATACTTTCTTAAGAACATTTTTCAAGTTCATTATTCATTTTATATCACTTATTGCCATGTCATGAACACTATGTAATTATTTAAGTTAATAACGGTCGTTTTAACGATCATTGGTACTTGAGTCAAAATAAACCCTCTATAATTACAAGTTTTTCATGTATCCATTATATCCAAAATTATAATAATGATGTATATATCATATATATCATATATATCCAGTATATACGTGCATTTATAATATTACATAATCATTTAGAGGTAAGAAATGAAATGCACTGTTCATGGAGACGGTAAGTCGTACGTACGCATGAACGCTATTTCCATTTCTATTTCATATTTTTTTATGGAATGGAATCATAATTATATAACGATATATTATAATTCCATTATAATATCATATATAATACCATTAATTAAATCCTTTATATGTCCCACATATGGCATTAACGAAATCAAATCACTCTGAGGGGGCGGTAGTCCGCACTTCCTTAAATGAAGATATTGTGTTTAGCCATAATGGAAACCAGAAAGGTATGCCCAAAATGAAAAATAAATAAGCTTAAGTAAAACATAAACATATTATATATCATATATAAATATAGTGACGTCTTAATGGCCACCTTTGAAGGTGTTAAAGGAATGTGGAACAATCATCGTTTCGGGAGGCATAACTTCACCATCCACGGAAACAATATGTTCTTTAACCATTAACTGTAGGTGTGGGTAAGTGTAGCTTTAATCCTTCCTTCAACAACATCCTAGTATATTTAAGATAATGGAGGTGTTACAAAAGAAATAAATAAAAAGATTTTAGGGGGTTGGAGAAGCAAAATAAAACAAAAGGACTCAAGTGAGGACATTACCTTAAAATTGGGTAACTTCCTTTGGTTTGAGCTCAAAGGATTCCTTGGGAAGACTTATGCCCAAATTGAGGCTTCAAGTAGTAATATAGGGAAGTGGAGAGACAAAATGGGCAGGTTATGGCCGAGCCAAAGGCTTTGGAAGTGTGGGTAAGGAGGTAGAGCTGGGGGCCTTTTATAAGAGGAGAGGAGAGGCACTCTTGGAAAGTAAAGAAATATTACTTTATTTGAAAATGCGTTTCGGATTTAAAAGGTCCCAAATTGATATAATTCGAGTATAAGGTGATAAGGGTTCGAAATACACCCATAAAATAGGTTTTGGACATGTTTAGGTCATAGATTTTACATTATCATTTCATTTTATTTAAATCCTTTGTTAATGAGGAAATCGCTTCATCATCATGATGTCATAAATAATTTAATTTATTTAAAGTATAAAAATTATAAAAAAACTACTATGATGTAGGAAATCTTTTTATATTTATATTGAATATTTATAGTCAAAAATATGACTTGTATAACCCCATTTAATAATTGTTTTTGTAAAACATATTATGTTTGTGTCATTTTTACTTTTTCATTAAATAAAAAGTTATTTATGTCATTTCCCAACCAAAGTGGATCCATGGGGTCCCCAAGTTAACCCATGGATTGTCTTGGCCGTCCATGACACATCCAATTAGGGTACGACATGTGTCAAGCTCATATCATATTATTAAAACATTATTTTTACCTTAAACTACACTAATTACCTCTAATCGCGATTAAGAACTTAAAAGTTACTATTCACCAAAAAATTATTTTAATCTCATTGAACCACATTTTACTTCTTAATGACAACCATGTATGTCAGAGTTTTGAAAATCAAATCACAGAAGTGGCAAAGTTTCATTTAAATGAATAATCAGTTTCTTTAACTACCACTTAGTGGTTTCACTATTCATCAAAAATTGATGTTTTTCATAAAGAAACCAAAACTTCACCCTAAGCTATATTTGATATTTTGAATTCAAAAATGATGTCTATTTTACAAAAATAAAATCATATAAGTTACATTAATTAATTTAATAATTAATTCCCGCTGTCATGACAAATAGCGGGTTTTTTTTGAAACAATAAGTATCAAAAGATTGACATCAGTTGAAGTCCAATTTCAAAGTGAAATTGATTCCAATGACCACCATTGGATTAAATAGTAAAAATATATTATAATTTCACTTTAAAACCAATTAAAAATATAATCTAATCATATAAATAAATTAGATTAAAAATAGGTTTTGAATTAAAATACAACATTTTTCACTATTCATTAAAAATGAACTTTATAGGAAAAATACCAAAAATTCACACAAAGTAAATTTTGATGTCCCAATCATAAAGAATAAGTTTATTTTGACAAACATAGCTTATAAAATTGTCAAAAGATAGATTTAAAAATGGCTTTCCATTAAAAGGCAATAAATCAATCTTTTAAAAATATTATTGTATTCCATGCTTAAGATTTGATTTATTTTCATTTTAAGCCTCTAAAACACTATCTAATTCATTAATAGGCATAGATAAAAATATCTATTATTCATTACTTACATGGGATGTTACTTCCTTCCCCCCTTTAGAAAATTGCATCCTCGCAATTTATTTACTTGTCGAATAAATGGGGGTAATTATCCCTCATTGCATTTTCAAATTACCATGTTGCCTCTTCCATCATGTTGTTTTTCAACAAAACCTTTACCTGATTAATCACCTTATTTCGTAACACTTGCTCCCTGTGGTCAAGAATCTGGACCAGTTGTTCCTCATAAGATGGGTTCTCTTCCAACTGAACTACCTCTGGACTCAAAACATGAGATGGATCTGACATATACTTTCTCAGTATCGAAACATGAAAAACATTGTGTACCTGAGATAAAATTGGAGGTAAAGCCACTCGGTATGCAACTGATCCAACTCTATCCAGAATTTCATATGGTCCAATTAACCTTGGACTCAGCTTTCCTTTCTTACCAAATCGCATCACACTTTTCCATGGTGATACTTTGAGAAAAACATGATCACCTACCTCAAAAGAGAGATCCTTCCTCCTGTTGTCTGCATAACTCTTCTGCCTACTCTGAGCTATTCTCATGTGTTTCTAAATCAACTAAACTTTTTCTACCATCTCTTCTACCAATTATGGTCCCATCAACTTCCTTTCACCCACTTCATCCCAGAAAGCTGGAGTTCAAAACCGCTTCCCATATAACGCCTCAAATGGTGCCATCTGTATACTGGAATGAAAACTGTTATTTTATGAAAATTCAACCAAAGAAAGATGTTGGTCCCAACTTCCCTGATAATCCATCGAACAAGCTCGTAGCATATCCCCAAAGGTCTGAATTGTTCGTTCTGACTGCCCATCTGATTGAGGATGAAAATATGTACTAAAATATAATTCAGTACCCAATGACTTTTGAAGGCCTTTCCAAAAGTTAGAAGTGAACCTGGGATCATGGTCAGATACAATGGAGAGGGGAACTCCATGTAACCTAACTATCGCTTTAAGATACAAATGGGAAAGTTGATCTAGGGAAAAAGTATCTCTTATAGCACGGAAATGAGCAGATTTGGTCAAGCGATCAACAATAACCCAGATTGCATTATTACCTCAAGATGTCTTCTGTAATCCCACAACAAAGTCAATGGATATATTCTCCCATTTCCACTCTGGCACTGGTAAAGGCTGAAGCATCCCTTTCGGTAACTGCTGCTCTGCTTTAACCTGTTGACAAGTCAAACACTTCACAGTAAAATCAGCAATATCTCTTTTCATTCCATCCCACCAGTAATACTCCCGCAGATCTCTGTACATCTTAGTACTGCCAGGATGAACTGAAAACGGAGAACTATGAGCTTCACATAACAAATCTCTCTTCAACTATGAATCACAAGGCACACATAATCTCTTCCCAAATCTCAAAACACAATCATTATCAATGTTAAATTCAGTCAACTTACCTTTCTGAACCAGCTCTACCTTTTTCTGCAACTCACTGTCTTCCCTCTGTGCTTTCTTCTTTCGGTCTGATAGGGATGATCTCACTGATACCTAAAACAAAATAGAAGAACTTCATGCACCAACAAATTCTATGCCAAATTTCATCAAATCATTAACCAAAGGATCACATTCCAAACACAACATTACTAATGAAGCATTAATTTTTCGACTCAAAGCATCATCCACTTTATTTGCTTTTCCCAGATGGTAATGAATTGTACAATCATAATCCTTGATTAATTCCAGCCATCTCCTCTGTCTCATGTTTAACTCTTTCTGGGTGAATATATACTTTAAACATTTGTGATCAGTATATATTTCACACTTTACTCCATTCAAATGATGCCTCCAAATTTTTAAAGCGAAAACAACAACAGCTAATTCCAAATCATGTGTAGGGTAATTTACCTCATGAGTTTTCAACTGACGTGAAGCATAAGCAATTACCTGATAATTCTGCATTAGGACACAACCAAGTCCTTTTAATGAAGCATCACTCTATATAACAAACTCACCATTCCTGGAAGGTAGTACCAAAATTGTAGCATTCACCAATATTCTTTTCAATTCCTGAAAACAATCATCACATTCTTTTGTCCAGATAAACTTAACACCCTTCTGAGTTAGCTTAGTCATTGGACTCGATAACCGTGAAAAATTTCTAACAAACCTTCGGTAATAGCCTGCTAAACCAAGGAAACTATGAATCTCTATTACATTTGTGGGTCTTGGCCATTCATCAACAACCTTTGTTTTTACAGGATCAACGGTTATCCCATATTTAGAAACAATGTGACCAAGGAAAGAAATTTGTTGCAAACAAAACTCGCACTTGCTGAATTTCCCATACAGTTTCTTTTCTTTTAAGGTTTGCAAGATGACCCTTAAATGTCTTTCATGCTCCTCTTTAATTTTAGAAAACACCAAAATATCATCAATGAAAACCACCACAAACTTATCCAGGAACTCATGGAAAATTATATTCATTAAGTCCATGAATACAGAAGGTGCATTGGTTAGCCCAAAAGGCATTACTACAAATTCATAATGGCCATATCATGTATGGAACGCGGTCTTCAGAACAACTTCTTCCTTTACCTTCAGCTGATGGTACCCCAATCTCAGGTCAATCTTTGAAAAATACTGAGCTCCCTGGAGCTGATCAAACAAATCATCGATATGAGGCAATGGATATTTGTTCTTAACAGTGATATTATTCAAGGCCCTATAATCAATGAAAAGTATCATTGAGCCATCTTTCTTTTTAACAAACAAGACAGGAGCACCCCATTGTGATGTGCTAGGTCGAATGAAACCTTTCTCTAATAAATCTTTCAATTTCTCCTTCAACTCTAAAAGTTCAATTTGAGCCATTCGATAAGGGGGTTTTGAAATCGGCTTAGCATCAGGAACTAAGTCAACAGTAAAATCAACTTCCCGATCTGGTATTATTTCAGGCAACTCATCAGGAAAAACATCAGGATACTCATTTCCCACTGGCACATCATTAATCTGAATAGTTCCTTTATTTTCAATTATGTGTTCAAGGTAACATTTATTTCCATCTTTTACAAGTTTCATGGCCTCTTGATAAGTTATCAATAGTAAGGGTTCATTCTTTTACACAAACTGAAAGCCTTTCTGAAAAGAAACTTCTTTATCTCTACAGACAATCTTAGAATGGTAAATAGAGAGCCAATCCATACCTAGGATAACATAAAACTCTAATAGAGGTAGAACAATAAGGTTTTCAAGTAGGTTCTTTCCACGGATAAGGATATGAATATTCTTATAAGTTCTTTTTTCCTCAACATTTCCCCTAGGTGTTTTTACCAGAAGCTCAGGAGTCATTTCTTGAGATTGTATTCCCATTTTACTAGAAATTTTTTTAGAGATGAAAGAATGTGTAGACCCCGAATCAAACAACACACTAGAATAATCTGAAAAAACAAACAAAGTACCTGATACAACATCATTAGATGGCCTGACATCCGCTGAAGTAGTTACAAAGGATTTCACCACCCCTTTCTTCTTGTATTCTAACTGCTTCCCATCACTCAAGCTCTTTGTCGGACCCTCGTTTTCATAGTGACCCATCTCATTGCACTTATAACATTTCACTAACTGTAAATCAAATTTGGTCTTACCATCACCCTGATCTTTTTCAGTGCCATCACGAGCCTTATGTCCCATCTTATCACATCGGTTGCACATTCCAGAATTCAGAAGACATTCCCTAGCATGCCTTTTGCCACATTTATCACAAACTGGAAACTTAGTTTTCCAATCGTCAGTCTTTTTTGAAGAATTATTACCTTTCTCGTGCCACCCTTGTCTCTTCTTCTGTTGGTTGTTATAGAACACTTGATCATCGGCAAACTCCATTTCCACCTTCTTAGCACATCGAACAAGATTTTCATAACTTTTAAACTCATGAGAAGCTAACTCCCATCGATATTTTGACATTAATTTTGAGTAACATACCTTTGAATTCATCCCAGTCAAGATCATCAATCTCATCGGCGTCCCTGATATTTTTAACTATAGACCACCACTGATCTACCTCACCCTCCAAACGGTAAATTTCAAGACTAACCTTTTCATTGTCTGAACACCCCATGACATCGAAAATCTTCTCCAGTGCTTTAATCCACCCTTCAGCTAACACAGGGTCAGATGATCCTCTGAATGATGGGGGATGTTGCCTCATGAAATGTTCCATCACTAACATGTTCCTCAGCGGTTGATCTGGCTGATCTTGTGCATGGATACCACCACCATTTATCGCTTGAGTCAACTACGCCATTACTGCAAAAAACTGTTCAGTTCCAATTCCGACCATCTTAGGATGCTGATTCGGATGCTTATTTCCTTCTATATGGCTTCCTAGCACTGCTTCCCTGTTTCCTCTGCGGAAAACCATTCTGAACAAACATGTCTTAGATGAAGCAACATGGTAATTTTCAAATGCTATATCATTTAAATTTGACCATTAAAAAATATTTTTGGATAATCATTTAATAGAATTCTAACTCCTTAGGTTATCTAAACCGACCTTTGATACCAACTATAAGGCCCCAGCCTTAAACCTTACTTAATCTTGTGTTATTATAAGATTACACATTGAGTATCTTTTCGGGTTTATAGTTTTAGAGAATTATATCATAAAAATTGAATTACATTCCACATATAAACAAAGTGGTTACATAAAGATAGTATTCTTCATTCCCATCAATGGAAACATATTTAAAATAAAACATGGATTCTTTCTCGACACTTCCTTGACACTATCATCATATCATGTACCTTTCCCTTGACCTGTGAAAAACATTTCAAAAAACTTGGGATGAGCATAAGAAGCTCAGTAAGGGATATAAAAATATAGAAAGGAAACATGGGTACATATATACATAAGAATGAAATCATACTTTACCCATAAAATATAATCACTTTAACATACCTCATAAAATCATGAATAAATCATAGAAATCATAAGACATAAAGGTAACTTGAGGCATTCATAACATTCTTACGTAGGGAGTAACCCTCTTGGTTACGTTTGGAATACCCATCACAGTATATTCCCTAAATCTCTTCGGAGAAACCTTAACGTTTCACTCCTTCACGTTACCCAATGCATTGGAGAGCTATATCGGGCTCACCCACCCTTAGATTATCACGGAACCACCCGTCTTCATAATAATTCCCAAGAACCATAACATAATTGTATCACATAAAACATGCATAAAGCAAACATAACATTTCCAAATTTCAATCACAAGAAATCAATAAAACACATTGATATAATAAAAACATTATGAAAACCATTTTCAATACCAAAATAAAAGAAAAGTAAAACATGGTATTTATTTTTCTTTTAAAAAGAAGGTATGGCTTGTAGAGGAAGCTGAAACTCAAATAATGGTCACGGCGGCGTAGAAGTCGTTGTCGCCGCATACGTACGACAAAAACATTACCGTTGGTAGTTTAGTAAAAGCTTCGTATAATAAATATTCCTTTTGAATAAATTTAAAAGTCAAAAGGGTTTATACACCGTATAAAAGAATTTTTTGTATAAAATAAAATGTGCCTCAATGAAAAGAGATTGAGACGAAGTCCCATACCTCGGGTCTGACTCGAATCGATCATTCTTTAATGTCCTGAATAATAAAATTGAGTTAATTTATACTTTCTTAAGATCCTTTTTCAAGTTCATTATTCCTTTTATATCACTTATTGCCATGTCATGAACACTATGTAATTATTTATGTTAATAACGTTCGTTTTAACGATCATTGGTACTTGAGTCAAAATAAACCCTTTATAATTACAAGTTGTTCATGTATCCATTATATCCAGAATTATAATCATGATGTATATATCATATATATCATATATATCCAGTATATACTTGCATTTATAATATTACATAATCATTTAGAGGTAAGAAATGAAATGCACCGTTCATGGAGACGGTAAGCCGTACGTACGCATGAACGCTACTTCCATTTCTATTTCGTATTTTTTTATGGAATGGAATGATAAATATATAAAGATATATTATAATTCCAGTATAATATCATATATAACACCATTAATTAAATCCTTTATACGTCCCACATATGGCATTAATGAAATCAAATCACTTTGAGGGGGCAGTAGTCCGCACTTCCTTAAATGAAGATATCATGTTTACCCATAATGGAAACCATAAAGGTATGCACAAAATGAAAAATACATAAGCTTAAGGAAAACATAAACATATTATATATCATATATAAATATAGTGACATCTTAATGGCCACCTTTTAAGGTGTTAGAAGAATGTTGAACAATCATCGTTTCGGGAGGCATAAATTCACCATCCACGGAAACAGTATGTTCGTTAACCATTAGATGTATGTGTGTGTAAGTGTAGCTTGAATAATTATTATAAAAACATCCTAGTATATTGAAGATACTGTAGTTGTTACAAAATAAATAAATAAAAAGAGTTTATGGGGTTGGAGAACAAAAATAAAACAAAAGGATTCAAGTGAAGACATTACCTTAAAATCGGGTAACTCCATTTGGTTTGAGCTCAAATAATTCCTTGGGAAGACTTCATCCCAAAGTGAGGCTTCAAGGAGTAAGAGAGTGAACTGTGGAGACAAAATGAGGAGGGTTTGGCCGAGCCAAAGGCTTTGGATGTGTGGGTATGGAGGTAGAGCTGGGGGCCTTTTATAAGAGGAGAGGAGGGGCACTCTTGGAAAATAAAGAAATATTACATTATTTGAAAATGATTTTAAGATTTAAAAGGTCCCACATTGATATAATTCGAGGATAAGGTTATAAGGGTTCGAAATACACCCATCCAATAATTTTTGGACATGTGTAGGTCATAGATTTTACATTATCATTTCATTTTATTTAAATCCTTTATTAATGAGGTAATCGCTTCATCATCATGATGTCATAAATAATTTAATTTATTTAAAGTATAAAAATTATAAAAAAATTACTATGATGTAGGAAATATTTTTAGATTTCCAATTAATATTTATAGTAAAAAATATGACTTGTATAACACCATTTAAAAATCGTTTTCATAAAACATATTATGTTTGTGTCATTTTTACTTTTTCATTAAATAAAAAGTTATTTACGTCATTTCCCAACCAAAGTGGCTCCATGGGGTCCACAAGTTGACCCATTAATTTTATTGGTCGGCCATGACACATCCAATGAGGATAGCACATGTGTCAAGCTCATCTCATATTATTAAAACATTATTTTTACCTTAAAGTACACTAATTTCCTCTAATCGTGATTAAGAACTTAAAAGTTACTATTCACCAAAAAATTATTTTAATCTCATTGAACCACAATTTACTTCTTAATGACAACCATGTATGTTGGATTTTTGAAAATCAAATCACAGAAGTGGCAAAGTTTCATTTAAATGAAAAATCAGTTTCTTTAACTACCACTTAATGGTTTCACTATTCATCAAAAATTAACTTTTTCAGAAAGATACCAAAACTTCACCCTAAGCTATATTTGATATTCGGAATTCAAAAATGATGTCTATTTTACAAATTCAAATCATATAAGTTACATTAATTAATTTAATAATTATTACCCACTGTCATGACAAATAGCGGGTTTTTTTGAAATAATAAGTATCAAAAGATTGACATCAGTTGAAGTCCAATTTCAAAGTGAAATTGATTCCAATGACAACCATCGGATTAAATAGTAAAAATATATTCTAATTTCACTTTAAAACCAATTAGAATTATAATCTAATCATATAAATAAATTAGATTAAAAATAGGTTTTGAATTAAAATACAACATGTTTTACTATTCATTAAAAAATGAACTTTATCGAAAAAATACCAAAAATTCACACAAAGTAAATTTTCATGTCCCAATCATAAAGAATAAGTTTATTTTGACAAACATAGCTTATAAAATTGTCAAAATATAGCTTTAAAAATGGTTTTCCATTAAAAGGAAGTAAGACAATCATTTAAAAATATTAGTGTATTCCATGCTTAAGATTGGATTTATTTTCATTTAAAGCCTCTAAAACACTATCTAATTCATTAATAGGAATAGATAAAAATATCTATTATTCATTACTTACTTGGGATGTTACAGTATACTTATATATTTAATTATTATTTCCTTGTTAACATAATAATAATAATAATAACATCCCAATTGTATCACCTTATCCTATAATTGTCATCGAATTATTCTCCTAATAATCTATATATTATATAATAGACAACAATAATAAAATAGCTGAATCATGATCAAAATAATGCATAAAAACATTCATAGAAATAACCATGAAAAAAGGAAAAAATGATCTATCTGATTAACTTAATTTATTTAGGTCCACTTTATTATCTTTATTCATAATATTATAAATCATAATCTGATGGAAGAAATAATTTTATTTTTTATAAGAATAAATGGAGAGATTCAAGATCCCCCCACCTAAATCGGAAAATCAAAATCACAGTGTTGAATGAAGTGAAATAAATTGATGATTTAATACCAATGATAACATGTAAAACCTTCAAGAACCATATTAATGTTCTCCCATAATCTAACCATTTACTAAACTCTTATAAATCCAAGACACAACCATACTATAACCTTTAGAATAATAAAAATGATAATAAATAGTTTACAGAAAGGGAGAAAATTACACATTAAAGTGAAAAGGATGAAATTAAGGATTACAATACACCAAGTGGGTACCAAAATCACACAAAAATTTAACAAAATATACAAAGGGTTTGAGTGAAAAGAAATAATAAAATCAAAGAGGTAAGAACAATTGGAATTTCTAATAAAAATTTGAAGGCTTTTTCAATGCATGGAAATTTATAAAACATTTCATAGTGTTACTTAGTAAACTATGATATGTGATTTTAAAACATTAAAATAGAGACATATTCACTTTACCTATAGATGTTTACCTTATGAAAAATGGGTTTCACCATTTCTAGGATATAATGAAATTGGACATGTTGTGGTTAGATTTTCAACCTACCAAGACCATAATATATCACGACATAACTACCACTAGACTAATGATTTATATCCAAAAAATATGAGATATATATGATTTAATATTCTCTTTAATATTCCATAATTCCCATGAAAATACAAAATGGGAATTGCCATCTTTAATAGGTATGATAAATATATATCATCCCTAAAACCGCACTCTTAGATCTGTTGCAAAAATCATAAACTTATATTTCGAGATTTGATATATATAAAGGTGACCCAATTTTTTTCTTCCAAAACATTTAACATCGAAAGGAAATATTGTGTCACTTAAAAACCTAAGGATAATTTATGTGTTGGATTTTATATAGTTAGAATAACATTTTCCTAAACTATACCCATGTCTATAACTGATCATTTCTCCCAATTAACCCATATTTTATTATTTTGAATTAATTTATCATTACCATACATATGAAGTACATTCTAAGAATTTTTTTCCCGAATTCATTATAACATAGGGAATAGTAAACATATTAAGAGTGGGGTAAAATTCTTATTAAGGGTAAACTTAATAGTTAATAATTTAATTTCATCAATGAGAAAAGGAATAGAATAAGGGAATGAGGACATAATCAAATTTCATGCATATAATATAAAAATATATTTACCCATTAATACCTAAGTCAACAAAAAATTTAAACATGGGAAAAGTCTTCAATAATGTTAATAATCATCAGAAATAATAATCATAAGCCATGTGGTATCAAAATTTATCCTAAGAAACATTATAAACCCATATCAACATAAAAATAAAATGTTTGTATCTTGGAACATTATCTTCATTGACCCTTATAAAAACATTATAATTTGACTGGGCTCATAGATAACTTCCATTATAATTCTTCAGAGAACATAATCATTACGCAAATAATTGGATGTCTATCATGTAACACGAATCATATAATATATATCAGTCTCACATTAAACTATATTGGGAAACCCATATTATAATCTATATCGGGATCACCCAGAACTATCTGGGTGCACCCATAATATAAGCTCTAAGCAGCTCACCAATGATCATAAAAAATTTACAATTACCCTTCAATAATAATGTACATAGAGAATTAATTTCATTATAAACTCAAATAAACTACCATTAATATTTTCAAAACATGATATAACTATTGAAATGAAACAGGTTCCATAATAATATCATTGAAACATGATTAAGAAATTTAAAAAAAGAAGGTTCTATAACAATGTATTTCAAACATGATTAACTAGAGGAAAAGAAACAAGTTCCATATGAATCTCTTTGAAAAGTCATAATACATATAGAGAAAATAGGAATATTGTATCATTAAAAAATATCCCCCTCATTGAATAAGATTTTTTACCTTGAAAATGTATTTACCAAGTAATTCCTACCACCCCACATTCCCTATTGACAAATTTTATACATGTAAATATAAAAACTAACTCATTAGTGAGTTTCCCATGATTTTCCATCAATTTAATGTGTTTTTATGATTTTGACCATTCCAAACTTGTTTTAGTGTTTGAAAGGCTAAAAATGTGTTTGTGGCTATCCCAAGAAAACCATAATTCAGAATGATCTACTGTCAGTTTCTAAATATCATAATTAAAACTACAGTCATTTTCCATTAATTTAAACATATGATAACATAATTTTAATGGTTTAGACCCCCTCCCCAAAACATGTTTTTAAAGGATTTCGTGCCTTTAATAAGTGTTTAACGAATCATCAAATAGAAAACTAGATTATATTATTTTAAAATTTATTGATAATGATATATAATTCATTTTTGATTTTTATAAATGATCCAAACATCACTCCAAAAAAATACATCATCAATATGAATCAAAATTCATGTTTTCTAATCAATGTGTCATTTCAGTTTTATTTATAAATGTTGTATGAGTTCTTTGAAATTTTGTGAATGATCTATGAAATTTAGAATTCATATTACTGGGATGATCTATAAGGATTTCATTTTCCTTGGGGATCATTTTATTTATCCCCAAAATATATAAAATAATTCATTTCCCATTTGCGGTTGTAATTATTCTGATGTTTTTTATGAGTTTCATGTACCTACACATTTTTTTTCAAAACTTAAAATTTCACTTTTTAATTCCCAAAAAATGACACAACTTGAAAACCCACAAGGTGTAGTGGTAATATATGATTCCAGCCTACCAAATTCAACTAATGGATTATGCCTAAAACCCATCCCAATAAACTTCTGGGACACTTCTTCCATAATATGATTCCAAATACATCATTCTACAAAACTGTTGATGATTTTGAATGGTTCATATATAAGGATTCTTGTATTTTAACATGTTAGTAGAAAATAAAAACAATTATTTTCAAAAATATACTATTTTCAGAATATTTTCTAATTAATAAATGTTCCTTTACTATTTATTTTTATTTAATTATTATAAAAACATAATAATGAAAATTATATTATAAGAATTAACACGAAATAAACCCAATTAATTGGGGTTGGGTAGGAGTATTAAATTATGTCAAATTGGTATTATTTTATCCTTTTAGATAGCCCCATTTAATTCTTTTTAAGTATTTTTAAGTGTTATAAAATATTATTCATTATTATTTTTTTATAGTAATGAACTAATATGAAATGGTAATCAAAAATACTTACTCCAACATCTTTGTTAGGGTCATTTACTAAAATGAAATTGGGTTTACTATGCACTTTATACCATATCTCTGTTCATCCAAGAGAGTAACCTAATTCATTAGTGATATATTTATTATATATATATATATTTTGATGATTTTTTATATATGAATTCATTGAATATTAATATATTTAACATAATATATGTTCCATATATTAATGATTTGAAAATTATTATACAAAATTGTCATTCGAATGAGAATAAAGTAAAACATGGCAATTGAGGATGCAAATGACAATCCGCGTCACCAACATCACTCACGACACGAAGTAAGATATTTAGAATTATAATAAAGAAATTTTGGAGGACAAAAACTAAAGATTCCGGAAAAAAATTGATCATGGTGCTGAAATCACATATTACATGTGATCCAATATCATTAGATGATGTGCAGTTTCATTTCACCATGTGATGCAAGCTGTGAAAGAAAAACTGTGAATAATCATTTCAAGACATGAATTCTAGTTACAAATTGTGAAAGGAATAAAATTAAAAATCCCAAGGGATATTCCCCTGAGATACACGATGATTCAAAATCTGTGGAAAAAATAATGGATCATTATTACACTACATGAATTCCTATTACATGTAATGTAATTCCTAGATACAACAAAATAGTTGATTTACAATGGATGTTCTGATGAGATATTATGATTTTGTATGACCTGTAGCAGCCCTTGAATGTTTTTTGACCAGAAGATGCATGATGATGAATTCCTAGCCAATTTATATAGGGCTCGACTAAGAGTTCAACATTCCATTTCCATGATTGAGGCGCGACCATAGGGAGGCAGTCGTCGGGTTAATTTCCAACATATATAAGTTTTATTTCAATTATATTTTCCATTATTTTATGTGACTGTTGAATGATTTATAGTTTAATAAAAATATATCTTTTCATGTATTCAATTACTCATTCTCTCTTGTCTATTCTCTTCTTTATGGGAGACAATTTATTCATTGTGGCCCATCACCCAATAATCACTGCCTAAATCCATAGGGGAGAGTGGAATCAGTATAAATGGGTATGTATCAAAGTGTTTTATTTCATTATTCACTTACACGGTGATTATATTCAGTTGGTATCATGTTGGGTAACAGTATTATCATATATTATATTAAATCATGGACTAGGTGTGTTTAATAACGGATGGAAACCAACATGATTATGGTAATTACTTCATGACCAATGAATATGATTATTCTTCTAAAATTTCATTTGGGTATTATTGCACTATCGTAATTTTAAATCATTATACCACCATGAATTGAGATACTAAGGGTATATTGCTAATGTTTGACCTTTTCTCTATCAATTAAATATGATTGACTATGTAGCTATTGAGTTTTATTGTTTTTTAAGTTCAGTCACATTTTTTTAGAAAAATAACCCGTGGAAACTAATTTCCCATTCTTTTATTCTCTATTTTAATTCATTTATTTCAATTTCCTTAATTAGTCTAATTAAATAAAACCAAAATTGGGTCAACTTGACCTTTAGTTTATTGTTTTCATCACTATGTTCCCCGCTCTCTGTGGGTTAAACCTCGCACTTCAACTATAATATGACCTCAAAAGGCATTGTTAATTTCTCCACTCATGAGTCAAATTAGAAATCTATATTATTCCCAATTATACCAATAATAAGTTCTAGTTTATATATTATTGGATATTACCCAATAATTATTGGATAAGTCCATAGGAGAGAGAAGAATTCGTCGAAATAGGTGTGTATCAAAGTGTTTTATTACATTATTCTCTTATGAAAAGATTATATTTAATTGTTATCATTTTGAGACTCATTGTTATCTTATATGTTATTAAATCATGGACCAAGTGTGTTTATTATTGAACAATAAACAACATGATAATGATAATTAATTCATGACTAATGAATGTGATTATTATTCTGTAATTGAAATCCGATCTTAATACATTGTAGTAATTTTAATTCATCATACCACTATGAATTGCGATACTAGGGATGATTGATATGGTTTGACCATCTTTCTATAAATTAAATATGATTGATTTTAAATCCATTGAGTTTTATTTTTTTTGAAAGTTTAGTCATGAATTTTTTTTAAAAATATTCCCATAGAAACTAATTCTCTTTTCTTATATTTCTCTATTTTAATTCAATTATTTCAATTTTCATCATTAGTTTAATTCGGTCAAACCAAAATCATATCTAATTAACCTTTAGTTTAGAGTTTTCATCACTATGTTCCCTGCTGTCTATGGGTTTGACCCCACACTTCTACTATACTATGAACCTGAAAGTTGTCGTTAATTCTTCCAGGTGTGAGTCAAATTTGAAATTAATATTATTACAACTCATATAAACTACAAGTTCTAGTTTATTAATTATTAGCGATCACCCAATAATGATATGATAAATCCATACGGGAGAGCAGAATCAGTTAAAATGGGTGTGTATCAAAGTTTTTTATTTCATTATTCTCTTACGTAATGATTATATTCAATTGGTATCATGTTTCGACTTAGTATTATAATATATAATATTAAATCATGTTCCATGTGTGCTTAATATAATACATAAACTATCTTGATTATGATAATTAATTTATGACCACTAAATGTGATTATTCTTCTATCATTGCAATCTGATCTTAATGCACTATAGTTATTTTAATTTTAAGACCACTATGAGTTGAGATGTTATGGTAGATTGATAGGGACTGACCATCTATATATTGGTTAAATATGATTGATTGTGTAACCATTATGTATTATAATTTTTCAAGTACAATAAAAATTTTCTTTTAGAAAAATTACCCATGGAAACTTATTCCACTTTCATCTATTTCACTATTTTAATTCATTTAATTCAATTTGCATTATTATTTTAATTAAATAGAACAGAAATTAGATTACCCTGAAATTTAGTTTAGAGTTTTGGTTAAAATGTTCCCCTCTTTATGGGGGTTTGACCCCACACTTCAACTATACTATGCCATTTTAGTTAGAAATTTATATTAATTGATTGAGTATAATATACGTGGTAGTAGAATTATGGGGTCGAACCCACAGAGATCAGGGGACATAGCGATGATAAATCTAATCTAAAGGTTAATTAGATTCTATTTAATGTTTCATTTAATTAAACTAATAAAGAAAATATAAATAAATTAATTTAATTAGTGAAGAAGATGAAAAGGGAATTAGTTTCCATGGGCTATTTTTCTAAAAAAAATAATGAATGCAATTCTAAAACGTTAATACCCAATGGTTACAAAATAAATAATATTTAATTGATATAGAGATGGTAAAACCCTATTAATCTACCCTATAATCTCAGTTCATGGTGGTTGGAAAAATTAAAATAACTACAATGCATTAATATCAGATTGAAGTTACAGAAGAATAATTAAAATCATTGGTAATTAATTAATTATCTTAATCATTTTTATTTACATCTATAATTAAACACATGTGTTCCTTGATTTAATAACATATATAGTAATAGTAATTCACAACATGATACCAATAGAATATAATCATTGTTCAAGTGAATAATAAAATAAAACACTTTGATACAAACACATTTCAACTGATTCTGCTCTCCCCTATGGATTATGCCTATCATTATTGGTTGATATCCAATAAAAAATAAACTATCTCCCATTGGGAAGAGAATAGATGATATATAATGATTTGAATAATGAATTAAAAGATGAGTTTCAATTATATTATAAATCATTCAGTAATTACATCAATGAAACAAAAAAATAGAAATTAAACGATCTATAGTGGAACCGAACCACACGACTGCTTCCCTATGGTTGTTCCTTAAGTGTGGAAATAAACTACTGAACTGTTTTCCCATCCCCATATAAATAGGAATGGAATTTAATAGTGTGAATCCTCTAGTCAAGAGATAACATGGAACGGCTGTTACGGGGCATACAAACTCATAATATCTCACCAGAATATCCTCTGGAAAACAACATTTTTTGCTAAATCAGGGCATTACACGATGTGTAATAGGAATTAACAAAATGTAATATTGATCCAAGATTTTATCTATAGATTTTTAATCATTTTATATTTCATGTGAATATTTTCTATGATTTTGAATTTGACTCATTTCACGGTATGTAACTAGAATTCACATTGTGTAATGAGTATTCACAACATTGCATTCATGGCATGCATGACATGGTGAAATGAAACTATACATCATGTAATAATGAGACACAACATGTAAAGTGTTATTTTAGCAATAGAATCAATGTTTCTTCCCACTTCTATAGTTCTTTTCCTCCATAAGTTCTTTTTGATCATTCAAAACATATCTTGTAGCACCGTTATCTCCACTCGCAGTGCAAAGTGTTGTTTTGTTCATAAATTTCCAAGAATTCATTTTTTTTCTTCTTCAAAGGATAATATTTTATAAAAATTTGGAAAACATTAATATTAGGAACATATATTATATTCAATAAATTCATATTCAATGAATTCATATTTCAAAACACATAAAAATATGTATATAAAATAGATATTATCCCAAATTGTACTATTTTTTTAATTTTATTTTATTTATGATGTTATGATACTGCAAAATATGAAATTACATCAGGATATGAATCTATTCTCAAATAGTCAAAGAGATTCTATTTCTTACTAAAAATTCCTTCTGTATATTTCTCAATCATGAGTTGTGAGATTTGAGAAGTTTCATTAAACTCATTCCATCATATCCATTTAAAATATCCCATTTATTACCCATATTATTCAATGTCTATAGGCATGTAATGTATTCACGAACATCAAAATGATAAAATATAGTAATTAACTACATTACACTTTATTAGTTTATTATAAAATTTTACACATGTGTTTTATATTAGTTATCTAGGAATATTAAATTAATATTACCTTTAATTGAGTATAAAATACCTAATTTTCCAATATTTAGGAATATTCTTCCAATAATTATAATTTATGGGAAATCTCACAATCTTTAAATCATGTTGTCCAAGAATATGACAATAGATTCTGGAAGCGTTACCGATATAAACTTCAATACCAACCAAATGGAATGATTAACTTGATGTTTTTTAGGTCCCATACATCTTCTTTTTTGATATTTTTTATACCTTCTATGGTTTTCTTTATCTCTTTACTAATTCCTTAAAAAATTAATACAATATATAGTTGTTTGAAAATTTACATACATAACAAAAATGGTGAGTCTCCAATATCCCCTATTTAGAGGGGTAACTAAATTGTCCATCATAAAAGGTGAGTTAGGTGGTGAGATATCAATGATATTTTTCAGAATAACTAGCTCACTAGTAGTCTCAAGTACAAAAAAATCACTATAATCCATAGATGATAAAAATAGTGGTGGCGTACTCCAAGATATTGATCTTCTAGGATCCTGAAAATTCTTTCCCTCAGAATTCCTGCATTTCAAATGGTTATGTTATATTAAATTTATAAAAAATTGAAAACAATAATATTTTTACAAAAAAATAAAAATAATTACTAGAATAATATTTTTATGTATGAAACAAAAATTAATGAGAAATGATAATATATTTTAATTACCAATTTACATATTCAATTATCTTTAACATCATTATCTTCATTGTTATCAACCTCCATTATAAGGAGTCCTTCATTTTCACACTCTATTTGAAGTTATACTATATCAATATTTTCATGAAAAAAACTATTCAATTTTTTGTTGTTGATTTGGTTCACTATCATAAAGAACTAATTGATCTTCGTCACCCATGTGAGATAATTCATTCTACATTATGTATACAACAACACTACAACTGTAATTTATATCATCAGGCACATAATATACCATATTCTCTTGTAAATACTAAATAAATGGATCAATCTCTACACAATCATCATTATCCATAAATAGAGAGAATTTTACAAAAGTAAAATGTAACGAATCATTCATTATACCCCTATAAATTTTGATTCAGTTGCATTTCAATAATATAACTAAAAACTGACCATACTAATTTAATTCAATTATATCATTCATCTTCCTTTAGTATCCCACATATAAAAGTGTAAATACACCACTATTTTTACATTTAGAGTCATCTTTGTGAACATTTTTAAATAACCTAAATCCATGAATATTAATGGAATAGAATCTCTCATCCTTCCCTAGAGGACCTCAAGAAACAAAATAAAATTATTTGATATTTTAGATTTATTATTAATATTAGTTATCTAAAAAATATAAAAGGAATATATTTTAACATAGAAAAAAATAATTACACATCAATAATATGAATATGGGTATCTACTAACATGATGGGAAAACCATTTGACAATCACCTTATTAACAACTTCTGTTAAATACATCAAATTTAAAGCTTGACGGCTTAGTCTTCTCATTGTTTTATTTTGAAATGGTTCAATAAATAGATCTAAAATATCACCATTGATTAGGAAATATTTATATTCTTATAGAAACTCCAATTAAGTTTGGGTAAAATTTAACCCCTTTCCAGTTGGACATCCAATATATAGAAATAACATTGACTAATTTTTAGAAAGTTTAATTTTTGGAGATTTCATCTGCATATACATCATGATTTAATCTAGTCACAATAATATCCAAATACCTAGAAGAGAAGGTTAACCACTCTTCAGCTATGTATCCTAAAGTAATAGAGCCATATGGATAAACTTTACTCTTAAAAAATGATTTAAAATGACCTCAGTACTTGATGAAAAAAATGATAAACATATAAAACATTTCTTTACAATGATTTGATAAAATAAAATTTACCAATAAAAATAAAAATAATATGAATTTTCCCCTCAATTGGAAACACCTACTAACAGTGTACTAGTCGACCATATTTATCATTATATGCCAAATGAATAGTAAATTAAAGCATAGATATGAATAATGAAGTGGGAAATAACATCTCAAAATGAAAATGTGTAAAAATAATTCTTTCTTGAAGTTTATCGATCTTAGTTTGATGTTAGATGTTTTCCACAAAGCTCATTAAAACTCTAAAAACTCTACTAGAAAAACGTTAATTTTTTAGGTAATATATTATGCAATGAAAACTGGAACAACTATGACCCCAAAATATATGAGTCACATCTTTTAAATCCCTGTAACATTCGATTTTTTAAGTCAATATACATTGATATGTTACTTGAATATACATATGACACTATTGTATTCATTAATGATCAATAGAATACGTCATTCTCAATATTTTTCATGGAAAGAATAACCAAATGACACTTTAAATTTACATTTTCCAAAAAACCACACTTTATATTCCTTTACAAAAAATATTTATGAGCATTAAAGCTATCCTTTCATATAGCTTTCTTATTAATAAATTTAAAATTTACATTATCACAGAGATCTTCTCAATAAGAGTTACATCAAGATTAGAACTTATCAAATTAATCTTAAAATAAGGACATTTGAAAAATATATTTTTCATCCATTTTTTTTGTTCCATATGCTTTAGATACTATACCTCCCACTATTTTCCCCACTTCATTAAATTGATTAGATTTTCAAATTTCTTCATTGACATTAATTAACTTTTCAAATATTTCTAATCCATATAACAACTTTAATGACTTTCACATTTCAATATATTTATTGATTCAAGTCTTTTTAAAACTGAATATATGATACGCATTAAGAAATAGAATATGAAACATAATTTTTTTTACTACTATGAAGAAATCATTGTGATTTAAAATTAAAATTAAAAACTCAACAAGCCCAAACAAAATGAGTTTTCCAACTAGATAAATGTTTTAGTCTTGGAAATTTAGTAATTTTCTACATTAAAGCATCATGCATTTTGAATAGCTGCCTATTTGAAGCATCATAAGTTTCCATGCCATCATCCCATAATTCTAAAAATTATTTGATTATAGGATGAAGGTATACATTAATATTAGTTACAAGAATTTTATTTTGATGAATAATCATAGAAATATTGAATGAATGGTTATTTTTACACATCCATGTTGACATATTATAGGAGATCAAAATAACTCAAAAATTTACATAATTATTACTTCAAGTACCAAAATGGTTGAAACCATCAGAACATAATCCCAAACATGAATTTCGAGGATTCGAATAAAAACATGGATATAGTGAATCAAACATATTCCATGATGTGGGATCTTTTAGTTGTCTCATCCTTCCATCACTAATATCCTGATAATTCCACTTTATAGAGTATGTAGTCTTAGATGAAATGAATAATCACAGAATTTTTTGTTTCATAGGATAATAATGCAATACATTTTTCATGACTTTTCCTATTATGTTTATTCATTGGGTTGAATTTATTTAAAATCTAATTTATTTTCATTGGAATTAATATGTTTTTATGACATCTTATAAATTCTTCTTTATCATACTCTTACGCACAGTAAATCATGAAATCATTAGGGTGTTTGGTCATATTGATATAATCAAGTCTATATTTTTTATGACATTTTAAATCTCATGGAATGATTTAGGGATATTAAATTCACTAAATTTTTCTTGAAGAAACTCTTAATTCATGTATATTTCATTGTCAATTATTCCATAGAGACACATTATATAATATAACTTATGTAAAAAAGACAACATCAAATACATGGCACACCATTTGTACAATTCTTGTTGGCTTTGTCAACTATTCCATTAAAATAATTTTCTATTAATTGATGTTTTGATCATGATTTACCTCTATAAGATCAACTAAATGTTATTTTTATCTATAAAAATATTGGAAATTGTATTATGTAAGACTAAATTCTTCATTTATCAAATCCCAAACCAAATTCTCCTCTGTATGGTCACTTTGTGTTTCATTGATAGTATTGTCATTGTTTTATCTTTTCATAAAATTATATTCTCCATGAAAAATACAACATACATATTGTGCATGAAAATATTTCAATATCAAATTCTCATATGCTTTGTTTATATACAAAAATCACTTGAATTTACAATCATGAAACCATTTTTTTTATACCATCAACTTATCATTTTGAAATTTCATAATCTAAAAATTATTCCCAACACTTTAAATAAAAAGGTGTGTTTCATGGTAAATTAATCCAACTTTTATCTATAGTTATTTTATTTTTACCATTCTCCTTGTACATTTTGATACAGACATAAAAATGGATAATTAAACATGCAAAATAAAAATTATTCATCAGCCAACTTAATCATTGACCTAAGTAGGGTATTGATTCGACATAGAAAAAAATCAATTGCAGAATGATTAAATTAAACATTATATCTCTAAATTTTCATCTTTTTATGTTATTAATATTAAGTTTATATTAAAAAAATATGATTGTTTATAAAGGTATGATTTTCTTTGATAAGTATGAAAATCGTGATTTTTTTGTATCCCAAAACAAGTACTTGACATTGGGATATATTGTGACATGGTCTCTATTAGTCTAGATTTCAAATTATTTCACTCATAAAATATAGAATAAATTCATGGTAAATTTAAATTCATTTAAAAATATCTAATTAAACCCAAATCATTTCTATGATGACCAATACTCCATTGATAATAAATCTAGGATAAAACGAAAAACATATCATCAATCAAGAAACACCAAAGAAATTTCATATACTTTAGGATTTGGAAGAATTAGACTAAAAACAAACAACAAAAATTATTATTTTAATATTGAACTATATCAAGATAGAAGGTGGAGTCACCCAATTTTCTATCCTAGTGTAATGAATTTCAACATTTTCATCATGAATTTTCTAGGGAGAAAAATCAAAATAACCTAGAACATAGTCTCAAAAAGAGATAATACTCCAGGATTCAAATAAAATGAATCCAAATAAAATAAAGAAATATGAATAAAAATAGAACCCAAGAAATTTAAAACACTATTGAAAATTTCCCATTTCCCATTAAAATAAAAAAACTATAAATAAATGGCTTAAAAAATATTTCATATTTTTAAAAATAATAAAAAACGTTCTCCTATTTTTAAAAAGAAAATAATTTTTTATAATTTAGAAAACCAGAGAAAATTAAACTATAAAACATGACTTACTCTTTAAAATACAACAATAATTTCATTATTAAAATATCTATGGATATTTAAAAATGTTTTGAAAAATAATTAATGTGAAAAACCATTTTCAAATGTTTTTTCATCCTATGATAAAACCACCTTTGATACTTAAAAACTAAACATTAAAACCATTAATGTTTTAAAATACTTTAGTGATGTAAAACATAATTCAATATAAAAATTTGGAAAAATGTTTTAAAATAATTAACATAAAACCCAATAATTGTGTTAATATTATTGTAGTCTTAACCAATTTTTTTATCCAAAATAAATTTTATTTTGGAATTATCACATAAAAATAACCCTAAAGAAATTGTGAAATAAATACATATTTTAGTATTAAATCATTACTATAACATATTTTAATCCCTAATTTTTATTGAAAATATATGTAATTAAATATTTAATATTCAACTTATTGATATGTTTAGTAATTATAAAATTATATGAAAATTAAAAATAACAAAACATGCAATATAGTAATATTTATAAGTTTGTGACATTTTTCCAATTATACAAAATTAAATTGTACTATACATAAAATTTAATAATCATAACTAACATTCACCATGTAATTTTTTAGAATTCTAGATAATTAAACAAGAAATTTATTTGTATTTCCAATAATTTAACCCACAACAAAAATAATAAATAAACTAAAACACTATTGGATATAGAATCTAAAAAATAGGAAAATTTACCATAATGCTTAATTTATTAGGTATGATAATGGCTAGGTTGTGATAATTTGGGCTTAGTCAGGATCATATGTAAGGGGGAAACTGACTGGAGGAGAGCTCTATAAAGAGAAAAGGGAGAGTTTTGATGTGGAGATCTTGGAAAAGTGACAAAGGGTAAAGGGATATATAAATTATGGATAGATTGAGAGGGGGATTCTCAAGGGAGAATTGGGGAGGAACAATGGGAGATGAGGGAGTAGTGATGGATCTAGGGAGAGGGGTACTTGAGGGAGAATGGGATAGATTTTTGTGATGTGGGGAACCCATTAGTGAGGGGTATTGTGGGATAAGGGGGTGGTGGGTGATGATGGGGTGGTGAATGGAAATAGATTTGGGGAGAAGGGGGAGTGGGGGTTGTGCCGGTTGGTGAGTAGTTATGGGGATAAGGGGAGAGTGTCGACATGAGGGATCAATGAGTGGGGGGGGGGGTCAAGGAGAAGTTGGAGGTGAAGGCATAAAGATTATGTTTTAAAAAACATTTAGTGGTGGTTTTAATAAAAACTCCCCTAAATGTTAAAATTAAAATATATAGTGGTGGTTCACTTTAACCTCCACTATAATATAATTTTTTAAAATTCGATTTATTTAAAGGTAATTATTAAAATCTTTGTGAATAAACCTCTAAGAAGACATATTTTTTTATAGGGTTAGTTGATTGTTTTCTATTGAAGAAGAAAAAAACTAGAATCAATACTTGATATAAGATAAAGTTATATAGTTGTTTGATATTTTTGATTGAAAGTGAGTGCATTGAAAAATTGTTTTTTTACTAAATTTTTCCCTTATTCCCTATAATGAGTATTGAATCTATAGTATTAGGGTTTTGTTCATGTCTCTTTATCAATTGGTATGTTCTCCAAGTTGAAATCAGTTTCAAAAAAGCATCGACTGAAATATGTTTTAGAGGTTGAGTGGTTACTAAAACATATAGTTTTATGTAAAGAAATGATTCATGTAATGAAGTAAATTTTCAGGCATAACTTGTGAGACTAACTAGAGGAGGGGTTTTATATCATAGTGGGTTTATTGACTCTCCTAATTTGATGTAAAGACCACATTGATGGGGGGTATAAATTCTCATATACACACCATTGATAAAAGAAAAGAAATTTAATGATAAACTTCATGGTATCAATGGAACAAAAAAAAGTATATTTTTTATATCATAAAGAAAAATGGGGAAGAATCATTTGTTTCAAAATTTGATATCCCTATTTCCAAAAAATTTATTTTTTTGATTCTAAATCACATTCATATTGTGAAAATTATATAATAAATTATATTTCAAAGGTGAATAATAATCAATAATCCACCCAAAGAAGAAGGTATTATGAATCCATATGAATTTTCATCCTAGAGTAGAAATAATCATAGATATGTGTGTGTTCCTACCCATCATTTCTCATGTGTAGTATTATGTGAATTATTTAAATCAAATGGAACTTAGGATATTTTTTATTATAAATAATGTAGGGTTTTTTTAGAGTATAATAATTTTTAATAGATCAATAATAATTGATTAAAAAAACATATATGATTATTCTAAATAAAGGGAATTTGATAATGCAATAAAAATGATGAACTACTATTGATGTGTGAACCTTAGTATGAAGATATGAGGCATCCTTTTTATCTCCATCTAATGAGTTTTGTAAGGATCCCAAAATTAACAAACATAGGAAATCCACCTTTGTAGGTATACATGGGTTGCATAGAAACATGATATATTTTTGATGGTGTCTCTATTCTCTCCATGGTATGCTAGTACCTTAGTATGTGTAGAAATAGGTTGAAGATAGATGTACGTATTGGGTACTTTTTCCATGTGTGAGGAAAAAAACCCCTCTAGATCTATTAAGACAATATAATTTATAACTAGGAATAAATATCCATGGGATGCAGTTAATATGAGTGTATCATATGCATTTACTCACTAAAATTTAGTGAAATTATATGATATAATAAATTATAGTCAAATTGATGATGAAACTATCTCAATGATATCCATTATCACATGAAGTATAAAACATATCCACCATTTAATATTTAAATAAATATACCCATTTAATCCATCAAATTAATAGGTATATATATCAAATAAATATATAATTAATTTGAGAATTTCCCTATAAATATCCCACTATTAATAAATATTAATAGGCATTTCTCCATTTCAAATTATATTTTATTGAATATAATAACTTCTGAAATATATTTACTTTTTTTAATATTTGTAAATTTCTAGGAATGTTATAATTAACTTCACCTTTTATCACATCATATTCAATACCATTGGAATACATATCCAAAAAATTTAACCAACTCTAAAATAATTTTAGAGTTGTTATTTGAGTTAAAATAAATCGTGATTTAATCAAACACAAAGTACAACCCACATGACTTTATAGAATTGCAATCAAATATGAATCTCTAGATTCATATATGTAAGATAACAATGGCCTTATAAATGATTCAGTTCAAATTTGGTATAAAGGTATCTTGAATGATCACCATCAAACACATATATATCTATACCTATATCCACCAGGTTTCATCATATGAAAATGTTAATTCTTATATTTTCCCATTTTCAAAGACATAAAGTGAACATTTTACATTGATCATGTTAATCCTATATAGTTAACACATATTTTATAGTTTATCATAGTGAATACTAGTCAGGTTAATGAATAAATCACATTTCATTCACCCATAAGGTTAATCACATCACATGTACCATATTTGGAATGAAATATAATATCTAATTGTGGACACACACTCATGTCATCTATCTCAATCGAGGGACCAGATGAAATACTCGTCATACGAGAGGAGAAAACCCATATTGGTTATGTTTTATCCAACTACATGATAAATAACTTACCAAACCACATATATATAATAAAATTCAATATAAGGACTTCTATAAGTAGGATATCATAGTATAAAGGTTTTCATGTTTAGTATATCTCCACTACTATATTGTGGGAACTCAAATATAATCCATAACCCCTAATATACCAGTGATATCTACATGGATATCCATGTTGTATACTTAATAGGCCATCCAGTTCACAAAGAAAACCTTTTTCTGTGACTCAAGAGGATAATATCTATTTCTATACAAGAATCATACTCAGACTAACAATAATATTTCATCATAACATATTATAATTCATGAAGACCATTGGTTTATGATAAAATAAAAGGAACAATTTGGGATGTCAAATATCATTTCACTTCACATAATGTATATACATATATATATATATCTCAAATGTGAAAAAATAATAATATGGAAGATTCCTTTAATGTGATATATTTTAATATTCTAAAACACATTAAGAATATTTAATAAACCTAATATAAGAACACATTTACCATATCATGTATGATAAATGCTAGATAATTCTTTTATTTTAAATTGTTTCTGGGTTTTTTTAACACATTAAAACATTTATAACCCACTTGAATTATTTAAGTGGCCATATGATAAAACTATATATCTAAACTATTTAGTTGTAATAAACTATGTAGTAATCCTATTTGAATAATGGAAAGATATTGGAAAAAGATTCCAAAATGTTCAACTTATAGAACACATTCAAATAACACAACTTCATAACACTAAATTTTATGATTTCAAATTTTGTTTTTACATAGAATTATTTTTATGTTTATTATCATCAACATTGTATCATTATTCCATTAAAAATTCCCCGAATATAATGTTAGTATATTGTTTCTTACTTTTGATTCCTAAATCTCATTGGGTGTTAATAAAAATTCAATTTAAACATTGATTGGTCTAAATATTTATTTCGTAACATTAATCTTCTATAAGACCAAATATAATCCTAAAAACAATAATTTCTGGATAATATCATTATAATAAACAAATACCGTTTATGTATTTTATAAAATTTCTGGATTAAAAATTGTATAATAGTTGTGACATTTTTATCCTTGAATTATTCTCAAACCATTTTAAAGATATTATTGAACCATAAACCGTAGCATAATATTAGACAACTCATTTTGTTAATAAAAAATAATAATTATCAATAATTTTCTACTATCACATATTTAAATTAGATTAAGATACACATATTTTAGTTTGATTAATTTGAAATTTATAATATCATTTAAATTCAAATCCCCGATGTAGTGAAAATTTACATCACATATTGATTATAAAATACAATCATAATCAATTTAGTTATTTTGGTTTAAACCCCAATATATTTAGAACACTTTTTAAAATATAAATTTGGCATCACATATCATCCTGAATCCATGAATTATTTTTTGTAACATCCATACATATTAGTATCCATAGAGTTTCACACACCCCTTTAGGTAATACTTAGAAAATATTATGATATATAATTATTTATCCTCATTTTTAAAAACCCAAGATATGTATTACATTGATTGGAATAATCAAGAAACATTATTTAACTTTTTAACTAGAATTTCTATTTCAATTCTGATTTATACCCACTTATACTATCCATACAGTACAATAATACAGAAAACATATGCCTAGTTCATCTATCTCAACACTTTGAGAATATTATGTTAACCTTTTTCAAAGTACCTCACAATAAAGTAGATAAATTTCCTAACCAAAACAACCCATTTAATCTATCTTTAATTTATGTTATAGAACCTAAAAAATATTGACTACATATATCAAAAACACCTAATCTCATTTTATTAAACAAAAATTAATTTCATTATATTAAAAAGAGAAAAATGATATAAAAGGCACATTTTATGAGGATTGTATCAAATTTTGAAGAGTGTTTTTCCATTGATTTATTACTTTAAATATACAATCTAGATCCCATATTCAATTATTTTCACATTTCAAGTCTTTTTTATATTTAAAACACTTAAATATATAACAATCAGTATCATATATATGTCAAAATAGTATAATTTATTTATATAAATAAGAAATTTTTAAGGAAACTGTTAGCCTCAATATTCCATCAATATATTCAATTATATTGAATTTTATATGACACACCCAATAAAATTGAATATATGAGTCATAAATTACTCAAATTACTAGAATAATCAATCATATTGATTACATGATTATAGAATAATATTCTTTTATTCATTTTTATCCAATTCTTTTGAAACCCTAAAATAATTACATTATGATTCTATATAGATATATATTCACTTATTGAGAAACAATAACATTTGGTTACTAATAAAGGAAATGTTTTGACAAATAAAAGTTTCCATAACAAAATTACATAAATCACCAATATTTGGAGTATATTATAGTAATGATCTACTTTAAAACATTAATCCAAAAGATTGATGATAATTATGTTTTTTCTCTATGAAATATTTTTTTATCAAATGAGTATCTTGTTTTATAACAATTCAATAAGGTATTTTATTAATAGATCATATTCTAAATTGATAATCCATTTTAATATTCATCATGCCTATTATTAGGCGTAGATCAATATTTTACAATGAGATGAGTCATCTATGGTTTTTCTCTCAACACATAGATATTTAGATAATGTGTCATACCAATCATTTAATACATGAATATCAGATTATCAAGAAGAAAAGTCATTGCCCAATTAATAATATGGATAATCCCAACTAAATTCCCCCTATATCCTAATCCTATTTAGGTCACCCAACTAGTGTAACCAAAATCATGTTCCATGAAAATGATAACATTGGAAAATATAGGGGCACCAAGTGATGTCATGACTTACCATAGGATGTTACAATGTCACCTATATTTTTGTTCCTTATATAAGGTAATCCAGGGGAATCTATCTTGGAAAAAACTTACGCAGTTGTATAATCAAGGTCTTGGCAAGTGCTGTTTTGGAAGAAATATTACACATAGTATAATAAGGGGATTTTTAATCTCACCATCTTATCTCATGTAACTACATTTAATTATGCTTTTTATAGTAATTTGCACTAAATATTTTGGACTCCACTAAACGAATATGTTAAAAAAAATTGATGTGTAACTCTTTACACAACCCACAAGTTTGTGTAGTAAAACAAAAATAGATGTAAAAAATAATCATAAATATTAAAATACAGAATATGAATAATATACATGAGAAATTCAAATAGGGGGTTATAATTATATGAAATTGAAAATCTCTAGATGATTACGCCCAATGTTACTAACCACCAAACCCATTCACCAACCTATAAATTGAATAATCATCCAGGTTAGTTTGTAGTATGACACTAATTCATTGTACATTATGATAATTAACTAAATATAGAATAAAATTTGTCATAAATCAAAAAAATATATATATTCATACTATATTAAAAAATTAATTCATGATAGTAACTTCGGTTATAAATAGAGGTCAATCAAGATGAAAAAATTAATAAATTATATACACATTCTTAGTATGTAATGAAAGCCTATATATAGTACCAATTTTATAATTTTACTAAATCATACACAATGTTGCAACCCAACCACGAAATATCTAAATCTAGTGTCTATTACCAATACATTTTCAGGATTACAAGGAATGAAATCTCCAGGGAACAAATAATTTAGTAGTCTTGGGAAATATATATATACATGAGCCCTGTATTAGAATTGAATAAACTAATTAGAAAAAAATTCTTTCAAGGATAAATTTATTTCATCTATTATATCCATGTATTTCATTCATTGTATTCTTATTGGATTACTATGTAAAGGAATCAAAATATGGGTTAGCTTAAAATTGTTTCTAAGGGTAAAATATATATAAATAAATAATAAATCAATGGTAATATTAGTTATGGAATAGTAAATAACTAAACAAAAATACCATGTAATCAAAAAAAATAAGGAAGTGAATAAACAATATAGAATGCCAAGAACTAGAATCACATTCCATTAAAATATATAGATAAGTGGAAGTCAACATAAAAATGTAAGAAAATGAAACACATTCAATTTAATTGATGAACTAAAAAGGAAATGTATCCCTAGATATATAAAAGAAAAATCTCATGGATAAAAAATAGATGAATATAAATGAGAGAAATTATTAATTATTGGCCATTAGGTTTCCCAGTTATTTAGAACCATTACTTTATGGACCTTTCGCTAAATGGTTTAGCATGTCGAGTAAAAACCAGTAAAATTTTCTCAACTAATTAGTCTAATGATATTATCGATGCATCGAGGGTCTATTAACAACTAGGTCCCACCCATGTCTTACCTTCCTAAAGAAATCCTCATATTGAAGAACTGAAATAAATAAAATTCCTTATCAAATATCTGTATTTAATAAAAGATTCAAATTTACCATACATCCTCAAATAATAAAATATTATTTAAAGTTAACAAGAGATGAAAAATGGTATATGGTTCAGGAAAAAAAAATATCCCTAAAAATGATATAAATAATTAGGGCAAATTCAATGTCAAATGATCTTATAAAATTTAATATTTCAAGGGGACTAAAAGAAATCAAGGATGTGAATATGAATACTAACTTTGGAAAAATAAACCATAGAGCATCTAGAGTAAGAATAGGGATCATATCAAGATACCATATTCTATGTAATGAATAAATAATGTTTTGTTATTATTAATGAATATAAATACTATAAAAGATATCATAAATACATTTTTGAGGAAAATATATATATATATATTTTTTCTGAAAATGTTTTTGAATTTTATTTATTTCTAAATCAATTTTTATAAACAGTTTTTTTATGAATTAATTTTTTAAACATGAAATGGAATATTCAAATAAATTATAGTGGGTAAATATATACATGTATTATGATGTAAAAATAATATTCCTTTCATATGGTAAATTGTTTCAAAAAATTACTTGTTTGGATAGCAACAATAACAATCCTTTAAAAACTAGGGAAATATAATAAAATAGTAATAGTATTTATTTTATCATTTTCAGAAGGATAATAACCATTTTGTTTTTTTAATAAAATATTGTTTTTAGAATAAAACAGTTTCTTCAACTAAATAGAGAAATAATATTGGGTTTTCTTAAAAAAAATTCTAAAACATTTTGAGTACCAAAGGGTGAAAATAGTAGTAATAATTGAAGAAGATCATGAATAAATAGGGAAGAAAAAAATTATAGGGTTTATTAGAAAATACTAAAAAATATTCTTCAGATAGAAACTCTAGTGTAAAAAATCCTAATTTTTTTGAATTTATGTAAACCCTTCATAAGATTAAAATATTGGAGTAAGAACCAATAAATGAGTAGATTATGTGCATAAACTATAAATCCACATATAGAAGTGTAAATAAATAAATAGATGGTAATATTCATTATAAATTTAATCATAGAATATGAATGACACTGAGGATGTAATATAACTTGGTTAAAAGAAATTGGGATATTAAATTCTTTTTCACTTAGTAACTTTTAACTCGAATTCCCGTAGATTAAACAATTCAAATTGAAACTCAAAATATCAAAAAAAAAGAATGAATAAAGATATTATATGAAACATTAGCTGTAAGAAAAATTTATATAAGAAACTATGTTCACAAAAATAACATTATTATCTTAATAGAATGTTAAAAATCACAAAAGGAAGTGATATTTTAAAGATAATCAGTAAAAACATTCTTGAGGAGAATAATTTTTAAACATTCCAAAGTGCCCCACACTATATTAAAATAATTGATTGTTATTATACATGAAGTAATAACATTAAATAAAACTTATTATTTTGGGATAATAAATATATTCTTGAAATAACATGTCAATGTGTAGTATATACACTATATAAAATAATCTTGGGAAATTACAACAAATAAGTATCGATGGAGTGTAAACTGAGAAAAAATCCATTACCTTTCATTTGATTTTATGTGAACCGACATTATGTTAATATATAAGGGATTTAAACATGTTAATAACATATACCAAAACCATAATCATATTTATAATATAATAACTTAGGTTTTCATAAAATCTTCTTACCTGTTTTTTAATGATCTTTCATTATTTTCACTATTTTTGACATTAATTAACTAGTTGGTCGAGTATGTTTTGACTTGTTATTTATTATTACTATTAATTAGATAATGGTATCATTGTCTATAGAATTTAAATCAGTATTTCAATATCATATATATCCATTATATATATATATATTTATAATAACCCAAAATACTTAGAGATAATAAATTAAATTCACTGTTCATGGAGATAGTATATGGTAAGTATGCATGAGCACTACTTTTATTTATTGGCCATATTAGAAGAATGAAATAATATATATATATATATATATATATATTATAATTTCTATATCACATATATGTCAATATATGTTACAAATGTTTATTAAAACCATATTTTATACATTTCATGTGTAGTGTGAAGAAATCACAATGCTTAGACGGGGCAGTAGTCCACACATCTCCAAACTATGTTATTATATTTGAACAGAATGGAAAGAATAAATGTATGTGTTATAAAATAATAACATAAGAATAAGAAATATAAATATTTTATATTACATATATAAATATAATTTCCATTATTATTCTGATCCATGAGAGGTGGTAATGGAAAAGAGAACAACTTTGTTCCTTGAGGTGGTAATTAACCATACATATAAATGGTATGTTCATTTCCTATTAGATGGATATGTTTTTAAGTGTAGGTAGAAACACGTATATAAAAAAATCTTAGTATATTTAGGATAATGTTATATTTTATATGTATAGAATAATGATATTCGAGTAATGGATAATCAAAATAAATCTGAAGGGATTAAGGAAAGATGTTACCTCTTCTTTGGGTAACTCCTTTTGGTTCTCACCAAAGGGACTCCATGGAAGTATTTCATCCCATGGTGATTCTTTTAGTATTATGGGATGAATTTTTATGAGCTATTTTTGGTAGATCTTGTTTGATCAAAAGTGTATTTAGAGTTGTGAGGAATTTAGAGGCTTGAGTACCTTTTTATAGACGAGGGTAAGTGACACTTTTGTACATTTGGAAAATGTAATTCTACCCACGTTTTTTCCATGTCATAGTGGTCAAATAATGGTCAAGTTTTTATCCAATGGATTACAGGGTCGTAATATGTCCATCCAATAGCATTTGAACAAGTTTCTATGTAAATTTTCCGTTATATTTATGGTTCTGTCCCATGTTAAGGTAATTTTTCTCTTAATAATTTTAACTAATTTCAATAACAATTTTGTGTATAAAAATTACGTTTACTATATTTTAAATTATAAATTATTCTCATAATAAATTTGGAATCCATTTTTCCAAATTCTAATCACATAAGTGGAAGATGATATTTTAAAATTAATCATATAGACGTGATGACAAAATGGTGTTTTAATGTAAAAATATTCAAAAGTTTCCTAGGATTTTGTATCAAATTTCGAAATTAAATTGATTACAATGACCTAAATTGGATAAAAAGATAAATAATTGATCTAATTAAATATTAAAAATGATTTAAAATATAAATCATTCCTATAAATAAATTAGAGTAAAAATATGTTTTGAATTAAAATTCATTATTATTCATTTCCCATTAAAAATGAAAATTTATTGGAAAATACAAAACATTCATCCTAATATAATTTTTAGGTTTTTAATTGAAATATAATTTTTATTTTGATATACCAAACCTCTAAAAGTTCCATTAATTGGATTAAAAATGGGTTCCTCATTAAAATGAGGTAAAAGTACCTTAATAAAAATATAGTTTTTTATTTTTAATATTGGGTTTGTTCTTATATCATACCAATAAAATATATTGTATGAATATAAAAAATATTTTATTGAATACATATATATATATATTACATTAATATTACATAATAATTGTATTCAATTTAATTTATTATGATAAAACAACTTTGTTAGCATAAAATATTTTTCAATAAAAACATTCCATTTATATTAAATTGGTTATTAAATTATTTTTTAATAAAGTTTCATCCAATGAATTAATTAAATTTTTTTAAACCATATATTTTCATGTGTTATTTTATAATATTCATAAACAATAATTAATGGACATGTTATTTTTTTCATATTACATAATAATATTATTAAAATATATTTTTCTTCGGTAAAAGAAAGCATTACGTGTAATTCAAGTCATTGAAGAAAATCATTTTTGTGTGTGATGTACTCTAACCTAGTTTCTTGTGCATTCAAAGATGTAAAATATATTTAATTTATTTATAATTGTAAATATATTGTAAAATTTCATGATATTATATTCCCTTATGTGGTTAGCATTTTGTGTCATACACACTCTCAAATACAATGCCCATATTTATATTTTTATGGTATTAAAAAAAATATTCACATCCCTAAAAATTTTATTAAAAATGAATAATTTAGGGAATGGACATAAAATAAAATTAAAATTAAAATTTTTAAATAAGAGATAAACATTTATGAATAACTCGTAATTAATATATTACTATAAGTATTCAATAATTACATCATTAATATTAGGGATATTCCATAATTTTTAATATAAATAGTTTATATTCATTTCAATAATAAATCATTTATACCAATCATTATATGGAATTTTTATTTTAAATATATATGTGAATTATAGACAATTTATAATTCAATTATTTTTAGGTAATCATTTTACATAATCTAAATATCATATATATAATTATTAGTTTAACGTTGATCATATCAGTCATAAAAACTTTTTTGATATGGTTAAAAAGATATACTAATAAATCTGCTTTTTAGTTTATACAGTTCATAACAATTAATTTTAGATAATTCATAACATAAATATAATCATTATATATTTTGTCTTTATTTTATAATATGTAACTCTTTATGAATTAAATTTCTTGTGATTTATAAATCATACAACATAATTTCAAGATCCAAAGACATTCAATATAATTCAGTTAAATTTTATTTAAAATATTAACATTTAATATTTTGGAATATAAATGTTTCATAAAAATTTGATTAATTTAATTATAAACAATTTATAAATGATTTCATAATTTATAAATGCAATATAAATTAAATATTTGAAAAGTTAGGTTTATAATTATTTATTAGAAACTAATAAACCTTACATATCATTTTAAATATTAATTTTTTAAGGAATAATAAAATAATTCTAATTACCCTTACACATAGTGTTATTCATGTGTAAGGGTAAAAAAAATTAATCCGTATTCATTCCACTTGGATTCCCTTGCATACAATTAAGTCACTACATACCATTAAATAGATTATGTATAATGTTCTACGTAAAGGTAATTCAATGATTACCTCTACACTTATTATTCTCTGTAATGGTAAAATTGATATTAACTTTATTTGAACACTACACATTTGGGTAAGCCTCATTTACCTTTACATGACCTTATAACACCATTTTATAAGGGTACCACCTTCATACATACAATTTGTGTACAAGTAATAAACTGTGTACCCTTGCACAAAACATCTTCATTATATTATCATATAAGGTAAGTGGTTAGTTACTGTTACATAACCCTTTTCAAAATTCAGAAACCATTATGTATCCCATATTTAACATAAGGTTAGTTTATGATTACCCTCACATATACCCCATGTAAAGGTACTACCAATAATAAATCCATTTGTGTAATGGAAATAAAGAGTTTACCCATATATAGAAATTTGGTGGAAGGGTATCATATAAGGGTAAATAATATTTATATTTACACATCCTATATGAGTAAAGGTAACATCTGAGTTACCTTTATGTATCCCTACTATATTTGAGTAATCGATTTTAAAAAAGAATTTATCGAAACAAAAAAAATTTACTATTAATATGTTTTCTTGTTTATTTTTTCAAAATTTTTATAAAACATTAGAATAGATCTATCTGATACCACTAAAGGGGGTTTTTAGAGTATAATGACATTTGTATGATGAATAAAACATTATTAGAAAACACTTTTCTAAGGGTTTTTTTGAAATATAATATAAAAATTAGATAAAAAATAAATTATTTTGAGTGTTTGTACGACAGACCAAACATCCTCTTAATAAATTTTGATCTTTTTTGATGAGGTTGATCCTCTAATAGTATCAATGGGATAGACATAATCATCCAATGCATGTAGAAGATTTTTCTTCTCTATTAATAAATCTATTACCTCAATATAAAAATATGATTGATAAATAGTGTTATGGGACATAGCGAGTTTTTTGATAAGAAATATGTAATCACACACCCTCCCACCATCTTATGTATGGATACATTTTTATCTTGATGGATTCTATTTTTCATGTGGATGAAATGAAATAAAAATTTGTATTTACTCCCAAACTAATCAACAAATGAAACACTATATGAATTACCAATTGTCTTGATGATTGAATTGACTAAATGATAATTATAATCATCGGAAATATAAATGAGATTCCCCATTCTACGTAGAAAATATTTTTAATTATAGACATAAAATATATGTATATATATATATCAAACATATAAATATTTATGGAATATATTAATTATATAAATCATGTAATTAATTATTATTTAATGTAGTTTCCCGATGCAGTTGAAGAAGGTTTTCCTATAGTATTCCATGCATTGTGAATTTCTTGATATCAATCACAGAAAACAATCAATAATTGGAATTAATTTTCAAGGACAATTGGTATTGAAAAATTTGTATCAGTTGAAATTGAGAGTGAGTTAAAGGATTTATAATAGTGTTTCCAACAAATAAAATAGAGGATATTATTGGACACTAATAGTAATTTTTTTCCTAGTGTTGTGTATTGGATTAATTTTTAACCATATAATTTTCATATTTTATGTGTTGATGTGATATATGTGGTGTTTCCATTTTCAAGGAATGGTAGATCATGTTGAATTTTATATTTATCCAGTCCTCATTTTCATGATATGATGATATTTCAGAGAATGGGAATCTAGTGAGTTGAATGAAGCAATGTGTGAGCCTAAAATATAGACTCTAGTCATAGTAAGGTGTAGTTTAAAGCTTTAAAAGAAATAGGAGAACTCAGATAGTGCATCATTATAAATATTTCATAGAGAAGTTTGAATAATATGAAGGCCATGATGTATTCATGATGGAATGAATATGTTAGTGTTTTAGTGTGTGTGGTAATTTTTTATAGGATAATAAAGAAAAGGGATAAGAGTTATGCAAATAATTAATTTCAAGAACATGGTGATTCCAATCCATCTTAGGGAAATATAGGAAAGGAACCGTTTTCATGTATGTGAGTAATATTGTTGAAAGGTATCAATTGTTTGATGATGTTTTTTGAAAAATGATATTTGAGTTTTCCTCATAAAAAATATAAAGGGTGAGAAGTTTTTGAAAGAGTTTCATGAAGATGATAAGTAGTGGGATAATGTTAAATGTCTTTCGAAAGTGTTTTTCTGAAATTTAATTATTCATATTTTGAAAAGTAAGAGTTTCCATGGATGTATGGATATGTTGTGATGGTGAAGTTATGTGAAGAGTAAACCATTATGCGAACCATAGAAATAATGATTTAGTTTCATGATAGTAAAAAGTTATGTCAAAATGGAGACACCAAATCCTAAATGTTCAATGAAAAATGAAACATTAAATAATGTCCAATTCTATAAATGATAGTTCTAAAAATGGACAAAAATATCTTAAAATAGGCTGATAACCCCCTAATTTATATAATCAACACTTATTGATTATCTTGAAGCTCTAATTCTCAAAATAATTATATGATGGTATTTCTATCATGAAACATTCCTCCAAACATGAGTTGTGAGAAGATAGGGATTATTCCTATTTGACATTGTGAATTTTGTGAAATCATTCATGCATATATCATATTCATGAAATAAATTCTTGTGATAGGAATTAAAGATAATATTTGTTGTTATAAATGGTAACATTTTCCTATACATGAAAAATAATCTTCACAAAAGATTTAGTGTCTCATGAATGTTAGTCTTTTTTGAAATAGTTTGAGTTGCGTAAAATTATTTAGTTTCACGACATAAAAAATCCCTAAAAAGTGAGGAGTAGTGAAAAAGTGAAAGAGTTACAAAAAAAGGGATTTTTTGTGCACATGTGAGTTTTGGATATTCACATCTAGTAAACTATAAATTTATTAAATAGAACTCATTTAATACCTTTACATTGGTAGTCAATATACCATAGAAACTAGATCAAAAGGGAAAGCAATGATTCTATGGGGATATTCACAATCATGTTATGAATGAGAAATATTTAATGCAAATCAACTAGATAGTGATTTCTTACATTGTAATATGTTTCAAATCCAAATCCCACATGATTTATTGAGAATCTATAGAGGGAAATGGGATTTACCCTTAGAGGTTAATGATGCGACCATAAATATTGTAAAGGGAGTAGCACCAAACACTGGAGTGACCAAGATAAAATACACCACTAATATATTATTAGTGTATTTTAGTACATAGTCACAATATAGGTGTATGGTCCCTAAACAGAACCAAATTCTGATGAATCATATACAATTCCAATGTCATTTGTTCTTTCATTTCTTATATTACATTGAAAAATAATTAGCTCATATAGATTGAATGTTCGTTGATCCTATTTAAATAAGGATAATATTAGTGAACTAGATAATCATATCATCAATTAATTGGTGAATAAAGTGTGATCCTATTAATATGTGACTTTATGATCAGTTTCGACAGTAATATATTCACAGAATTGTGGGAAACAAGAATGAGTTTTATTCTTGGGTACACCCCCTCCTTCTTAGGAATTTATCATTAAAGAACCATGTGGGTAATAAAAAACATTATAATAATGTTCATACATGTAAAAAATGAATTAAAATGATAATTATGGCATTATTAATATTATAGATATGAGAATAACATTACTACATTTTAAGGAACAAAGTTGTGGAATAGAATCTTTCATGAAAAGCAGACCAGTTTTGACCTGAATATTGATTTTAATGAAGAATTTTTAATAAATGGGTTGTCCAGAATTGTAATAAAATATTATATTATAATAAAAGTATGAATATATTCCTCATATACATTTATAATAAATATATATTTATTATACCATATATTAAGAGAGTGTATGAATTTTTTTGAAAACTTGAGGTATGGTTTTACATTGTAATACCATTATTATTTGGTATTGTTTATGGTTGAATCTATATTGGTGGAGGTTTATAATTTTTATTTTCATCAACCATATTTTTTTTTCTTCAATGGTTATTTAGGGTGTTTTTTTCTTCCATTATCATCTCTTTCATACTTAAAAGGATAAATACAATGTTTTTATGAAAATTTAACCACATTTCCACTTTATTGAATGATTTTTTATTCAATATCCATGATCATAAAAATGATTTCAATAATGTTCATTTACAAAGAAAAATTATTAATTAATAAAAATTTAAAATTTTTTAATTTCATTTCAAGATTTTAAATGAATTTTATTGTCATTTTTTAATGAGGCACTTGTATAATTTTACCAAAGCATGAAATGAATATTTTTTAATGATTATCAAAAAAAAATATTTTTCTACCACTATGAACATTATTTTCATTGAATATTCCCTTAAATATTTCATTGGTTATTAAAATAATAGTTTTTTTAATATAATAGGAATTTTAATTTTAAATTTTATAAAATTAAATTGATATTTTTATCTGGGTTTTAAAGAATTCATTGAATGTTTATTTAAATGAAGAGCTCATGTATGTCAATATCCATTGATTTTTATTACTCTTCATCAACAATAATATTAAATTATAGGATCAATTTTCAATATCCATGACACATATGATTTTGTGATGATGAAATATTTGTGAAACCATTCTCTTTTATAGTTGTTGTGCTATGATGGAGTGATGAATGTTTTTTAATCTCATTGCACACACATATATGGTTTTTAATTATGGGATAGGTGGTTCCAAAAAAATCACTCCAATTAATTGGGTTATTTTTTATATCTCATGAGATAATATGGAATGAAATGAAGAGTATATACAATTTAGTGTGGTAGTATTTACACTATTATTGTCTTGATATTGATTCATGACTAAGGAAATAATGAATAAAGAGTGAACCCAATCTAATATCAATGTTTTTCCTCTATTATAGTCATGGAAGTGGACTGTTATTGATGATATAATTTAATATGATTATGTTTGTGCCAAAAAAATTAATGGTATTTTCCTCTTCTTATGATATGCTCTTATGAATCACGAATCATTATTAGTTATTCCTCACTCTTATGATTCTTTTATTTTTAAATTATAATGCCATATGAAATGTCTAATGATTTATGACATATGAATGATTGGGTGTGATATTTATAAGTTATTATCAAGATCTCAAAACACTATGGTTTTAAAATTCATGAATATAACCATTTATTGATATCTCCCATGTTTACCTTTACTAGAATCTGATGTCACCCTTTTATATGCTTCCATTTTCCCCAAGTTATGAATATGGTATTAATTAATAAATTTATAAAAATGGGACTTTGAGTGAGAAAATTTTTGGATATATTGAATATACATCAAATAACAAGTTTATTATGTATCAATTCTCTTAAATAATTGATCCTTTACAAATATAGGTCACTTATTATGGTTTAATGTGTTTAATATTTATCTAAAAAAGATGAAATATTTATTTATGTTATACTTAGGTACCCTCAAGTATTCGCCAAATAAAATTCCAAATGTGATGTAAAAAATAGAAATCATTATTAATATTTTCCACTCATCTAGGAATACAATTATCTTTGGATGTATCTTTTTCACCAAAAAATAGATCACATCCTCCTAACATCAAAAATAAAATAAAGAAAATAAATTTTATTAGCACTTATTAATAGTGTATCTCAGAATGAATCCATGAAAATTATAAAACAAGACATTGTAAGGGAAATGATAAAAAAAATGAATGAAGGAACACATAATAGAATGAATTTACATGGTTTGAAAAATTCCCTATATACTCAATGAAAATATACTTTTGTCTAGTAGAGAGATTATAGTAATAGTATTTATACATAAATTTTTTTATCACCACTCAAAAAGTGAATTCATTATAATGATAAAACATCCTCTTAGGGACTACATATTTATAGGTGATGGATAAACCCTCTTGATAATCACTGATCAACAAAAATATTGAATATCCCCAAGTGTTTCCAACATCAATATCTATAAATCAAACAAGATTCACTGACTTCACAATAGATACAATGGCCCTTGGAACATCATTAACAATCTGTATAAACCCACTAATTATTTTTACCAATACTATATAAAAACATTATATTTTTTATCTTCAGGTATGAACTCGTTATCATCAATAATTACTCCACCAATGCATCTTCTAACCAACTAAATCTATCAATTATGTTCTTGAACCAAGAAACTAAATTCACACCTCACCATAAACATAAATTTAAATAATAATAAACAATGGTTTGGTTATTAGTGTTAATGGTAAAAGTAACCTGAAGGGGATTAATTACAATAAATATATATTATATATCTAAATATTTATAAACTATTATATTAATTTTATGAAATATATATGAAAATACATAACTTTCCATATAATATAATCATTCAAAACATAAGTCAAATAATGACCATAAATAAAAAGATCTATATATCTCAAATGGAATGGAATGTGGAAAATTTAGGCTTACCCAAATCCTCATCTAATAAAATCATACAAATCAATAGAAATGTATACATATAAATGTTTTTAATAAAAATAATCGATAAGTTATTAACATCAACCCATATGTATCGGTATGTGTAGAGAGTACTAATTCATCCATGAAATAGAGAAGACAGTTTTAAATAATATGAAATTAGTTATTTAGGTTTACACATATGTCACTACAAAGAACCACCTTGATAAAAGGCCCTACACATACCAAATTTGATCAAATTTAGTCCCAGAGTTTCCATGGGAACATGTATTGTGTTTTGCAAAAATTTGATATTGAGTGAGGGGGAAATAGTTTTCTTCTTATCTAGCCATCCAATGATATGATATATTTATTACATCGATGTGCATAATGGGTTATAGTACAATTAAAATCATGAAACAGGAAATGTATTGAAGTAACCAGTGAGACTAAGATACTCTAATGTTTTTATAGAATAATGTATATACATCATCCCATATATAACATATGCATATAATTAATACTCAAATTATAATCCCATATTATCATATTCTTTAATCTACTTGCATATCTCATTACCATGATCTATCAATATTTCATATATATTTTAGAATAAATGGACTTATTATTACCACTATTGATATATTAATAACATTATGTGTTCCCAGAATTATCAACACTATTAATAAACATGTCATTTCTTTGAGTACAAATATTTATATACTCCATTGAAAAACACATCCTTATAGTAATTACCTTGAATTATCCTTATCATTTCCAATACAGTGATCCATATTTTATTTATTCATCTAAATCCACATTTATATCCCACTTAATTCATTATTTGATAGTCGTACATTATTAAAACCATTAATAATTATTGTATTCAAAAGAAGTAATTGGAATTATTAATGTTGTTTAAAAAAATACCTTTGTAATTAACTATAATTATCATAATCATCCACAATTATTTTTTTTCATTTATCTATATATTATTTTCATGTTATTAAATAAATTTTAAAATATAATACCAAGGCACATTACTATTTAAAAAAATGATTTAGAGTCCTTTAATTAGTAGACTATGTTCATAAAGGATGTTCCATTACATCTTATTTCAAAATTATGAGAGGTGGAATGAAAAATAATAGGTTTATAAACATTCATTTTATTTATTAATGACACCATTAATTTTCTTTCTTGATCCCATATAATTCATGGGATAAAGATTCATTAGGTTCAATATGCATGGCCCCTATGATATATGGAACTATTCTAACACATGGAACTTTATTTTTCAACTATATATCATCTAATAAAAAATAATCTAGTATATCACTCATCAAATTTATAATATGGAATTAAATTCTTCTATAATTCATAGTTAAGTGGTTAAAAACATATAATAAAATAAATGTTTAAAATAAAAAATTATATAAAATAAGGGTCACTAGATAGTTGAAATTGAAAATCACCTATGAAATTAAATTATTTTACCATTAAATTTACATAATAGTAAAAATTTCAGATAAAATCAATATTATGGAAATGAAACAATCTTTTACTAATGGAATCATTATTTTCCATCAAGATATCATCAACCCATACCCAATGATTTAGGGTATTTTTTTCGAAATCATGAAAATTAAAATTAATCATTTCTACATATGAGTAATTGTTTTCTTACACTCATAAATAAAAAAACATTCTAAATCTATAGATTTTAGATAAATCATGGTCTTGAATCCAATTACAATGTTTTTTATAGTTCACCTTTCTTTTTTCATCGATTCTCATTTTTCTCCAATCATTCACTGTGTACCACACCAAGAATTTGTCAAAAGAATTTATCTTGGAAGAATATTGAATTATTTGGTAGTCTAAAAAAATTTCAACTCTACCATAAATGTTTATGGATAGGAACAACTATTCAAATGGTAATAAAAATTATAATAGTCCATTCAAAACATACAGCACTCAATAATAATTTCTAGAATAAATCCATTTACCATCACATTAAAACCCTTAATTCAAACCCATAACTAAGTATTGCATAATCTTTTTAATAAAATAATTTTAAAGAATATTAATATTGCATACCTTTTTTCCACATCTCATCCTAGAATAAGTAGTAGTGAATTTAAATTATCTATAAATAAAATCCTCAAATGAGTTAGGTAAATAAATGTTAAAATACTTTTTTAAAATAACATTTACCCTGATTTTCATCAAACTCAAATCCAAGGCTAAAAACACTTATTCCAAAATAATATAAGACATAGAATTAAATATTTGTTTATTAAAAAATTTCAGTTTTCCAATACAATAAAAGGACCAAAATTTCACTAATTAATCTCAAAAAATATTAGTCACTTGATTTTTACATTTTTCAATAATTCTCATACATAAAATTAATTATTTATAAATTCTATAAGAGATACATCATAAAATAATCAATAATAATTTCCTATAGTTTTAAATTCAATATAATCTTAGTTGATAGAAAAAATAAAATAATATCCAATGTAATAAGATCTAATTTGAAATTGTCTCTCAAGGATACATAAATAGATTCATGTGTTCCACCATAAATATAAAAAACGAAATATCTTTTCCATAAATGAACCAATATTTATCTTTATAAAAAATGAAACATTATGGTTATGTGGGAACCAATAAACCAAGAAAAAAGTCATCCAAGGCAATTGAAATTTAAAATTCAAAAAATAAATAAAGTTGGCACTAATAATGTAAGGGATCTCAAATATTATATTAGAAATGAACCTAGGTGAAATAAAAACTCAAAACATGGGGTCTATGGGTTAAATTTTTAGTCCACTATAGATCACCAATAGATGATCTTAAACATCGTCCACCAATCGTCAACTCCATAAACAATGTTCAATCAAGGATCATACACCTATATATCGATATTAATGAATATATATACTATTCTATTCAAATATATATCAATTCACCAAGCTAGAAAAATTAATGAAACAAACTAAAAAATAATATGGGATTCAGAATTCCCATAAACATCATAGATAGAAAAATTATAACCCATATAGCCAACATTGACCACCCAAAATCATTGCTTAAAATGATTTTCACATCAATCCTCAAATTTTATTTTTAATATAATACTTTCTTATATCCCCATCCACAACCACTTCAATCAATGTGAAAATACAGAAAAGAATCTATAAGCATCATAGTCGAAAAAAACATGTTCCAACATCGACCACAACTACCATCACCCGAATAAATCATATCATTTAACCATCATGGTGTAGAAATATTATTTATATGGTTGTGATGGATTAGTGGGGTGATTAAAAGGATCATTATTACCTATAAGAAGAACCAACCTACTCCACATAATATTAAACAACCCAGTCTCCTAGAGGGAAAAAATTTTAGATTGAAAATTTTCTCCTTGAGGTTTAGAATATCAATTAGATGATAAAAAGTATATATCATCATTAAACAAGTAAATTTATCATTAATAATTTATATGAGATTGATTATGAATATTTATTAGATTTTGTGACACATGAAATTTATCATGAATCAAATTTATATGTTATTTAATTTTTATTGATAAAGAACCGTTGTTTTTTATTTGATAAACCTAAGGTAATATTATTTCAATTTTTATAAATATGTAAACTAAAATTATAAGTATCTATATTAACAAAAAACCACCCATATAAAACCAAAATGGCATTTTCCTTTAGTATAAATAATAATTTAATCTATTATAAGTAGTTATCATGTAATATAGAGTCTTATTGAAATGACTTATTTATCAGTCATAAAATTCCAATATAATGATGGTAAACATACCAATATTATCATAAGAATTTATAGATAGATAAGTAAGAACATATTTTTGTTTAGATATTTTTATTTATTTATGTTTTAATTAATTTTCATTATATAAAAACACTTCCAAATGTAAAATTTTCACCTAAGAACGAATAAAATCATAAAAATATTCTTATAACATACACTCTGCTATTATAATATTTCTTTAAATATATCCATGAATTACAAAAGAAAAATTTTCTTTTAAAAAATATATGGAAATGTTATATTCAAACCCTCTATAAATATAATGAACAAATAAAGCATATAATTTTGATAAAATAATTCTAGGAACTAAATGATATATTATCACATCTTTCATATAGTCATATAATAAATTCCTCAAAAGTCATACCCATAGTCATCATGAAATAAGCTCACATAGAATGAAAATCAATAATAAACCAAAATATTATCAACTGTTTTAGGATAACAAAGAAATATATTTTAAAAATGCATGAAAATATATCCTCCTAAACATTAGGAATTGAATTATGATTATAAGATATATTTCAACAATTCATGTTCCTCATTTTCCTATTGATAAGTTTGACATGTCACGATAGACTCAGATATAGATATATTCATTTCTCTAAACCAAAATTTACTTTTTAAATAGTGTTAAGTCTTTCTAATACATGTGAGCACTACCCTATGTGTTATATTTAACTTATATAAGAGATTATCTAGAAAAAAAGGAACAAAATTATTATCCAGAAGGTAATATCTTTTTCACCCCACCTATCGGAAAATGATTAATATCATTTTTTGTGGATTATAATATATATATATATTCATCTCAAGATCATGAAATTGTAAGTGTAACGCTTTATACTCCATGTAATAATAAATCATCTTTTGATATAAAAATATCTAACTATAAATTCGTATAAACCATGATGAATAAACCCAAGTTATTCTATCATGTAGATTCCACTATCACGTTTTATATTCCATTAATATTTGACCATTTATTTAAATCACATGATAACTTATTTACATTCCCTATTCTATAAATAATATAAATATTCAATCTCTTTAGAAACACTACCAATATAATCTATCTAAAATTATATTCTCTCTTGAAGTATAAAATCATTAAACTATTATGATAAATGATGACCATAATACATTGACTAATCATGTAATTTCTCCATATAATAAGCACAAAAACAAGAAATAAAATGTCTAAAATAATGTATATCGAAGTTGAACATTTAAAATTGAAAAACAATAGATCATTATGTAATATCCAAAATTTTATTTACCAAAAACATAAAAATACTTGATGATCTAAACATGATTTATCTCAAATGTTTTGTATTATTCAAGAAATTGATGAATATGAGAGCTTGTGAAATTATATTTCAAGATTAAAAAATATTAATCGAATATATTTTACAAAACTAATAAATTTCCAATTATAGTAATTGTAGATAGAAGAGTCTCAATATAAGTAAATTATAGTATGAACATCAAATAATAGCCAACAAATCCTAAGAAATAATATACCTAAAAAATCTCCCTAGTTTCCTTCAAAGAATAACTTTCTAAATATTTGTTGGGATAACTGAGTTACCATTGATTAGGGTAACATTTCAGAATAATTTAACCTCAAATTTTGAAAAGTTATAATATGAAATTTTTTTATATTACTCATTATTTATGAATAATTAAAATTAAATACCAATATTCTCTATGTGATCCTCCTATATTATGGATTAAAGTAGAATTTCACCCATGAATCTCACAATAATTTAATAAACTAAATTAATAAATATCAATTCATATGTACCATAAACAATAATAGATCATTTATAATGATTACTAAAAACACAAAAAGCAAAAAAATATCCATGATTACATCAAAAAATTCCATTGTAATATTCTTATTCTTAACTCTAATATAAGAATAGTTAGAATTTATTTTAATCTTTAAAAACCATATCACTTATCTCATATACTCAAATAAATCATCAATTAAAGGAATCATGAAATAGTTTGTTACTATCACCTCATTCCCCAAAAAATAATCTATAAATATCATTAATTTACTATTTCCCATATTAGAGAATATAATTGGATATTACTATATAGATACAAAATGTATAATAAATTTATTTCATAATAAATCAAAAAAATTAAATTCATAACTCGTAATTGGATAAGTTATTATAAAAATAATATTTTATAAATATAGGACCCAAAACTAGGTATAATACAATCCTAAACTCCATACTAAGTTTTATCTGTAATCTCATCACATTATTTAAAAAAACTAAAAAATTCCATTTTAAACCATTGAATAAATAATTCATTAACCTCATTTGAATAAGATATCATGTTCAATTATTTAAAAATAATTCTACATAGATAAAAATGTTATTCTTTAATTTGAAAACACCTCACTCAAGATTTTAAAATAAAAAACCCTTAAATTTAGTAGATAAAAATCTTTCACTTGGAATGATGATTCAAGATATACTGGAAGCACCAGTTGATCCAATAACCAACTCATATTTTGATGGATTTTATGTATAATTAGTAATGTATAAGATATAAATTTCAAGACCATTTAAAATTTTCCACATATTGTTGGCAAAGAAAATTCCCAAACCCAGAGAATAAGATTTAAGATTTATTTTTATAATTAATTTGGGAATGTGGGAAACAATTAACTTGGTCATAAGATCCTTCTTCAATGATGATTTTTTATTCCTAAACCTTTTCATTCTACCATCATTGATCTAGTAGGATATAAGTATAGAGTCCCTCAAGCGGTGTCCCAAATATGATCAATTGATGTCTAAACATTACCTACAGATTTTCGAGTGATATGATGGTGGATTAATTATCTTTATATGCTCAACTTTATCATTGTAAAGATTTATCTAGACTTAAAGATTCGTTTTTTAGTCCCATTATTGTGAATATAGAGAGAGTATCATCTCTTGGTATTGACAGAAGAAACTATGTTGTGTTATTTATTCTTAAGAGACAGAGGGATCTAGATTTGAATATGGACAACAGTTTTATTATTTTATTAACCCTATAAAAATAAGGATACTGATGTGTTTATAGAGTTTTGGGTTTGGGTTAAATATTATGTTATTGTATAGATTCACTTAAAAATATATTAAACCCTTAAATTCCACTATATCATATTATAATAATTTTATTATTATTTTCTAATAGCGTGAGCTAAATACTATAAGGATTATTATTATTTTAGCATCATTGAAATTAATATTTTGTACCAGACCATTTTTAGCCCACTCATCCTGCTCATATTTTATTGAATACCAGAATAAATATTTAATTTAATATTGATTGGTTCAATACAATAATAAATAAATATTATATATCCATGTAAATAAATAATTAACCTGGGAATAATTTTTTTAATTTATGTGATTAATAAACCCTAAATAAATTAATTCATCTAACTTATAAAAAATATTTATTCTATTAATGAAATTATAATATAATTCAATATAGATATATAGAATCACTTATTTTGTGAGCTTCTAGAATTTTTCATCATTAGAATTAGGGGGTATTTCCTAAAGTCACAGATTACTATCTAGAAACTAGTAAAGGAACCCAAGAGGTATAAGATAATGAAAAAACATCAAAATCCACATACTATCATGGACTATGAAATATTATATAATTTTATCAATATATCATGAACAATATTTCATACTAGTGTCATTAACCTTGGTATGGGATATATATTTCTTTGATTTTTTTTGAAATGGATAGGTTTTCATCTCAAGGGCCATGGAATATATTTTAATACATCTATTACAATCAATGTGTAGAGATTTTAACATTCATAAATGGAAGATAATGATACTTTATCGACTTACTCATTAATAACACACCAATCAGGACATACCCAATGTATCATATTTAGCATGAACATAGTGCATCACATGTTTCATCAATTTATCACTGTATTTGAGTCATTACAAGAATTAATAATAATTGTTTTCTCTTATTTCCATAAAAAAATCTCACAGATAAGAATATACAATGATATTAAAAAATACAATATTTCTATTAGTCATTCAATATTCAGAATCACATGTCATAGAGATCACAATGTGAGAACTTCATGATATGAATCCTCACCCACTTATGAGAAATCACACTAGAAAGTTGATAAATTATGTACCTTATAATTTTTCATCACAGTAATTATATGATTGATATTTAAGAGAAGTTATCATAAACTCTCATTGTTATAATCTTAGTGGGAAACTTATATGGCCTATTTTTATATGTTAGACACCCTAAGATATTTTCACATTAATTTCATGAAACAAAATCATAAATATATGATATCTAAAATTCATATATTTTAATATAATGGCTAATATAAAGTAAAAACCATCAATTTATAGTATCCCAATTACAAAAAACACTTACTTGTCCTCGATCGAAATCATAACTACTTTTAGTCTTCTAGATCTCACAAAAAGATCATGCTTCAAATGAGAAAATAATTTTTTAAGTGTTCTAAAAAATTATATTATATTGAAATACTTCTCACTATAATATGGATCTTTTGAGAAAATATTTTCTAGTGATGATAATTTTATAGTATGTAATTCATCCACTAATATAACCCCATTTCATTGGAGATATCCACCATAATATTATTATTTAAAAAACTATGATAGGGTATTTATTGTGAGGTATCAAATATATATCTTAGATGAAATTATGTATCTATAATAATACTTTAGATACAAAATAATCCATTATTTACTGTAGTTATAATATGGAATCAACAAACTCTACTTAGTTTAATATCTATCTACCCAAATATCCTCTATTGATAGTGATGACATATCCTGACTTTGACATCAAATAGTCATGATATGTTTTGAAACTAGCATCATAAAATCCACTAAATACTAGCTCATCATCCCCTCTATATTCCATAAAATACCCATAGTTCACCTCTAATATATATGGATAGTTTTTACTTCCATATAATGTCATTATCTTGAATGAAATTTATATGTTCCTAATACACATAAGGCATATAAAACATATATACAATTATACAACATTGCATACATCACTAACACAATTGCTGACACATATAAAATAATTTTCATTTTCAATCTCCCCTATTATGTCTATGGACACATTTTTTCAAACAGATAAATTCCATTAATCATAGGATATAATGTTCAAGAACTGTATCTTTCTAGTTTAAGTAAATGAAGGGAAATTTGATGTTTTTATCTCTAGTGGAATTTGAGGGTAAAATTGTAATTTTTTATTATTAAGTGATCTCGGATAATTTTTATGACCACTCATTTGTTCCCAGAATATGGTGTTTACCCTAGTATAAGAGTTCGGTATAATTCAAATATGATTTGATATTTATAAAATATTTAATATTTAATTAATTAATTATTATTTATTAATATATTTTTGTTCGATGAAATTTTCTTTTCAGAGTTTGGTATTTTAATCCTGACTTCACAATTTATTCTCAAATGGGGGTTTTATCTTGGTGGTGAATAAACTCGCAAGAGGCATTGGTTCTAGGCCTGGCATACGTTTCATCCCTCTCTTCTCTTTCTTTTTGTTTTTTTATTTCATTTCCTCCCATCGTGTGTTGAAAACACCATGTATCACATGAATCATACATTATATAAAATATATTGATATTATTAAGAGGATATATATAGGATAAGTAATTAGGGATACGTAAGTACTGTTGTGAAGCTCTAGTTGTCCTGAATCATTGTGTGGGTGATAAAGATTATGAATCTGATCGAGACATTGAATGTTTTTGCATGGATATATGAAATATTAAAATTATTTTTCATAAATATAGATATATATTTTTTATTTCAATCATGTTTTTGGGTTTTGTTGAAAATTATATGGTTTATCTGGTGGTTTTCAAGTGAATCTAGTTGTTTTAGGTCATTCTGAAGTGTTTATTTTTAGAAAATCTTAATCACATCATGTATTTTTTTGATGAAAACAAATTATGTGTTCTTAATTCATGTGTAATATTATGATTTTATAACTAAATTCCATTTAATTTATGTATATAACATGTTTTAGTACTTGGACATGTACTAGGATATGTGCTCGTGGACATGAGATGGTGGAGTTTGGGATGTACATGTCACTTACTCTTGGAACACCCAATGTATTTAATATTTACATATAGACATATACATGGTATGAATCATAATTTAGAGGTATATGTAATTACCCAATGTATTCCTTCACTATTTAGTGGTACATAGCCATAACCCATGTTTTTTAGGGCCATGTAGTTGTACATGGAAAGGTGTAGCTTTGAGAGTATGTGCCATGTATTTAGAAGTACCAAACATGTACATTTGGACCAATGGGGATTTGGGTGTCACTATTTCATAGCGTCATAATTGGAATTGTGAGTAATACATTAGGATTTATCTCTACATATATCATAGTGATGAAATCCTTCCATCATTTATAGGTTTTCTACATGGTATTTTTTGACTGATAGAGTTTATTGGTAGGATTTCTTTAATGTTGTTTTTAATAGATCAGTTAGGGGTTTTATTGTGTGATGTGAGTCCAATATTAGGGTTTATTCTTGATGATTACATTGTTTTGGGTATTCTAGGTGAGTATTCATGAGGTTCGTTGGACATATTCTGGGATAAAAGATTGACAGTTTTTTTGGACAAGATCATTAGTACAATTTAAAGCGGTTTAGGTCTAGTCTCTTGAGTTTATCACCTCTAAGAGCCTCATTTATAGTTCAAAATAATAGTGTTTTTGGTTAAGGAAGTTTCTACTGAGAAGTGTTTGAGATAAGTATGAGGGGCCTATTATGTGGAATTCCCTTCTGGGTGGGGTGTTTCATAATGTTTCCCTTCTAGGATGTTGTTCAGTGGGTTTGATCTAGGATTCCAACCATGGATCCTTTGATCGGGCTTGTCTCAAGGATTAGTTTTTCGAGTTTAACCCATATAAGGATTCATTTATATTTTTTGGGTTACTAGAGGATCCCCTTTTGGGTTTTCAGTTGTGTGGAGGTTTTGGGAACAATGGTGGATGCACTATGATTGGTTTATATATGAGATGATCGGTTGTTGATTCAATTGTTTTTGGTAGAGTGTTCTGATGTTAACCAAAAATCAAATCTGAACTATGGATTGTATTTTTAATGTAGTTATTATTTAGTACTTTATGGGAGATGATCCTCTGGGATAGTATAAGATTGTGTTAATTCCCTAAGATTATTTATTTTTCTCTATTAAACTGGTTAGTTTTGTGTAGTGAGTCGGGGCTACATAGCTAATCAATGGACTAGATGATTACAACCACCTTAGCTCAAATATTCTCTCAGGAATATTTTTAGTGTACCTTGAAGTCAATTTAAATTTAAAGGCCTAGTTTATAGGTATGGGGCTTGTTTAGGTAGACTGATGATTCACTGACATGTTTGATTGACCATTTGGTTCTATAAAAAGTTGGGCCTGGTTTTATACCCCAAGGTTGATAGGGATTCCAAACTAGCAGTTCAGATCATACCATTAGATTCATCATGCCTAGTATATGTGCTTAATGTTTTGACTCATAGGATGAGTTACTAGGGTCTTGAATGTGTGATTGTCCTTATGTTGTACTTTTAATCTCCATCTTGATCTGGAGGATAGTCTTGATGTTGGGGCAGCATGAGACACTCATTGTAATTCATGTAAAAATGGAATGTGTGAGGTTTCTTTTTTTCCTATGGGTTTTATGATAAAACTCAATACTAGTTTATCCCCTTTTTTATACATTTTTATCTAATTTTGCTGTTTTCATCTTTTATATTGTTAGTCACGTTCAGCTAGATTAGACGTGATGCATGCTACATGACAATTTTATGATATAAAATGATTGGACAACATTTGGGGTTTTCTAATGAGATTTTTTCTCACCCCCTATATGTCCACCTCGAGGTACATGTATAATTTATGTCCACATTAATGTTAAGCATGTTATAGTGTATCATAAGAAAAAATTGAATTTTTTAATCAAGAATATTTTCTCTTGTGGAGTCTGAGGTTCATATTGGATCTGTTCATCCATTATGAAGACTAGGTTTTTGGTTCAGCATGGAGTAATAGTTAAGCCTTGTGTATTTATTTTCTATTATTTTATTTTATATGTGTTCATCCTAGTGTCTGACCAACTTCAATATGAAACATTCCATTTGTTATAGTTATTTTATTTTATTTTATTTTATTTATTTACACTATAACGTTTTTAGATATATATATGTTTATATTATTTTCTCAATTAATACACTTTAATCTGAGTGCGTAGTCTCTCAAATATATCCTTTTATTCTTCAACCACTTGTTGAAATCCTTTTGAATATAGGGAGGCACTCTTGAGGACTAGTTGTGGGCTGGATGATATAATAGGATGAGTCAACCAGATTTGATTCCTGATAAGATGATATTAGAGGTTTTTATATATATTAGAATTTTGGGAGTTGTAAGACTGGAGATATAGTAATGTGTCTGAGCATGTTATGGATATCATTCTGGTGTATCGTGAACACCTATTCTGATAGAAATATTTGTTACATGAGTTTTGGGATTGTTGGTATTTTTTTTTCCTTATTAGTGTTTTCTAATTTTCACCTAAAACGATTCACGTGTGTTTTTATACATTATGAGTTTCTATTTCTTGTCCTTGGACCTAATTTTCTTGCATCATTCAAGCAATATAGGATATATATTCTTTTCTGTTTGTTATTTACTATTTATAGAGGATTAGTTTTTTAATTTCTGAGTAATTTCATATACGTTATATTCTTGTATAAGTGCATGGTGGTATTCTACTCAAAAGAATATTGAGTTCCTTTATTTATATTAAATTTAATATGTATATCATGTAAAGGTTTTATATAGTGGTGCAGTTGTTCTACCTTTATCTAGGGATTCATGGAAACCCATGTGGGTTTTTATGGGCTTTGGTGTTACCTATTGATGTGGCATGTGGTTGGATCAATGAATCCAATGACAGAAGATAAATGTTTTGATTAGGCTCATGTTTCCTTAATGATGTGGTATCCCTGAGAGATTCTACGGTGAGGATAAGTATTCCTTGGGATTGTCTATGGAGTGTGTGGATTGATCATGGTTTCATTGGTTTTTTTGTCAGCATCATGCTTTTCTAGCTAGTTGAGAGAGAAGATGTGGTTCAATTCATCCCTTGGTGTTTCATGTGCACCCCCCATTATGGATTTATTTGAAAGATAGAGTGATAATATAATGACTCATATTTTTCTTTATATTATTTGAATAAATTATTTGAGAAAATTTTGAGACCTAGCGCTAAGGCAACTTGAGATTCTGATGCTCGGTGCGCCAGGAAAAAATATTTTAATAAAGATAGTTTTTAATTAAAATAAATTGTGAGACTTACTTTGAACATTAATAACATCTAAACAGGTTCTCATATTGGAAATATGTCGGGACCATTATGTATAGAACAACAGGTTTACCTTAGGAGGCACCTAACCTTAAGCGGTGCGAGTTAAGGGTGGATGTTAATTTTTGAATGTGAACATCATTAAAATATTAAATAAATGTATTTTAAAATTAATGTTATATGGAAATGCAATGTTGGTTTGTCTTTTAATAACCCATGATAGGTTGATTCTATATTATCTTTATAACTATGGGAATTGCTATGGGGTAAGTAAAAGACAACCCTCTAGATAACAAATGTCTACTGATTGATGATCGTGATTACGAGAAGGTGTCCACATATTGATGAATGATGAACGTTGATTCCTTATTTGTTTGTGCTCGATCCAATCCCAGGTAGGGAGTGTGTTTTCTATTTTTCCCCATCTGTTTAATACTATTTTTTTATAACGAATTGGAATCAATCAATGAATGGATTTATTCATGGGTTATGCATAGTGTGGGGTTGGGATTCTATTGTGGGGTGATTATCGAGAAGGATCCATGTTTAGGATTGAATTAGTTTTTTTCCCATTCATCTATTATAACATGCAAAGATCAAGGCCAACACTTAAAGGTTCTTGATCCATCCTCCTTGGATGATATTGTGAATCCCATACTTTCCCCAATTTTATTCCCATACATCATTCGGTAGATCGATCTAAAGCGAGATTCGGGACTGCAATAGCATAATGTAGCAACCAGAAGTGTCAGCACTAGCATTTTTAGGAAATTCCCAGTGAGATGAGTTCACCGATGATAGAGGTGACATGGTCATAGTAGCATGACCTGGCCTGGTAGACCTGGTTGGAAAACCACCGGTATGCTGACATCCAATGATCCAGAGGGACAACTGCCTAGAAGGGGGTCGTAGGTGGAGGTGGAGGAGGTCACAAACTTGAATGATGGTGGTAGGAACCTACATCAGCAGTGGCCGAGGGTGGTGAAAGAAGGCTGCGACGGTGGAGGGACGTAGCTCATCAGATCTACATTGGACGGAGAACCCGCAATGGAGCGACACGTGTGTGTTGGTAACAGGGATAGGCCACGCAACGTGGTCTGACAACATTGACTAAGGAGCCAGATGGCATGTGGCCAGGTGACTGCATGGTCCACGGAGGGACACAACCAGCAGCTTTCGGCGAGAACTGGGGGGACGGACCGACAATAGGCTGGGACAATACTGAGCCAGGCCAGTAGAACAAACATGTCCTAGTTGGTTGGGTCAACCAGGTGGGTCAGGTATGTAGGCCATGAGTCAAGTCAGTTCAGTCTTCCCAGGTAAGATTAGACCATGACCATACTCTCTCATTTTAAAAAAATTCTCATAGAAATCAAACTGTATGTCCATTTGATGAGCCGTTTGTGACATTAGTACCCCTGTGATAAGAAGATCCTTTTTTGAGAAATTCTAAGATAGTATTCCTGGAGGATGGAGTATGACCTTTTTGGACAGAGGAGTAGGTGCTTCTCGATGAGCATGGTAAGAATGGAATCTAGTGGCTTGCTCTGACCAACATGTATTGTGTATCCTACACCAACATAGAGTGTGTCTACTAAGGAGTGTGTATCATATGCCCACACAGAGTGTGACTCCTTGTGAGTGTGTCTCATGCACCCACACAATGTGTGTCTTCTATAGAGTGTGTCTCTTACGCTCTAACAAAGTTTGACTCCAATAGAGTGTGTCTCTTATGCCCATAGAGTGTGTCTCCTACGGATTGTGTCTCCACATAGTGTGTATCCTATGGATTGTGTCTCCTCTGCCTATACAGAGTGTGTCTTCTAAGAAGATCTGGAGTGTGTCACCTTGTATTTGAATATAACTAGACCTTCTATATATTTGTATGTTAGATACATATACATGTGTGACCTGACTGTAGTTACTCTCTTGAATGTACATCTTAGAGGATACACATTGTTTACCTATTAGGTAGTTTGCTTTGTATATTGCCTTGTGGTATACCTTTTTGGATTGGGTTCTCTACTAAGTATTTTTTTTACTCACCCCTGCATGGGAATTTCCCACTCATGCCGTGTCTTGTGTAGTTGACTGACTCTTTGATGGAGTCCTTGGTGGACCATGACTAGGTGCTGGTTAGAGTGATTCTCTAGATGATGTGCGCTTATACGGTATCAGGGAGCTGGTCGGCACCTACCCTTCATGTTGGGTGTTCTGTAGACAAGTTAGGGAACATGTGAATTCAATCTAGTAGACTTTTATTTTTTGGGACTTCTATAATGGCCCCTCATACATTCAATTTTTATTGTTTATTCTATGTAGATTTTTCTATGTAGTATACATGCATGTCTTCTTAGTGTTTTCTTTTTGAGAACTTTAATTGGAGATAGGTGCATGTTTACATGTACATGAAAAAATAACTCTCACTTGTGGTATATACCTACTAGGAACTAGTTTCCTACCTCTGGCCTATGGGAGGAGGGCTTCGGGTAGTCACAACTATTTCCTTGGGGGACATGTCATTATAGAGTGGTATTTGAGACTAGATTGGTTCTATCATATGGACCAGGAGTCAATGGTTTAATTTTGGGGAAACATTATTATGTGTTTTGAGTTTGTTTTTTAGGCCAGGAATCTAGTGTTGGCAAGGAGGCTGACATATCCATACCCCAAGACCATGAATTATAATTTTCAACTTGGCACATGAAGACATTGGTTCCATGCATCATATAAGAATTGTGTGTGTTCCCATGTCCTTATTTATTCATAATCATCTCCCCATGTATACTCTATTGACCATGGTACATCCTGTTCTATAATAGGTATGTTCCACACAGGCAGCCAACAAGGATTCTAGGGAGAGACCCTGAGGATGCTATGCTGAGTGATGAGGAATTGATACTAGTACCATTTCCATAGATAGCACCTATTGGTAGTGTACAAGTGATACCACCACCCATAGTGCAATAATTCTTACTGGCATTACCAGTGGAGACTTAATGCAAGATTAGTGCAATTCAAGAGTTTTAGAGATAGTTACCTCTCATGTTATATGGTGTGATAGATTCCCAGGTAGCTGAGTATTTTCTTGAGGTGGTTATGTGAGTTTTCTACCTAGTGAGGACGCCTCTCAACTAGATGGTGGTCATAGACATGATCCTTCTTCTCGGATCGGTGGGGAGATGGTGGAGCTTGACGATCCAAATTCCTGAAGCGATAACCCTTTCCTGGAATAACATTGAGTGTATCTATATGGAAGAGTTATTTTCAACAACTCTATGCGTTGTGCATACATAGGAGGTTAAACACTTACAACAGGGTAGTAAGATAGTAGCATAGTGCTTAGTGAGATTCACACATCTTTCTCACTACTCCATGAACATAGTATGGGACCCATTATTCCTAGATAAGACATTCGGGTAGGGGCTACGCCAGGAGATCAGGACACTGATGATATCCCTTAGCATTCTGACATATGATGGGGTGATGGAGATAGCTCTTCTTGTATAGAGCATTCTGGCAGAGCATGTACTGATGGATGAAGCTAGCACCGGGCATTTGATAGTTAATTCATTGGAAACATGTAGCTGACAACTTACGTAGGGGTTTAAGTGGACCAAATAGTCTAGGGGATGAACCCAAGATTCGTGATTAGTTATGTATGGATTATATAGAAGAACATTCCATCAGAAAGAGAGAATATGCTTCTCATGTGGCGGTCAAAGAAATATGGTTGGAGCTTGTCTGACCAGCAATTTTACCAATCAGTAGATAGTTTATGGACTAACAAAGTAGCAGTAGAGGAAGGAATATTGTGTTCTTCTAGTAAGAGGATGTGGAAGGGGATTAGTTAGAGCAGCAGGGGGTGGGAAGTGTTTCGAGGTACCACCACCACCACCCCCAAGTTGTCCACCATGAGCTCTGGGATCTGGTGGACATGTTTAAGGCCAACATCAGGTGATGGAGGCTTATGAACCGGGTAATTTAGATATTATTATAGGTATGATCTATGTCTTCAAATCCCTAGATTTAGTTCTTATAGACACAGGTGCTAGTCACTCCTTCCTTTCCACAAACCTTGTCCGGAACTCCGAGATTCTGGTGGAGTCATTCCCCCGATCCTTACATTTAAAGACTTCTATAGGATGGAATTCAATGATCAAACACTGGTGATGGTAATGTGTGCTTATTATATTTGGTGATATCTTTAGTTGGGATCTCTTAATAGTGGAGTCGAGTCCTTACTATGTCATTCTGTGTAAGGACTGGTTATCCACCATCGATGCTCAAATTAACTATTTTAGGCATAGAGTATGATGTGCCCAAGGATATGGGACCATGTTTTCCTTTATCAGTGAAAAGTAAATGCTTGTAGTGTAGTATAGACTTTCATAAAAGAGGGTGCAATAGATTACTCAACATATGGATAGCATTATCTTCGTTTAAGTGGATGGGATGAGTCCTCATATTTCTGTATTGGTGGATGAGTATGAGAAAATTTACCTAGAGGATGTTTTAGGATTAAATCCCTATAAAAATGTAGACTTATGCATTTACATTTACCATGAAAAAAACTGATATCTACACCATCATATGGAATGGATCTCATAGATCATCATGTTTATAGGGTAATGATGAAATATTTTCATTGGAAGGGATTCGTGAGGCCCAACATTTCACCCTCGGTGGCCCTAGTTTTTTTTCTAAGAAGGAATATGGGAGCATGAGGATATATGTGGAATTCCTATGCTAAAATTAGGTGACAATGAAGAACATGTATGCACTAAAATGAATTGATAACCTGTTCGATAAGTTGATGGGAGTGAGGTGGTACTCTATGATAGACTTGAGAGATGGCTATCACCAGTTTCATGTACAGGATGAGGACACCTAGAAGGTAACTTTTAGATGGAGCTACATTAACTATGAGTACTCAGTGACGTCGTTTGCTGTTAAAAATTCTCCAGTAGTGTCCACAGGACTCATGAATACGATCTTCCAAACATACCTTCACTGATTCATCGGGGTCTTCATTGATGATATCCTAGTGTACTCAGTATATGAGGGTGGAGCATGTGACACACCTGAGGATGGTTATAGATACAATATGATAACACTAGCTTATGGGAATCTCTCGATGTGTTAGTTCTGTATTCAAGAGGACCAATTTCTTGAACATGTCATTTTAGATGTTAGAGTTGCAGTGGATCCTATGAAGATAGAGGCAGTGAATTCTTGGGAGCCACTGAGGTGTGTTACAAAGGTGAGGATTTTATTTGGTTTGGATGGGTACTATCAGAGTTTTTTACCAGACTTTTCTAGGGTAGCAGCACCATTGATGACTTTTACAGGGAAGGGGAAGCCCTTTGTGTGGAGATAGAAATTTCAACAGTGATTTCTAGAGCTAATGAGGAGGTTGACATGTGAAGCTATGTTGAGACTAACAAAGGATGGTGTTGGATATGTATTGTTCTCCGATGTGTCATGGATGAAACAAGGTTGTCTCCTGATGCAGGGTAAAGCATTTATTGCTTATGGTTTGTGAAAGATGAGAAAGCATGAGCAGAACTACATGACCCATGTTCTTGAGCTAGTAGTAGTAGTTTTCCCACTAAATATGTGGGCACACTAATTAATGGGAGAGTAGTTTATCATCTATTATGAAAACAAATTCTGAATAATATCATCTATCATACAGATATGAACTTGATATAGAGTTTATGACTATTGTTTCTCTTGGATTATGACTTATACTTATGGGAAGAGAAACTTGGTGGCAGACACACTCAGCATGATATCGAGTATTCAGTTGCTGAGTGAGGCTTCCAAGCAGTTATTAAATATGTATATATCTATTGGGAATGGTGACTGAGAATCTTTTCCTCAGGTGATGGTTGTTATCCCTCTACTCTTTCAGTGAGTAAGAAAGGAAATGCTTGGATATACCGACCATGGAGTTACATGTGCATAGATGTCCACCGGGCATGCCCCTGATGGACATTCAAAAATTTGGGAGCACGTTGTTCTCTAAAGAGGGCACATAGCAGTGCTAGTGACTTTGTGGGAGGAGGCTGTTAGGGAGTTCCATTATTCCCCTTTAGCAGTACATCCAAGAGTAGAAAAGATGTATCATAACCTTCAACGTCAGTTATGGTAGTTTGGGATGGAAAAGGTGGTGTAGAGTTCATTTCTTGATGCCTCACTTGTCAGCAAGTGTAGGATGAGAACTAGGTTCTACCATGTTTTACTCAACCTCTTGAGGTGCCAGAGTGGATGTGCGATGGGATATCTATGGAATTTGTGATAGGTTTACCATGCATGTATAGAGGACATGATACTATATAGGTGATCAATGATCGTCTCACCAATTCAGACCAATTTCTACCAATCCATGAATAGAGATTAATAAATATGATAGGATTCCTCTATGATCAAGAGATAGTTCAACTCCATAGAGTGACATCAATGATCATCTTGGATCATGATGGTCACTTTACATCCTGGTCATGGGAGGAATTGTAGGAGGTATTTGGGACTCAGTTGCATGTGAGCCCAAAATTTAATCACCATAAAGATGACCAGATAGAGTGGACCATCCATGATCTAGAATACATGCTATGTGATTTCATCCTAGACATTGACCATAGTTGAGTTGACCACCTACCACTGGTGGTCTTTTCAAATAATGATAACTACCACTCTACCATTGGTATAGAACCTTTTGATGCCCTGTATGGGAAACCATTCAAGTCACCATAATACTGGATGGACCCAAGGGAGTCAGTACTCATGGGGCTAGAGTTGGTGTGAGTTACTATTGACAATGTGCATATCACCCAGGAGCAGATGAGTACTACATAACAAATGCATAAACTATATGCGGAAATGAGATATAGGCCCAAGGAGTTCTAGGAGGGAAACTGTATTTTCCTTTGTGTTTCTCCTCCATGGGGACCGCAAAGGTTTGGTCAGGGTGGGATGTTATCTCAATGATATATCAGCCCATTCCATATGTTGGGTAGGGTTGGCGAGGTGGCGTACCACCTATCTTTATTCCCACAGATCCACCAAGTGCATTATGTTTTCCACGTGTCATAGTTGAGGTGGTACAAGAACGATCCATTGCACGTCATCAATGGGGGCGATATGGAATTTTAGGATTAGATGACATTTGAGGATTACCCAATAGATATTGACGATTTATTGGAAAGAATCATTCTTAGGTGGTATTTTCCTTTGGTGTGCATTCGGTGGTAGCACGAGAATCACTAGGATAGAACTTGGGAGTGGGAGGCTCAGTTTTCTGCTATGTAGCCTTGCCTTTTTGTTTAGTGTCTCTTGTTTTGTTGCTTTTGGTGATTTAAATACCAAATTTGGGGATATTTTAATGAATCATATTTTTCATCATATTATTTTTATAAATTAATTTGGAAAATTCTGAGACCTAGCGCTAAGATGATGCGAGATTTTGAGGCCAGGTGTGCTTGTATAAAATCATTAAATAAAGTTAAATTTTTTATTAGAAACTAACATCAAACTTTAATAACATATAAAAGGGTCCCTAATTTGAAAATATAAGGGCACTACTACATGATGAATATAGTCTTTACATTAGGAGGGTCCTAACCTCGACCAGCATGGGTTGATGATGAACGTTAATTTTTGGACGTGAACGTCAATAAATTATTGAATAAAATTATATTGAAATTGTCATTTCAAAGATACAGAATGTCATTTTATCTTTTAATAAGCCACTTTAAGAAATTAAAGGTTTTCATTATAACCCTTGTATTTCATTCGAGGTATGGACAAGAAAACATCTCAATAAGGAAAGCTAATGGATCATCGATCAGGTTTCAGAGTAGGTGTCAACAGATCGATGAACGATGAACATAGATTTCTTCTTTGTCAGAGATCAATATAATCACTCATAGTGTGTGTGTGTGTTAAATTGTTTTCCCCATACATTATTTAATCATTTTTTTATATAATGAACAAGAATCAATCAATGAACAAATTGATTCACAGATCGTGTATAGTTCTAGTTTGGAATTCTATTGTGGTGTGATTATTGGGATTGATCAATATTTAGGATTGATTTAGTTTTTCCAAATTTTATTCAATTATAACATGAATTAATCAAGGACAACATTAAAAAAGCCTCGATCTATCAAATTTTAGTGTTCCTATGCCTCACCTCATTTTTCAAATTATCTTCTCATTCTTCGTTCGGTGCATCGATCCAGAGTGGGATCTGTGACTGCAAAAATTTGAGATTGCGACTGGAGGTGGTGTCTCCTTCCTTTTTAGGTACAGAACATTGAGGTGGGGTCTCAGAAAAGGCAGCCATTGTTGGAGGTGACACCATCCCAGTGGTGCAGCCAGGATAGCTGGACTCTGTAGGATGTTTGACGACATGTCATTAGGTGGTGGTAGTATCCAGCCATACAGTAGGACCACGACGGTGTGGAGGCTTACTGGAGGTGGCTATGGATGGAGGAGGAGGCCACCAGAATGAATGATGGTTGTGTGAAATCATAGAGGAAGTGGTGATGTGTGGTGGCGGAAGGTCGCGATAGGAGTCTGCAACGATAGAGGGACGTGGCTCATCAGAGCTGTGTTAGAAGGAGAACTAGAGGTGGAGCAACAGGTGTGCACTGGTCACATGGACCAAATGTGCAATGAGTTCCAACCATGTTGACTAGAGTGTTTGATGGAACACGTTTATTTGACCCTATGATCTAGGGAGGGGAATGACCCACCGGGCCGTGTCCGAGTGGACTGAACCAGCCCACTCGGGTTGGATGGGCGGGAGCAGGCAGGCCAAGCTGGCAGTGGGCTAGGTCGATGGTGAGATGGGCCAAAAGAATGGGCCTAGATGGACTGTGGTGGTCTAGTCCCAATGGTTTTTGTTGAGTCAGGTCGGTCGGACCAGGTTGGCCCAGACCCAGACCCAACGGACCCCTTTTAAGAAAAAGGTATGTACAAATCAAACTATATGTTCGTTTGACAAGCCATTTGTGGAGTTGGAACCCTTGCGATGAGGTGGTTGTTTTGTGAAACTCAAAGGAAGTTTTTAGGGAGGTTAGAGTATGAATTTTTTTTTTCTCATGTAGTAGGTTCACTCCAAATGAGCACACTAATAGTAGAAATCAGTGGCTATCTGTGACTTACACAGAGTGTGTATCCTGCTCCCACACAAGGTGTGTCTCATGCACTGACACGAAGTGTGAATCCTATGGATTGTGTCTCATTCACCCACAAAAAGTGTGTATCCTATAGAGTGTGTCTCCTACTGAGAGTTTCTCTAACAGAGTGTGTCTTATATGCCCACATGGAGTGTGACTTCTATAAAGTGTCTCCTACGGACATACAGAGTGTGTCTCTTGCGCCTATACAGAGTTTGTCTCCAAAAAAGTGTGTATTTGGTGCCAATAGTGAGTCTGTATACTATAATGACTCAAAGTGTGTCACCTTGGAATTGAATATGCATGGACCTTCATTGTATATATATGTCATAAAAATATACTGGTGTGTGCTGACTCTAGTGACCCCATTGATTGTAATTCATAGAGGCTACACTTCGTGACCCTCTTTTGTAGTCTACTTTTTTTATTTCTGTGTGGCATACCTTTGTGGTTTGGGGTCCCTACAGAGTATTTTTTACACAATCTTGCATGGGTATTGCCTTTAAGTTCCATGTCTTGTGAAGATGACTGACGCTTTGATGGATTCCTTGGTGGAAAAAGACCAGGTGGTGCTTAAAGTGACCTAGGGGATGAGGTGTGATTCTATAGCTTCAGGCAGCTGACCTACACAAAACCTTCAGGTAGGTATTTATACAGATGAGTTCAAGAATGTATGCATTGACATTGAAAGACTTTATTTTGTTGGGCTTATATAATGCCCCCTACACTTTCAGTTTGTATTGTTTACTCTATGTGGTGTTATCTTACTAGTGTACATGAAATCCTATATAGTGTTTTTAGTTTTATCACTTTTCTTAGAGACAGGTGCATGTGTACAGGTACATGAAAAAATGCCTCCCACTTGTGGGATATGACTACCCAACGTTAGTCATCTACCCTTGGCCTTTGGGAGGTGGGAATTGGGTAGTCACGACACGGGCCCTAGGGGATGGGTTGTGAAAGATTATATAGAGAGTAGATGGATTGATGATACATTGATGGATATGGAGGAGAAACCAAGGAGCTTGGGTCACACTGGACCATCATGTGGGTGCTGTAGATCGTGAATGAGATAGAAGCTTTAGTTGTTTCTGAATGGAGGTAGGTCCTTTTTAATTCCATTTTCAAAAATCCTTATAGAATATTTTTTTAATTTTAATAATAATTTTAGTTCTTTAGGGGACCTTAAAGGGTTGATCTAGTAGTTTTCAGATGAATATTGTGGTTTGGGTCTTTTAGAGGAGTTTTTATTCAGGAAATCCCAATCATACGAGAAGTGGTTTAATGAACACACACAATGTGTTCTTAAAAGTCAAGTAAAATGATTTTTTTAAAGTAATAACCATTTAATATTTTTGTACATCATGTAAAAGTAATTTTACATTTACATAGGAGGACACCATGTGTAGTGCTACACAACTACACCCCTTGTATTCTTTGGTCATGTTCTAGTAAATGGTCATAACCCATGTCTACTCTGGGTATATATAAGTACGTGGACATGTGCATCATTGAGTGTAAACAGCATGTTCTGAGAAGAACACACCATATACATTTCCAGCAAGGGTGTTTGGGGTGTAATTGTGCCTTGGAGTTGGAATTGTACATTTTAGTTGTCCATTATGAGTGTTTTCCCATATAGACTACATTGGTGGAATCCTTTCATCATTTAGTGTCTATCTGATTGGTATTACATACTAACATAATTTTATAGGAGGATTTATTTGGGGGTTTTATTCTTGGATCCTTTGGGGGTTGAGTTGTGTGTTATGAGGCCTATGTGAGGGTGTGTTATTTTGGATAAACATTTCATGAGGATGATAGGTGAGTTTTCATGTTGTTATTCAGGTAAATTATTTGGTGTGGGATTAAGGGTCTTCATGGAAAATATTCTTAGTTCAGTTTCTTGATGTTTAAGTCTATTCACTTTATGTTGGGAATTATAGGAGCCTTCTAGGTGGTTTTATTTCATGGGTTTCCACGTTTAGGTGGTTAATATTGATCAGATTTTGAGATAGATATTTTAGATATGTTCTGAGTAATTCTCTTATGGGTGAAGAATTTCTTGAGGTTTCCATTATGGGAGACAATTGGTTTTAGTTTAATGTCCATCTAAGGTTCCTTTGAGCATTCTTGGAATGATATTTTAGTTTTCTAGAGAATCCTATTATAGGGTTTCCATCCTATGTTTTAGGTTTCTATATGAGACAATTATTAGAGTGACAGGTTATTCCAAGATTTTGGGAACCATGGTTGTTTAACAGTATTATTTTGACCTTTGAGATGACTGGTTATTGTTTTGGTATTTTTGGTTTGAGGGTTTAGGTGTTAGGCAACCTTGGTGATCAAGATTTGGCATGAATATTTAGGGTTTTTATTTTCAATTACTGGATGGGATTTGAGATATTTGGGGTATTATTGGACCATTAATGTCCATAATATAGTTTATATTTCTCTTCTCTACTTGTTGGTTGGTTTTAATGAAGTGATTTTTGGGATTTAATGCATGATCTGGATGAGTGATACCCCCTTAACTCGTTTTTTATCCTAAATTTACATTTAGTAGACAATGGATGTTATTTCACTTATGAGGCCCATTTAATAGGATATGGGGATGTTTTGGTTTCCTAGAGAAGCATTGACATGTTCATTTACCGAGTTTGTTCTGCAAGACTGTTGGATATGGTACTGTATGCTTAAGTTGACATGGAGTCCCTACCTCTAGTTCAGATCACACCATTAGAGTTTTACTTCTATGTAGATGTGATTGGTTTTTTATTCCTATGATGAGATACTAGGTTCTTAAATTTGTGAATGTCCTTGTGATGATCTTTGGAGCCCCATCTTAATTTTTAGAAAACAATTGATATTTTGGTTATGTGATCTACTCTTTGAAATTCTTCTAGAGAGGGAACAAATGAGGGAAATTTTACCTATGAGTTTATATAAAGAACCATAGGTTTAATTTTTTATACATTATTATTTAATTTATAACATTTTTTTAATATTTTATACAGGTTGTCATGTTTATCTAGGTTGGACATGACACATGTTTCAGGAACATTTTTTGACAGCAGATGTTATGACCACCATTGGTCATGTCCTACTATTTTTTTTCCTCACCCACAATATGTGAACCTTAGTTTACATGTAGAAATTATGTATGAACTCATGTTTATCATGGTTCGGTGGATCATGAAAAGACATAGTGCTTTTTTAGTAGATATCCTTATGTGGAGTCGTAGGTTCGTGTCAAAGATGTTCAAACATCATGGAGACTGGGTATGTGTTTTGGGTAAGAGTAATAGTGGAGTGTCATGAATTTAATTTATTTTACTTTGTTTCATATGTTTTAATCCTATGGGAGACTGGTGTTTATATGAAGCATTCCATTTATTACAGTTATTACAAAAATATATTTATTTATATACACTATTAATTCATTTTTATATATATATATATATTTAGTTTATTTATTTCATTACTATCCTCTAATATGAGGGAATAGTCTCCACAACATATCCATTTAGGTCCACATAACTATTTCAATGCCTCTTCCATATAGGGAGTCACATTTTAGTCTTTGTTATAGGTTGGTTGAGGTGACTAGAATTGGAGAACCAAGCTGATTAATTACAACAATCCCCTCTTCTATAATTTAATACCAAATCTCCTCAACATCTTATCAATATATGTAACCTAACTTATAAAAACCAACCATATAGATCAAACCTAATGGATCTAAATCCAAATAATATATTCTTATAAATATATATCATTCAGGGAAAAGCATGTATTTTTCCATGTATGAATATTCAGAAATATTGGAATCTTGTTTCATATAGGTAAAATGTCATTGATATTTTCTCCCACTAAATATTATAAATAAATATTTCTGACAACTGATACTTACATATATAAATTCCAATATTAATTCATAAAAAATGGTTCCATGAACTGTATGATTCCATTATTTCATATACGGATCTCAGTAAATTTCAATTTTTATTACAATTACCAAGAGTCACAAACCCTACTATCTGTGTTATATAGACATATTATGTATGGTTTATATTATGGAATTATATTTTTATATTCATCTATGAAATCACACATTCATGGTATGTTGATATGGTAGTTATAATTTAGATGAGTCTAACCATGGTGATTTGTGTAATGGTTTCATCATAAACCATGACATGACATTTCATATTCCCTATTACAACTGGTAAATATTAATAGTTACTGACTAAAATATATATATGTAGTATCCTCTTAAATTCCCATTTGGAAACAATGTCCTTTACTTGAACTGGATGATCCACCAAAATCCAAACATTGTTTAAATATATGGAATGTATTTGACAATTCATTTATTTGTTCCATTTAATAGAATATGCGCCACATAATTCTTTAATTTTTGTTAGAGTATGATTATTATCATATAACAAATAGTCCTCAATATTTATGACTATAAATTAATATATTTCCAGTTCTCTAACCTCTATTTCACTAATACACAATACTTTTTTCTTTATAATAACTTCTTCCATAGGGTTTTTTGAATCTTATTTCCATAATTTTTTTGGCATCTTGAGATTAGACTTCATCGAAATATATTTTTCTCCCAATATATTATTTAGTTGTTTACTCTCTCTAATGTAACATGTCATGACATACCACTATTATATATTTATGTGTTGTGAATATAGTTAATATTCCCTTGTTTCTTTTGGTTATCATATAAATATATTCTTTTTTACATCATATTTAATGTTTCTTTCAAAAAGAGACCATAACAAACACTTCACATACCCATACATGTATGTTTGAGAACAATGGTTTCTTTCCACTAAACAATTGTCATAGTATACCCTCATGTACTTTTGTTGGTACTTTTTTAGTATTTTCACTATTATCTGTAATTTTTATCCCCAATATAAATGTGGAAGGTTTACATGACTCATCATTGACCTAATCAAATCTAAAAAGGTGTGGTTACTCCTTTCACTTAAACAATTCCTCTAAGGTGTATAAGTAAGAGTGACTAGTGATGAAATACAATACTTCTATAAATAATCAATGAAGTCTTGATTAAGATATTCTCCACCATAGTCTAAATTGGGTTTTGTAATCTTCTTACAAAGATGGTTCTCAACCTCATTCTGGAATTATTTGAATTTATTAAAGGGTTATGATTTATTAATTATTTTTAGGCATATTCATACCTACAAAATTAATCAATTAGATTTATAATGTCTATGTATCCAACAATATATTCAACTAGGAATTTTCCACAAACATCAGGGCGAAGCAACACTGACATTTTTGTTCCCCTTTCACTTATTCCCCTAAATGTTGCATTGATAATTTTACCATTTAAAAATATTTGAATAATATGTAATATTTTTTGTTTAAATGAAACTAATTGACCATGACTTTGTAACATAGTTAATATTTTCTTATTTTCATTACCTATATGGTGATATTATAGATGGGTACCATATGAGTAATGCAACCAAGATTTATTATATATTTCCAACACCCGGTTATCATAATCAAATATATAAAGGCCATCATGTATATCAACCTTAATATAACATATGATTTGTTTATAAATGAATAAGATATCATTTCAAAACATGAAAAATTCAAACTTAAATATATAATTTAGATACATAAATAAGGTTTTTGGTGATTCTTGATACATATTAAAAATCAAAATGAACTAATATTATTTTCATCAGTAATGTGTGGTTGTTGTTGCAAAGGGACAATGCTTCAAAATTAGCTCCATTTATATCCTATAATTTTTTCACACACCATACAACCAATAAAAATAATTTATGTCCCTATATTTTTATAAAACTTTTGTTACAACATGAAATATAAAATACACAATTTAAAGAAAATTAAAGGTTACACTAGATAATATACATTCTTGAACAATAATTTTTCTTCTTTTAAAGTGTACATTTTTTATTCCATTGTCCATTCTTACCATATTACAAATAGATAGAATAATTCTACTCCCCTTACCATTGACCTTAATCTTCTTGGAAAGGTGGTAGATAGAATCCTTAGAATTTGAATTAGTCTTGGCTATATTTTCCTTACATTTCCTCCTATTCACCATAAGGGTAGATGAAATTTCAAGAATCAGTTACTTATAGATCTTGAAAATTAAGGTAATGATATCTAGAGATCGGTTCTCCATATTTTGCACATAAAAATTAAAAAATAAAATAAGATAATCTATAATAATTTTGCTCATAATTATATAAGTTTGCAATTCATCAGGTAGTTTGAACCGTAGAATTTTTAGATGGTTGACGTAGCTAAAATTTTTGACTCTTTGAGTCCCAACAAGTGAAACATCTCAAATATTATATAAGAGTTCCATATATGTCGTGAACCACTCTTGTACTTCTCCCTCATAAAATATATCATAGAGATGACTAGTCATTTCATATGTATCTGTGTTCTCATAGTATTTTTTCTGTTTTCTAGAAATGAAACATAATGTTGAACACTGAAGGACTAGTTCATCATCCTAATATATATTTGACAATTAATTAATTATTAATCTCCTCATAATAGGATATAGATATAATTTCAGATTCTATTATTTCAAAATTTCTTTCCCAATGTTTTCTAATGAGATATCACTTATGCCATTCCATGAAGTTTATTCCTGTTAAGATTCTTCATTATTTATGATTTTTCACAAGGAAAGTATTGTGTCTTTTCAAAATTCTATATTATTCTAAAATAATTTAGATATGATTATTATTACTTTATCCAATTATGCAAAATTAGATGACATAAATTTAATTATATAAATCACACCATTGTAACATGTCCCAAAATCCCTCCCAAATAGACTTGGAAGTTCATGTTTCATGGGAATTCTTGTGGAATTGATTTATATGACTCTTACAATGACATAAAAAATGGTTGGTCAAATACCTGATGGTATTTGTATTGGAAATCCTTTTTCAGTCGTGTGCTTATATCTCCCTCATATGTGGAGTGAACTCTATAATAAAAATTAACCACTCTTCGGTTTTCTCATTACATTCCTTAGAGTTACAGAATGACTAGAAATGGGAAATCCTATTGATTTAAATTTTTTATGTTAACAAGAAACATTAATCATAACCCCTTGAAAAAAATGTAGCCTCATTAAAGGGTAGGAAAAAGAATTAGTTATACGGTTTCAACCTTAATTATATAATGGAAGTCTTAATATGAATTAATATTTAGTTAGTGGAATGTTATTACTATTCATAAATTTTTCTTAATTAATGAATTTTTTAATATTAAGTGGATTTTAATTTATGGTTTAACCATGTTCTAAAAAAATATTTACCAATATTTTTTCAACATTCCATCATTTCAAAATAAAGCTCTTATTTATGTGATGATGGTCTTACATCCTTAAAATAAATGATGAATAACACCGAAATAAAATAAATCTTTAACCTAGATGATCATGAGCTTATATAATGGGTGATTTAACAAGAATACTATTAATAATCCTTTTTCCTAATGGAAGACCAATTATGTAAGTGTTGGAAGAAGGTTCATAATTCCACAATCTATCTATGTATGACCTGGGTTGGTTTCATGTCAATTATTTCTTAAGATGCCTCTACCTCACAAGAAACTACAACCAACTGCATGAACATTTAGACAATCCTTCTTTTACAAATGTTTTATAAATAACAAGAATGTGGGGTGAAGAAAAGTATTAGTTTAATTGAATTAAATCAAATGAAATTAGACACACAAGTTCTATATAATAAAGGAAGTAGTAATGAAAGAGATGGTTTTATATTTAATTTAACAATAAATAATTGAAATCCCATGTAATGAATTTTAATTAAATAATTACATAACAAACATAGGTATGGTTGAAGATCATGATTAGCCATACACAAGAAATTATTATGAATATGAACTAATTATATATCATTTTTTCAATTTCATTCTTCGATAAAAAAAATTTGTTGATTAATATTTTTAGTTATCATATTAATCAATTATTTTATTTTATATTATTCAATCCAATCATCCTAGTGATTCCCATATTATATTATTTTTAATAAATTAATTATTTTAATATTATATATAATTTAATAAAAATAATAAAACATTCTAATTAGTAGAAAATCGAAGACTACCTGTCTACACTACTCAGTATGGGTCTTATTATACACAACACGCTAACATGGGAAATTGCAAACATGATATGTGTAGTAATTTCCTGAAGTGTACTATCAATTTAATGAAACATAAAACACATGAAAATTATATTTTCTCTATGATTAAATTCCCACAAAGTCTCTAGTTTGAATGTCTTATACATCACTACTAGTTTTGGTTATTACAAGAATTTAATTATAAATTTCATATAATATATAACATAATGACAAACATGTACTATCAGTTTAATAACATATGGAACTCATCTTGATGATTTTTAGTGAGGTAATTAATTAATTTTTATATTAATATGTAAATAGATAATGTACACTTTCTGTTTATTTTATCCATACTATGTGTAGTTTACTTTATTTGATGTCCATAGTACACACCTTGGGACTCAACATGTGCTAAATGCAGATAATTATAAGATACATGACTTGTACATAATATATCATGGTTACTATTTTTTATGTGTTTCATATTAAATACATTAGATTAATTTTTTACATAATTTTTGTTGAACCTATGTTATATACCTCAAAAACACATCGACTATAGAATAAGTGGTTAATATACATGGTGAGTGGTCTAGAAAAACCATGTTCACACTAGTTGGTCAGCCTATTGTTCATTTAATTCCCATGGTATGTATTCACTGCAAGATGAATTATAATCCACACAGGTGTCATGGTGTAATGAACAAGGGTAAAAGTGATGTGATATAAGAGTACAATCATTGTAACCATGTGTTATCTGGATATAGTTCTTGGACCCTCTAAATGGGTTCTTTAGAAGCAATATTATATAATTATTAACAGGTTAGGGTTAAGTGATCCTGACTAAAATTGGAGGAATAATATAACATTATAAAATATTAAGAAATAATTAAACAATTATGTGTAATATAACATTTATATAAATAATGATTAAAAATAAAATAAAATATTATATATTAGAACATGGACTCTTAGAAAAAATATAATTATTCAAGATAGAACGTATTTTCCTCTTGGGATAATACATAACTCATATTTTTTCATATTTGATGGATCATTTCGAATTTGCATAATGTGAACATCATTACCTGTGGAAATTTTCCCATATATATCTTCTATGAAAAGATATGAACCAAGAGAATAAATTTTCAAAGTAAATTTTATTATTAATTTAAAAATAAGAAGAAATCTTCCTTTATTCATAAGATTTAGCTTTGATAAATATGTTTATCATCCAAAATCATTTTTGTATATAATTATTACTATTTCAAAATCCATGTGTAGAATCTATCTAGAGGTGATACACTTGATCTCACTTGACCTTTAAACAACATTGATGGTTTTTAATATGACTTCTTGGTGGATCAATCATCTTTCATTATTATCCTAAATCAATAGAATTACTCCTTCCCTCTTCAATAAAATACCTTGAACTCTCATTATTGAAAATATAGAGGAGGTATAATCATCTTTTTTTACTGGGATTAGAAACTCTATAGTGTTCATCAGTCTTAATTGAGGAAGAGATCGATCTCGATTTCATTATACACAAAAATTCCACAATTAGATTAAACCAATAACAATATAAATAAAAATATATTTATATAGTTATGTGTTAGGGTCAATTATTATTTAGTTTCACATAGGTCCTTAAAATTATGTTAAACTCTAAAATAACCCCATACCCTGTAATAATCATTTAATTTTAACTTTCTATTGTTGTGTTTTTACTGGTGTAGTGATAAATAATATATGACAATCTTGAAATTAATATTAGTCATCAGACGTTGTATAGGTTCTATTATCCTCCTTGAAATATAATAAAAACCAAAATAATATTTAATTAAATATTTATTCATCAATTTGGTAAAGAAATAAATAAATGTTACATATCAGTGTAATTAAATAATTTCCATGATAACAAAAATTTGTTTCATTAATGTGATCAATAAATCATGAATAAAATCATTCCTAAAAAATGAAAATGAAATTTATTCCAATAAATAAATTCATATTGAAATGAAATTCAGTTAGTAGAAAAACATAGTGTCTAACTCAATAATAGTCTTACTCATTGGAATTCGGCAGGCATTCCTAATTTCCAAGAATACTTTCTAGAAATGTATCATTTCACCCCTGAGGAATAAGTTAATATTACAACATCAACAACTAAATATGGGTAAAGAATTTTTAATATAATCCCTTTCTCCCGATCTCTCATCTTGAAGGTTTTATAGTTGTGTCTTTAACCATAAGGGTTGTTATATCATTCTTTGATTCTCTAGAATAAACTTGTCAACATCCCTATAGAAATAGAATTTATTTCAATGGTTTCATTCTAATCAACTTACTTAGAAATCAACTTCAATATTTATTCCAAGACTTATTAAATAATATGATAGATATCATGTCATTCCCAATGTATCCAACATAGCATGACCATTGTAAATCATGTGTTTCATCAGAACATTTAACTACATAATTCATGATTTATACTAATAATAATCTTATTGTATAAAAAAAATTAAACATTCTCATAGATTGTAATATCTTATGACATGAAATCTTGGGTAATTACTATTGGTGGTTATGTACATATAATATCCATTCTTTGAGATCACCAAATGTGAATTACATGAGATAATTCCTCATCCTATTATAATCACATGAACTTTGTAGTTGAGGAACTATATTCCCTATCATAGTTAATCATCCTGACTGTAAGACTGCTATTTAAGAAATATATTTATACAATTTTAAGGTTCTGATCATTAAAGGGAACTTATATGACATATTTTGATGTGATATATACACCAGTACATTATCAAATTAAATTATAATATAATGAAAATCAATATTCAAAATCATATATTTAATATTCACTTCCTTGAAGATAATATAAAATAAAAAGTAAAAACCAATTGGTTTAAAGAAAAAAATACAATATATAATAATTCACACATTCTAATTATAAATAAATCTATTTTGGTCCACAAAATCCATTGTATGTTTTTCTTTGGAACATGAATAGATTTTAATGACCCTAAATTTTACTAAGTATTTTCCTTAAATAAATATTACATTAACTATTTTCCCCACAAGAAACACTAAACTAAAATGACAATGAGATATATTTTATTCATACTATTAAAAAATATTTTCTTATAAAAAGGTTCTAAATATGTGTAACCAAATTATGAAATAAATATAAAAATGAACAGGGAGACCATTTTACAAAAATTTAATTAGTTCATTTTGTGCTTAAAAATGTATTTTAATAAAAAACTTATTTTCACGTTTTTTATATTTTATTAAAGATAACTTATAATTTTTTTGAATGATGAAATTGATAAAATATAATATATATTGATTAATAATAGATTCATTAGTGTTTTATTGGAATTAATATTTTAAAAAATTATTTTCTTATGATAATTGTTTTACATTTTAAGTTAGGCTTATATATAATGGTTAAATTTATAAATTTTATCAGATGAATTTACCAAAACAGAAATAATTTATATATTCAACTTGTCAATATTATCATATGATAATTTTTTTATTTATATTAAATGATTGTTTTAGGTAAAAAACCCATTTTTACAAACAGTGATAATTATTACATTATTACAATATAATTACGAATGATAAATTTATGAAACACATTTATAAAAAATTATATATCTTATAATAGAAATTTATATTTTATTAATATTTATTTCAGTTCATACACCTATGTTTTATATTTCATATTCAATGTTATACTATTCATGAAAACTTTTTTTAATAAATTATACATTATTGAATTAAAATAAATATTAATAACATTTAATAAGTAAATTAAAAAAATTTATTAAAAACATGGAAGTATATGGTCAATAAAATTTTGTAAGGTAATTTTTATTTTGAAAAAAAAATAATTTATAATGTTTCACCTAGGTACCTAGATAAAAGATGAAATAGTAAAAATGGTTAACTGAAGGGGTAAAATTCAAATCATGGATGAAAAAATTAATAATTGAGTGGTCTATGTTTGGAAAAAATTTATTTCTCCACTACATTACTGTATATATTTTATATTTTTTACTATTGAAACAATTTTACTCTTTATAATTAACTAACTTATTTAAAAAAATTATTCTTAATTTATATAAAGGAGACCCCTCACCACCCTTTAACAATCACACTAAATTTTGTGTTTTTCTTGAAAATATACCATATTTCAAACTTATAGAGTACTATTTCACATACATATTCTTTTTGGAACAAAAATTTGTCCTATGTACTCAATATACAAGGATTGCTCGAAGGGAATCTCATGTCCCACCTCCATGAAAATGTTGTATTTTAATATTCACTAATGTATTTTATTATTTATTAAATTACCTTATAATATTATCCATATCATTAAAAGTATCTTAATAATATAATTATTATTGATTAATAATTATATTATTTGATAAGAAACCACTTTTATAACTATACTCAAATATTAATTATGGCATATTCATGTTTAGACCAGTCTAACCACCATATTAATGATTGATAAAAAAATATCATGGATTAATATGAGAACATAATTTTTGATAATATATCACATAATTAATTATAGAGTAATATTATTTTTTTATAAAATAGTAACATTAGTATTAGACTCATAAATTAAGATACTAAGGATCATTCATTAAAAATCATAGAAAAATGATCGGTTCTGATTTAATCTTTTAAGATCATAATAAAATTCTCAAAGAATGAAATTATAAACATTATAATAATAAAAAAAATTATTTTTATCACCTTTTATGATATGGTAATGTTGAAATTTAATGAGATGAATGAATAAAAACAACACTATTACAAATGTAATTCAAAACAACCAATATTATAGACACCAGATATTCAAAATATATAAAAAAACTAATATTCATATAAAGAATAATAATAAATTATTTATATAATAAATTTATATATGAATTATTTTTAAAAAATAGGTTTGTAAGATATTTTTTTATTCTATATATTAATGTTCTTTAGTTGAAGTTAGGAATTAAGGTAAGTAGTTTTTTTCTAAAAATATATTTATTGGGAAATATTTATTATGGTCCACCATGATATAATAAATATAGTGAAATAAAAAAATAATTAATATTATTCAATATTAATTTTATTTGACATGGTTTTAATATCTATATCAGGTTCATTCATCAAATAGATTTTGATTCCAAGAATACCATAGTTTTTATGGTTTTTTCAAACTAAATTTTAATCAATTGAGTTATAAATTCCTTTTTGAACTATATTTTCCCATATTTAATTTATTCTACATAATTATGTATATATGATATATTTAATACTTCTTTATGGGGATTTATAATTGTTCCTTATATCCCCATTTCAAAAAATTCTTCCCTTAATGATTATATTAATTTTAATTGTAAATTTTCTCAAATTTGAATTCTATGTCAATATTTTTTTATAAACAACAAACATTTATCATATATGGGATATTAAATACACAATTTAAATTTATTATTGTAAATATATTTCATTTAATGATATTTTATTTCAACTAAATAGAAAATCATTTAAGGTATTTTGATTTGTATGTTACCAATACCATAAGTGTTTGTTCATTAGTATCAATTTCAAATCAATATTTTTTTAAATGTAATCCATCATGAGGGGTTAAATTCTACTTATATATGAAATAATACATAAATTTTAACTCTTATAGTTATTATTGGTCTATTTAATGCTTTATTAGTATTTCAGTTTCCCATTAACTCATAGTTTACCCATTATATGGGAAACAAACCCCACCACTTACATTTAGATAGGTATTTTCCTCTTCCATGTCCTTATTCATTAGAAACTATTATGTATTTAATTATTTATCATTAATTTATTGATTAATTTTATTTAAATTTATTTTTAAATTTAGTGAAATGGCTTTTTATGAATTTATAATGAATTTTATATGGTTTATTTTCAAGAATTAATTAGTGAATCACATTTATAAATTTATTGATAAACACAGATTTCCATTATTTATACCTATTATATGAAACATTCTCTCTAAATTTTCATTTTTTATAAAATAAATTCTTTTTATTATTGTTTTTCAAAATATTTTTATATTAATTACTATTTTTAAAATATCATGGTTATTTTTTATTTTGAATGAAATTTTCAAAATTCTCTAAAAAAAATTTTGTCATTAATATATATAAATATTGACATAATTTATACATTATCATGGTAATTAATAAATTTAGTATATATACATTATTACCAGGAATGGATTTCGTAATGGCATTTGGAATTGGAGGATTGATACCTCATTTCATTTTCCTTTCCTAATCATATACAATGAATTTAATTGAATTTTATTACAATTATTTTTCCACTATAAAAAGACTTTATTTGCATCCTTTTATTAAAGGGTGTTCACCATGAATCCATATATTGATTGATTTAGGTTTAAATTGATAAATCCATATTATTTTAATCAATACTCTATGAATACCCTATATCTCATCATTTTAGTTAAGTAGTATTTACGTATAAGGTTACTAAATATATTTTTATAATAATTTATTTTTAATGGGATTACCATTCATGATTATTTATTGAATTTATAACGTTTTCATAATTTCAATACATTTGAAAATATTTGAAATTATTTTCTTTCAATGTGTTATTTATGATTTGATGAAGGAAACCTAGTTTTTTATGGGTTCATTATTAAATTATAATTTTTTTATTTAAAGTGGTGGACATAATAATGGATTCATGGTGGGTTGGGTCCTACATCAAAATAAAATTTATTAGTTTAATCTCATAATATTTTTACACATGTGCACAGTTTAATTGGTTGCAATTATGGGTGAAAGTGTTTGAGTCACCATGGTGATGTATATAAGAGTATAAATATGTTTTCTCCCAAGTGTGGGATCTATTCTGTGACTCCTAAAAGTTATGTTTCTAGATACTTATGGTAATGCTTTAATTCTCACATATGTTTTGCTTCTATAATATGTTTATTTTTATGGATTATTTCATGATTTTTGATCTAATATTTTATGGGTATAACTTTATCATGTATCATAATTATACCCATATGTTTTTATTATATTCACTTATGATATATCATGATTGTCACTTATATTTACCTATTCTAATCATCTAACATATCCCATTTCTTATATTTCCATTTCCATATTCTTTGAATAAAATTTATTAGTATGATTCTTCTAATAGTGTATCATGTAGGAATAATTTTTTAGAGATTATTAAAACTTTTTAGAGATTCAGTAGGTTCTTATATTGGAGAAAGATTACATATGGTTAAAAAATACATAGGTTTTATTTGTTTATTATGTTTACTGGTTCTTGAAAAATATAAAACAAAATGATCATTGAAATTTTTGTAATGTACTATTTTCTTTATGTCTTATAATTATTATACTGTCAAATAAATAAGGGTATTATAGTTTTTATCATATAAGAGTTTAGAATACATTAGAGTTTAGTATGTTAGTTTAGATAATTAATGTAATAAGGATTTAAAGGTGACTACAATATCAATGTTATAGATAAAAATTTATATTAACTTAGGTAATTTTTAGTATTTTTATGATTTTAAAAGAAAAAAATTAGTGAAAACCCAAGGGATAAATATAATAGATATATTTATTTATTGGATAAAATCTTAAGCTTTTGGTAAACTAGATATTGTGTGGTTCTTTTAGAAATTATAACCCAATCTATATACTGGAAAAAGGTTGCGGAATTGACATTGATTAACCTTGGGGTAATCACCCTGAAAAATATAGGCTGAGTATCATCTCAGTTTCTATTATAGTGCATGATGAGTGGTCCTGAAACTATATACATAGCATAAAATTCATAGTGTACATTATTTAGATAATCAAACTGTAATTACAATAAATTATAATATATTTACTATGTTTTTGAAATTGGTTAAATAATATCCTCGAATGAAACCTTAAATCCCTTTTTAATGAATAATGAATTAGGTTGAATTGAAATCTACGGTTATAATTTAAAATTGTAATAAATTTTGAGGTTTAATTATTCACGTACTTATCATTCAATTTTTTTATAGGTTTAATTTTTCATTCTATTATTATATTGTTTAAATTTTAATAATGGATGAATCCTAGAGGAATCATGTTAATAATTAATGACACAAAAGATATGAATATTTTCTAAATAATCCATCGTAAAATAGAAGAAATGAAGATATATACCATAGTATTATTACAATCTAACTATTAAAAATATTAATTAACAATTTCAGATAAGTTTTGTTTCTAAACATATGAAAAATAGAAGGAAAGAGTTTGAGGAATGTATAGGTCATGAAATAACAAGTGAGTGTAGATTAAATTTTAATCAAATAATAAATATTTTAAGAATCTCAATGGGGGATGTCTTGAAAGAAATAATTGACGTATTATGCATGGAAATTTTGTAATAAAACAACTAATTGGAGAATAAATGTGAAGAGCATAGTGAAATGGATGAAAGGAAATAGAGTTCATCTCGAGTTATCAATAATAGTTAAATTTTATTGAAGTGAGGAACTTTGAAACTTTCCATGTTAACAAAATAATTGAATGGATAACAAAGAAGATAGGTATTAATAGCCTTTACGAAAGTAAAAAAACAATGAAAATACAACTATGGATGTGGCTTCTGAAAAAGATATTTAATTTGGAACACTGATCAACGAATCAAGAATCGTTAGTTTTATTCATGTATCTTATTCAACTTAATAATATATATCTATAATTTCTATTAAGAAGATAAAATAACCGTCCCAAAGTCTAGATATTTAATTATTAATAAAAAATATATAATGGTACAATTATAAAATCCCAAATATTTATATCCTCTTTAATAAATGATTATTGGAAATTGTTTCCTATAAATTATTATTAAACACTCTTTAGTCAAATTTGATTTCATTTTAGGAATTGATAAACTCTCTTGAAATAGATTCCATGATAACTTCCATGATTGAAAAATAAAAAATAAAAATCAACTCATAAACTCTTATTAACACAAGTAAAATTATAAACTCCATATTAAATATTAATCCCATTAAATTATAGTATTTCTAAAAAAATGGTTGATGTAATATTACCCTTAGTTCTACTCTTATTATGAGGGAAAAGACGAGTTCATCAAACATACCATGGATAAGAGGATGCAACCTCACTAAAAATCAAAAATGGTGTCTCATATTGTATATGGACACATGTAATTGTAATAGTAGATAAAAATAAATAAAATTTAAGAGATCTAATTTATTTAAGGGGGTGAATATAATGAACTGAAATTTCAGTCTATATTTCCATAAAATACATATTTTTTTAATATCGGGTTCTACACCAAAAACCAAACTAGATAACCACTATATTTTTTATTTTTATAATTTAAACCTAGTCATCAAATTATAAATTATGAATATAGCTAACTTAATTATAATATATATATAAATTTCATTTTATATAAATTTACTTACTTCATTTTGTGCTCAAAAACTGATTTAACTAAAAGGTTTCTACTCATGCAATATAAATTTTATTATAAACAACTATACAAATTTTTTATTAATAATGATATTAATAAAATAATGTATTTATTTATTAATTTTATTTTAGTATTTATTTATAAGAAATAAATACAAGAACTTGTATTTTCCAAATTTATTTTTCTATAGAACTAAGTTTTCAATATATTTTATGATTTTTTAATAGATAAATACTTAATTTTTATAGCTTTAATTTTAAAAAATATACACAAATTTATAATTCATTATTGAAGTAGATTCTTAAGTAAAATTTTGACGAATATTCTCAAAATATTCAATTTTAGGTGGAAAATACCATTTCTAATTTTTTTGACATATATGTAATACTTAGTATTTTTGTATGAATTTAAAATTTATGAAAACCGTTTATAGAAAAGATATGTGTTTTATAAGAGAGAGATAATTAATATATTAGTATTTATTAATTATTTAAAACACTTGTTTGATATTTTTTTAATATAAGTAACATTATTATCTATAAATTTTCTAAATAAACTGTACTTTCAGTATTTAAATTATTTTTATCACCTTAAAATATAATATCATAAAAATATATTTAAAATATTAAATTAGAATTTAAATGATTTTAATAAGGGAAATTTGTTTTGTAATAAAAAAATAAATTACTTTTATAAAAACCATTTAATGTTTTGAAATCCAAAAGGGTTTAAAGGGTCCAATAAATTTGTAAAAGGGCTAGGATTTTTTTTATAATTTAGTGTTTTGGGTGTGTATAGAAAAAAACTATATCTATAATCAATAACTATACAATTTGATACTTTTTGGTAGGTAAAACATGTTCTATCTATATAATGAGATGGAATTTGAAAACAAAATATGTTATCATGTAATGGCCCAGACCGCTCTAGCCCTTTCCTTTGTCAAAATAAGGTCAAGAAGTGTTCTATAGGGTAAGATGGACTTTTCCCACACTTTCCAGAATTTTGAAACTACACACCAGGTAGTTTTAGTCCATGTCGTGGACTCCCTTTCCGGGTATACCTCGTGTTGCAAGCCGTGTCCTTACTGTGTGCAATAATGGGTGCACATCGTGTGACCAGTTCTACAAGCCATGTAGTCCCTCCCCACGTACGCGTTACCATTCAATGGCAGTGTGCTGTATTGGAGCCGTGTCCTTTCCGTGTGAAATAAATGAGTACACGCCGTGTGTCCAAACTGCACGATGTGTAGTCCTTCCCCGCATATGTGTTACCTCAAACCGTGTGTTGACCAGTCAACGGCCGCGGAGCCGTGTTGGTCGCCGCGTGGAGAACGTGTGAAAGAACCGAGTACACACCGTGTACCATATAGTACACGCTGTGTACTTTTGCTTCCCACACCTATAAAAGGAGGGGTCCCCTCCTCCTTTTCAACACACACCTCTCCTCCCCTCTCCTCTGAGTAGAGCTCTCTTAAGAGACTCGAAGGCTTTTCCTTCCATAACTTCTTTGTCCGAGCTCCGATTTATGATCCGTCAGCGGCCACAGGTTCGTAACGACGAGGCGGAGATTCTGAACTTAGATCTGTTGTCTTTCCTTTGGCCTTTCCTTTCTTACTTCCACCCGAGGATGTTTTACCAGGACATGACAGAAGTGACGAACGCCGACGGACCTCTTCTATGGTTGATCCAGGGGAGAGTTGCAATCAGGAACCTATTGAGGTGGGGATTTTACCTTCGTCTCTCTAATTTGTGCATCATGCAGGGTGGGTGTTCTCTTGTTTACATGAAACACTTTTTAACCAGTTTAATGAAGATAATAACTGGCTTATATAATGGGGATGGGAAGTTGTGATTGTTGTTACTTTATATCCTGTGATATTATGTTGTGAATTGAATGAGCTTATACCTACTGAAAATCACGGTCATTGGGGGCCTTTGCTTATGCAATAAAATGTTTCCGTCTCCTTCTATATTTTCTTATGGATGGAAACTTTGTGTAATGTGGAATTTGGTTAATCACGTAAAGATGGATATTTAAAATCTGGAACCCTTGTGTGATCACCCCGGTTAAACAAAATTGAATAATGAACATGTGGGTGTGGGCTTGGTTACGTGGCATGTGTTGGGGGTGTTTTGTGGGTTGTTGTGGATAGGGTGTGTAGTGGGGCTACGGTTGACTTGGTTGTGGGTTGGTGTGAATGTTGTGTTGGTAACGGGCAGCGGGGCTACGATAAATGGTATTTAAAGGGATATTGATGTACAATTTTTGGTGCGGTTGTGGTTATGGCAGTTGACAGTGGGGCTAGAGGTTTGGGTTTTAATGTGAACGGGTTATGGGTTGTGATTAATAAATAAAATGTGGAGGAGTTGATGAATTGTGGGGCGTGGTAATGGAACGGGTTAAATAATCAATGGGTTGGTTGGTTGATAAAAAGGGCTTGGTTGTGTTGCGTGTGCTTTCCGAACTTTATTTGTGGATGATATGGGATATTTTTTACAAACGATTGATGTGGTTTGTTGTGGATAGTTGCCCAATAGTTAAGGAACTAAATAAACTAATTTCTGCTGAAAACGTGAAAACCTAAAGGGGGTTGGGTTTGTTTGTTGTATTTATACTTCATGGTAGCAGTGCCGAGGCACGTGCTCAGTTTTATGTTTATAATCCATAGGTTGTGATATGTGTTTGGTATACATATATATATATCTATTTATTTTGTGTTTTATCTCACCCCAACCATGTTGAGGACTTAGTGTCGAACACTCCTATTTCATGGTAGAGGGTGTTTTTACCTTAGTTACTAGATCCTTCCTGCTCCTTCTCCCCTAGGCTGAGATGGATTGAGGTGACCTTACACCTAATACTCTTCAGGTAGGTTTGGATTGGGGTAGTTTTAGCCCAAGACTCTTCAATAAGGTTCTACTGTTTCCCAATAATCTTCGGGATGAGGGTCAGGTGTGTGTGGGTGGGATACGTGGTTGAGAGGCCCAGGTGTGTGCGAACGGGATACGTGGTTGTGAGGCACAGGTGTGTGTAGGCGAGATACGTGGTTGTGAGGCCCAGGTGTGTGCGGGTGGGATACGTGATGGTGAGGCCCAGGTGTGTGTCGGCGGGGAGAGTGTGGCAGCGTCAGGATTTTTTCCATTAGGAAGAGCATCTAACTAAAGGGAAATGGTGTGGGGTACCCAATACTCTTGTTCTTATATAATAATACTACCTGTTGTGATTTTGTTTTGGTGAGTGTGGCTGGTGAGGTTGGGGGGATAGAATTCCTTGCTAGGTTTCTTCTGTTGTTCTCATGGGACATCAGGATGTCTCCCCACTTGTACATGAGAGATTTAGGTTCCCCTACTGAGTATACTTGTATGCTCACCCTACATTTACTTCCAGGTTTCCAGGAGGACTACCAGGGTTGTGCGGGACCCTACTAGTCGGACAGTTTGAGTTGTTGCTATTTTTGTACCTTTGTTTTCTTTTGGTATTGTACTTTGAGCTTTCTTGTACTTGTACCTTGTTATAAAATTTTTTAAACATGCATGTGGGATTGTTTTGGGTTTATTTCTATACACTTGCTCTTTTCGTTTTTTGTGGTTGACTTGTCCTATTTCCCGATCTTTAAAAATAAAAAGGATAATGCCTCCCATTTTTGTGAAAAACTCATACCCTTGGTGCTAGTCACTACCTCGAGGCCTACTGGAGGCGGGACTCGGGGGTCACTATCTCCCTTTCACTATTTCCAGCTCAGGAGGGGCATCTTTGGTAGGAGGGGTTCGTGACAGAATGGTATCAAAGGTGATAGTTGAGAGATAGGATGAATTCTGGAGTTAGGCATAGTGAGGATTGCAAGGGATGGTAGGGCGACAATGTTAGTTAATTTTGGTGCGTGACATATGCCAGGGAAGATCGGCTAGGACACGGGATTTTAAGGCCCCCCGTGATCCGATGCAAGGACTCTTAGCCTACTGAACGACTAAGTGAGACTATATTGATTACAGGGTAGAGACCCTAGGGAAGGTACATGCGTCATCATGTTTGTGTTTTACTTGATTTGGCTGTTCTGGGAAAGAAAATTGAAATAAAATGATAAAATAAAACCTTGAGTTTTTCTTTACTACATGGACTTAGGTGATCCTTGTTTACTGTATATCTATGGCACCTGGATGTTGTCCCCGGGTGGCCCAGACGGCTGAGGCCCAGCAGATTCAGGTGGTCGATCAGTTGAAGATTGACCGAGAGGAGGAAGATAGCCAGTGGTAGAAGACTCTATGTTCCTTCCAGTGACAGACCCTCAATAAGTACGAGGGTAGTAATTCAGATATAGATACGGAGGGGTGCCTTGAGGAGCTAGGGATCGCTTTTACCTTGATCCATGCTCCGAGGGAGTACTGGGTTCCCCTAGTAGTCAGTCAGCTGAGAGGTGTGGCACGACAGTGGTGGATGCTCTACCTCGGAGAGAGGATAAAGTCAAAGGTTCCATGGGCTGACTTTGAGAAGGAATTATGAGAGGAATTCCTTTCTTCCATGATCAAAGCAGAGAAGTGGCAGGAGTTACTCTCCCTTTAGTAGGGGAGTATGTCGGTATGAGAGCTGGGGATCATGTTCAAGGATCTCCTGTGCTTTTCTCTAGATCTCTTTTCGGATGGGGAGTCTCGGGTGAGACGTTTGGAGGAGGCGCTTCATCCTTCGCTCCAATATGCTGTCACCCCCTTCACCCTTCTGACGTACGTGGCGGCGCAGAAGAAGGAAGAGGTTGTAGAGAGGATGCACTCATTGGGAGGTGCACCCTGAGAGGGGATCCAGCCCGGTTTGTCGAAGGGGAAGGCCGTTAGTAGCAGGTCACCTGCGACAGGACCTTCCAGGTTTAGGCCAGTGGGGAGAAGGCCCGAGCAGTTCCAGTTCATATCTTCAGGTCCTCACCCCTTTTTCACAATCCCAGGACCGAGGTGTTTTTATTGTGGAGGTTTCGGGCACGTTCAAAGTCGGTGCCCGACCCGAGCTCAGTACGGTGGAGGTGGGCAGGTTCACCGGCCACCTCAGCAGAACCAGTTGCCTGCAAGGCCCTTCCAGCAGCGGCAGGACCATGCTCCTCCGAGGGCAGACATTGTGGGAGGAGGCCGACCTCAGGGTGCTCCTCAGGGACCTCGACCAGGGTGTGGTCGGGAAGGTGGACGACATCAGAGAGGCAGAGGTGCTAGGCGTGGACAGTTGCACGCAGTAGAGTTGACAGCTCCAGCAGGACCAGAGGTGGTGTGAGGTACGATTTGTTTGTTCAGCACTCTTGTTTCTTCTTTGTTCAATTCAGGATCCTAGAACTCCTTTGTTGCACCTGGTCTAGACCATTCTTTGGGACTAGACGTAGAGAGACTTTCTGTACCACTGGTACTGAGTACACCAGTTAGATGCCAGACCAGCGTATCTTGTGTTTGCTGGGGATGTGGGCTGATGTTTGGACCACATAGATCTAGTGGGGGCCTTCTTATATTACAGATGCATCCATACGATGTCATCCTCGACATTGACTGGTTTTTTTCTGTTAGTGTCGTTATCGACTGCTTCTGGAGAAGTGTCATGTTCTCCGACGTGGATGGGAAACACATATCTTTTGTTGGAGAGAGGAGCTATCAGGAGGTAATCCTGCATGTGGAGCCTCTCCTTTCCTTGTTAGGCCGGTTATCAGTGGTTCCAGCTGATACAGAGATGATGGATGTCCCGGAAGTTATTGAGGAGTTCCTCGATGTTTTTTATGAGGAGGTTGTTACTCTACCCCCCCCCCCAACGTGACGTTGAGTTCGGGATATACTTACAACCCGGTGCCCGTCCGATTTCGATAGCCCCTTATCAGATGGCACCTTTAGAGTTGCAGATTCATATTGACGATCTACTGGAGAAGGGTTTTGTTCGACCCAGCGTGTCTCCATGGGGTGCTACAATTTTGTTCATGAAGAAGGAAGATGTTGGTCTCAAGCTATGCATAGACTACTGACTGTTGAACCAGGTAACGGTCAAGAACCGCTACCCCCTTCCAAGGATAGATGATCCCTTCGACCAGCTGTGGGGAGCAGGTTGGTTCTATAAGATTGATCTATGATCTGGATATTATCAGCTGAGGGTAAAGGACAATGACATCTCAAAGAGGGATTTCAGGTGCAGGTATGGGCACTTCGAGTTTTTAGTGATGTCGTTTGGAGTTACGAATGCACCGGCTGTGTTCATGGGACTTATGAACTTTGTATTCTGAGAGTTTTTGTACAGGTTCTTCATTGTGTTTATCTATGATATCCTGATCTACTCAAGATCAGAGGAGGATCACATTGAGCATCTCAAGGCTGTCCTGGAAGTCCTTCGACACCACCAGCTTTACAGAAAATTGTCGAAGTGTAAGTTCTTGATGCAGGAAGTACACTTCCTTGGGAACGTGGTGTCTTAGCATGGAGTATCGGTGGACCCGTCGAATGTGGAGGCAGTTGTTTCTTGGGCAGCACCCAATAGCATGGTAGAAGTTCATAGTTTTCTGGGGTTAGCAGGTTACTATCAGAGGTTCTTTTCGGACTTCTCTCGAGTTTCTGCTCCATTGACAGCTTTGACAAAGAAGAACCATGTCTTCCTTTGGAGCGAGTAGTACCAGAAATATTTTGACTACCTGAAGGAGAAGTTGCTCAGTGCTCCCGTACTCAGTTTTCCAGAGGAAGGGTTGTTGTATGAGGTGTTTTGTGATGTTTCTGGCCTTGGTCTAGGGTGCATGCTGATGTAGAAGAAGGGAGTGATCTATTATGTGTCTAGGAAGTTATGACCTCATGAGCATAACTATGCCACACATGACCTGGAGCTTACAACAGTAGTATTCGCATTGAAGTTGTGGCGACATTAACTCTTTGGGGAGTTCTTTTTAGTCTTCTCAGACCACAAGAGCATGTGTTATATCTTCTCCCAGCATGACCTGAACATACGGTAGTGGAGACGGGTCGAGTTTCTCTAGGACTATGACTTTGAGATCTCTTACACTGATGGTAAGGGCAATGTTATGGCTGATTCCCTGATCAGGAAGTCGCATCAGGAAGTGGTTTGGGAATCTGTTGATGCTTGGAAATCGATGGGAGAGTTGGCTACCTTGCACTTGGATGCAAGGGAAGAAGGTGTTAGAGGCTGTCTATTTCAGATGATGGTGCATTCCTCCTTATTGTAGCAGGTGGAAGAGTCTTAGTGGGGGGACCCCGAGGTGGAAGTGATGCGGGATCGTGTCGATCAGGGGAATGCTTCAGAAGGATGGTAAGAGGACAGCCTACATCGGATGCTTTTCCATGGAAGGTTGTTTGTTCCGGAGGTGATGTGTGAGGGAGTTCTCCGTGAGTTCCATAGCTCAGCCTTAGCGGTACATCCAGGAGTTTCAAAAATGTACTAAGGCCTGAGGGAACAATTTTGGTGGCCCGGGGTGAAATGGGCAGTGGTGGTGTTTGTGGCTAAATGCCTAGTGTGTCAGCAAGTGAAGGCTGAACACCATGTTCCTGGTGGTTTGCTGTATCCTTTAGATGTCCCTGAGTGGAAGTGGGATGACATATCAATGGACTTCGTCACAGGACTACCCAGAGCTCAGGGAGGTTATGATGCTATCTGGGTAGTGGTGGATCGTCTGACGAAATCAGCTCACTTCTTAGCAATTAAGGAGTCAGGCCCGGTGAGTACCTTAGCACAGAGGTATGTAGATGAGGTGGTATGTTTGCATGGAGTCCCAAAGACTATCATCTCAGATCGAGATACTCGGTTTACCTCACGAGCCTCGAGGGGGTTACAGCATGCTTTTGGCACCCAGCTAGGCATTAGCACTTCTTTCCACCCTCAGACTGATGGGCAGACGGAGTGGACTATCCAGACGTTGGAGGACTTGCTACGATCATGCGTTCAAGATTTCAGAGGATCATGGGTACGACACTTGCCTTTAGTAGAGTTTGAATACAACAAGAGCTTCCACTCTACTATTGTCATGGAACCGTTTGAGGCTTTGTATGGAAGGCCAGGTCGTTCACCCATTTGCTGGGCAGAGGTTGGTGAGACAGGTGCTCTTGGGCCAGAGGTAGTGCCTAGCACCACAGAGAAAGTCCATCTTGTACGTGAGAGGATGAAGGTGGCTCAGGACCGACAAAAGTCTTATGTTGATCGTCGGAGGAGGCCCTTAGAGTTCGAGGTGGGAGATCATCTGTTCTTGAAGGTTTCCCCTCGACGGGGGCAGCGGAGGTTTCGGAAAGGGAGCAAGATCTCACCAAGGTTCATCGGACCTTTTGAGGTGCTGAGGTGAGTCGGCGAGGTGGCATATCAGCTGGCCCTGCCACCTCAGTTGGAGAAGGTCCATGACGTCTTCCACAACTCCCAGCATCGTCGGTACTTACACGACGACTCTCATGTTATCGACTGGGGAGATTTAGATATGGGGAATGACACGACCTTTGAGGAACGAACAGTTAGAATCGATGATCGTAAAGAGAAGGTGCTCTGTGGACGAACCATTCTGCTGGTTCATGTGTTGTGGAGGCATGGCGGTCTTGAGGAGAGCACTTGGGAGCGAGAGACCTAGATGCACGCTCAGTACCCAGAGTTGTATTGACTTATGTTTTTCCCTTGTTCTTCTGAGCATTGTGTTGATGTTTTACTATGTACCCTTGTTATATGGAATGCTTGGCTTGTCAGTTGTGAGACCTTTTGTTTCTTTGTTCCCTAATAATGTGTAACTTGTCCGGATGTGTAGGAAAGGGAAAAACCTGACCCTAAGTCGAGATGCATTAATGTGGATGCGATTGAACCCGTGCGGGCTAGTCTGTGCCGCCTAAAGCAGATAATATCTCGACATAGGTGAAGGAATTTCCCAAACCCATGTGTTCGGGCAATGTGTTGGTTGTGTGGTGTTGGGGTTAGTCCGAGTTGAAAAATCCTAATGTATGAAAGTGGGAAGACCCAATTCTTAATCGATATGCATTAATGAGGATGCAATTAAACCCGTGCAGGCAATTCAGTGCTGCCTAAAGCGGATAATATCTCGACATAGGAGAAGGAATTCCTAACATATATGATTAGGGTTGTTGGTTGGGTTCCTGTTATAACGAGAACCCTAAGAGGTATCTTTTTGGGTTCCTCTGGGTTGATTTTGGAATTCTTGGGGATGAGAATGTTTTAAGAGGAATCTGATGTAATGGCTCGGACCTCTCCAACCATTTCCTTTGTCAAAAAGAAGGTCAATAAGTGTTCTAGAGGGTAAGATTGACTTTTCTCACACTTTACAGAATTTTGAAACTACACGCCGTGTAGTTTGAGTACACGCCGTGTACTCTATTTCTGGCTATACCCCGTATTGCAAGCCGTGTCCTGCTGTGTACAATATTGGCTACACACTGTGTGACATGTTCTATACTTTCTGTAGTCCCTCCCCACGTACGCATTACCAGTCAAAGGTCATGTGCCGGGTTGGAGTCGTGTCCTTGCCATGTGCAATAAATGAGTACACCCCATGTTTCCAAACTACACGCCATGTAGTCCTTCCTCGTGTATGCATTACTCTCAAACCGTGTGTTGACCAGTCAACGGACGTGGAGCCATGTTGGAAGCCGCATGGAGACCGTGTGAAAGAACCGAGTACACGTCGTGTACTATAAAGTACACACCATGTACTTTTGATTCTCACGCCTATAAAAGGAGGGGTCCCCTCCTTCTTTTAAACACACACCTTTCCTCCCCTCTCCTCTGAGCATGGCTCTCTTAAGATACTCGAAGGCTCTTCCTTCCATAACTTCTTCATCTGAGCTCCGATTTACGATCCGTCAGCGGCCACAGGATCGTAACGACAAGGAGGAGCTTCTGAGATTGGATTTGGTTTTTTTACTCTGGCATTTCCTTTCTGACTTCCACCCAAGGAGGTTTTTTTTGGACCTGACAGAAGTGACGGATGCCAACGGACGTCTTATAAGGTTGATCTGGGGGAGCGTTGTAATCTGGAACCTGTTGAGGTAGGGATTTTACCTTCGCCTCTCTAATTTGTGCATCATGCGGGGTGGGTGTTCTCTTGTTTATGTGGAACACTTTTGAACTAGTTTAATGAAGATAATAACTAGCTTATATAATGGGGATGGGAAGTTGTAATTGTGGTTACTTTATATCCTGTGATATTATGTTGTGAATTGAATGAGCTTCTACCTACTAAAAATCATAGTCGTTGGGGGCCTTTTCTTACGCAATTAAATGTTTCCCTCTCCTTCTATATTTTCTTATGGGTGGAAACTTTGTGGAATGTGGAATTTGGTTAATCATGTAAAGTTGGTTATTTAAAATCTGGAACCCTTGTGTGATCACCCCGGTTAAACAAAATGGAATACTGAACTTGTGGGTGTTGGCTTGGTTATGTAGCATGTGTTGGGGGTGTTTTGTGGGTTTTTGTGGATAAGGTGAGAAACCGGGCTACGGTTGACTAGGTTGTGGGATGGTGTGAATGTTTTGTTGGTAACGGGCAGTGGGGCTGCAATAAATAGAATTTAAAGGGAAATTGATGTATGGGTTTCGGTGCGGTTGTGGTTATGGCGGTTGACAGCGGGGCTGCAGGGTTGGGTTTTAATGTGAACGGGTTATGGGTTGTGATTAATAAATAAAATGTGGAAGAGTTAATGAATAGTGGGGCATGGTAATAGAAAGGGTTTAATAATAAATGGGTTGGGTGGTTTATAAAAAGGGCTTGGTTGTGTTGTGTGTGTTTTACTAAATTGATTTGTGGATGATAGGGATATGTTTTACAAATTATTGATGTGGTTGGTTGTGGATAGTTTCCCAGTAGTTAAGGAACTAAATAAACTAATTTTTGCTGAAAACGTGAAAACCTAAAGGGGTTGGGTTTGTTTGTTATATTCATACTTCGTGGTAGCAGTGTCGAGGCACGTACTCAGTTTTCTATTTAGAAGCCATAGGTTGGGATGTGTGTTTGGTATAAATATATATATCTATGTCTTTTTTGTTTTATCGCACCCCACCCATGTTGAGGACTTAGTGCCAAACACTCCCATTTCATGGGAGGGGGTGTTTTTTCCTTAGTTACTAGCTCTTTCATTCTCCTTCTCCCCTAGGCTGTGGTGGCTTGAGGAGACCTTACACCTAAGACTCTTTGGGTAGGTTTCGATTGGGGTGGTTTTAGCCAAAGACTCTTCGGGCAGGTTCTACTGTTTCCCAAGAATCTTTGGGATGAGTCCCAGGTGTGTGCGGGCGGGATACGTGGTTGGGAGGCCCAGGTGTGTGCGGGCAGGATACGTGGTTGTGAGGCCCAGTTGTGTGCGGGCGCGATACGTAGTTGTGAGGCCCAGGTGTGTGCATGTGGGATATGTGGTTGTGAGGCCCAGGTGTGTGCGGGCGGGATACATGATGGTGAGGCTTAGGTGTGTGCGGGCGGGGAGAGTGAGGTAACATCAGGATGTTTTCCGTTAGGAACAGCAGCAAACTAAAGGGAAATGGTGCGGGGTACCCAATACTCTTGTTCTTATATACTACTACTAGCTGTTGTGATTGTGTTTTGGTGAGTGTGGCTATTGAGGTTGGGGTGATAGAATTATTTGCTAGGTTTCTACTGTTGTTCTCATAGGACATTAGGATGTCTCCCCACTTGTGCACGAGAGCTTTTGGTTTCCCTACTGAGTATACTTGTATGCTCACCCTACATTTACTTTCAGGTTTTCATGAGGACTACGAGGGTCGTGCGGGACCCTACTAGTTGGACAATTGGATTTGTTGCTGTTTTTGTACCTTTGATTTCTTTTGGTATTGTACTTTGAGCTTTCTTTTACTTGTACCTTATTATAAAATTGTTTAAACATGCATGTGGTATTGGTTTGGGTTTATTTCTATACACTTTCTCTTTTCCTTTTTGGTTGTTGACTTGTCCTATTTCTCGATCTTTAAAAATAAAAAGGGTAATGTCTCCCATTTTTGTGAAAAACTCATACCCTTGGTGCAAGTCGCCACCTCGGTGCCTACTGGAGGCGGGACTCGGGGGTCATTATCTCCCTTTCGCCATTGCCAGCTCAAAAGGGGAATCTTTGGTGGGAGGGGGTCGTGACATATCACAATTATAAAATCAGCCTCTCACCTCCCTTTTATGGCTACATAATTTATTTTGAACATGTTATATATTTCCTTCCCTTGGAATTATATTTAACTTCTTCAATATTTTAGACTGAATAATATTTTCTTGGTCTTCCATTTCCAAGGAGTCCATCAATAGAAAAATCATGTTATCAATATGAGTAAAAATCATTCCACATCTATTTCTCTGTTATCTAACATTTAAAATTAAAATTTTATAACTTCTATATACTGACATTATAATTATTATTATTCTAAAATTTGTTATTCAATGTTAAAAATTGTTAACTGTGGTTCCCATTTTACCTCAAAAAATGTCATTCAGATATTTGTGCATCCATCCACCTTTATAAAAGTGATGTATTTCATTATTCACAAAATAAATTTATTAAGTATCTAAATATATTATAATATAATTAAAAAAATTAAAAAAAAATCTACATAATATAATTATTCATATTTAATAATTAAATTATTTCTTAAGAAACAACTTACATAACTATACTCATCCATTCATTATAGTATGTTCATGTTTTGGTATGTCTAAACACCTACTTGAAAAATGTTATAAAATAATATCATATATGACTAAAAAACATAATTAATGATAATATGTTATATAAATAATAAAAAATGATTTTTTTATTGATTCTATAAGTTTAATATTAATATTAAAGTCATTAATTATGTTACCAAAGTTTGTTTGATGATTATCACGATAAAATACTCATCACTGATTTCACCTTTGAGTATTATAATAGATAATATCATAGATTAAATGTATAAGATTATAAATAATATTAAATAATAAATTTCATTTCCATTTAAGATATAGTAAGGATTATATTTTTTTTGTAATAATGAAAAACACATTTATCTTGAAACTAATGAAAAATACCATGATTACACAAACCTGATATTGAAAATAGATATTATATAACTAATTTACATATAGAGAATAACTATAAATTATGTGTATGAATGGTTATATATATGTGAATAAGTATTTAAAATAGGTTATTATGATTTTTAATTTTTTATACAAAAAATTGAATTTCTCTACTGGAAGAAATGACGTATGGTATTGGGTCATGTCCCTAAAATTTAATCACACGGGACATATATTTTATTGTGCATAGTGATATATTTAATATGGTGTGATTAAATCATAAAAAAATTATTTTAACACATTATTTTAATTCCTAGTTTTTTATGATCCATATCACATTTTCACATAAAATGTTTTTCAATTCAATGAAAACCATTGTAAAACGTGTTTTTGCAAACTCAATTTTCTTACAGAGAGTTAAATTATTTATATTGATCTTTTATTTTATGAGATAAATTTATTACACCTAATTAAAACTATTTTATTTGTTAATCCATCATGTTAGGGCTTCACAATTTTTTTATATAACCATATTTTTAAAAGATTCTTACATAAATGATTTTTTTACTTTTAAGGGTTATTCATCTCTATTTTTAATTCCACTAGACATGTTTGGTATTGTGAACTATTATTTATATTATATCATGCATTAAATATCCTATTATGTTTATATATATTGAATATATTTATTTTGATGATATATATATCTTCATTTCATGGTATCCCTCTTTTGTTCTTTTGATTCTTATAACACTATTACAATAACTGTTTGTTCTTTATCTCTATTTCAAAATGGGATTTCGTGAAAATATAAACCACATGGGGAATTTTTATGGTATTTATTTCAAAAAAACCCCTAACTTTTTTTCTTATACTTATTCTTGTGTATATATATATATATATTAATTGGGAATATTTCCCTTTACCCTCTAATAATTTATTACTCATTGTAAGAGAAACATACCCCTCCAATTCTATTTAATCGAATATCTTTCAATTTTATCTCCTTATTAATTAGATGGTTTTATAGATGTCATTATTTTTTACTCCAAATTATATCAAAGTTATTTTATATTATTTTTTAATTAATTTTAATTTATTTATATTAATTTTTAATACATGAAAAATGGTTCATTTTGGATTAGTGTTAAAGGAGTCACTTTTACATGTTTCCGGGTAAACATATAAAATCACTATTTTGTGCTTTTCTATGAAACATACTATCCATGTTTTGATGGTTTATAAAATAAACACATATCGTCGACGTATTATAAAATATTTCAATTTTAAGAAATGTTTTCAAAATTTCTAGGTTATAACTTATTTTCAAATAAAATTTCTAAATTCCCATAATAAGTGTTTTCGATAAATTTCTATATCAATTGACATATTTTATTTATGACAAGGATCTTCATAAAATGTTAACATCAAACTTTGGTATCTTGATAAATTATATAATTTTCATCTTTATTACAATAATCATCTTTCACTACCTTTATGTTTTCAAACCACCCACTACATATAAATATGAATTTTCATCCATTAATTTTCCTCTATAACCACTATATTTTATTCCTATAATTGAAGGGTGTTCATATTAAATTCATATATCACGTGATTGTGGAAACTATTAACTAAATCATATATTATTTATATATATGTTGTAAATACCCTTGAGATCGTCATTTTAAATGATGGGGTATTAGCTAAAATATTACTAGATATCATTAAAAACACAGTTATTTTTTTTAAGTTTTCATGTTATCATTATTTATACAATTATAAATTATATAATTATGTAAATATATTTTAATAGGAAAATAAAACCATTTTATTTCATTGGTATTTTTATATTGTGAATTATAGAACCCATTTTATCCCATGGGATGTTTATAATATGATGAAGGATTCATTTCATGTGGCTCGCATAAGTATGGATAAATGTTATTTGTGGTCCAACATCACCCTCTAATGCATTGGTTAATTCTCATGATATATCTATATGAGAACATGATTTGTATTCCGACATTGTTGGGTGATAATGTGTGAATTATGGAACTAATGTATTTGTAGATACAATAATTTTTTGTCGTAAACATGAGTGTATGTGATCAAATCTAGAAGATGGTGTTTCCCATTGCATATGTTTGTTCAAAATTATAACATATGACTTATTTCAATGAAAAATAGTATTGTTATTATTTTTATTATTTTATGCCTTATTCCATGATTTATTATCTATTCATTGTTTGTTTTAGTGTTATTATATATCCTAATTATACAAATATACTCATATTATCCTCAGTAATGGAATTTTATTGTTAATATTTATGTCTTTTTATATTGATAATTTTATCTCACCCCTTTCTTATGTTTTTATTTCCATAGTTTAAGAAAAACATTAAAATTTAAGATGTGTTTAAATGATTATCTTGTGTTGAGAATTTACGGGTGATTTTTAAGAATTGATATATATTTTTTTGTTTATTATATAGTGGAAAAAATCCCATTGGTTAAAAAATAAATACGTTTTTTTAGTTTATGATTTAACATAATACTCTAAATATTCAAACCTAAATGTTCACAAGAATATTTGTATGGAAATATTTTCAAAATTTCATATAATTAGAAGCTCATCACATTCATGGGATATCGTATAGGCCCTATGATAAATGATCACATGTAAATCTCATCAAATATATCTATTAATATTTAATATCTTCCCAAAGGATTATATAACAGTGAATCATATTTAATGATTCTTTATAATTTTCTATAATAGTTGTTCAAGTGTTGGTGTAATCAGTGAATAACGGGAAAAGAAATCAGTCCAATCATAATAAATGATATAAGATAATAAAATAATAAATAAAATAATTTTATAAACATCTATCTCATTCAACTCTATAAAATTATGTTCATTATTTCAATATTTTTCTCCCCGTTGAAATTTATTTTTTCTAATTAGTCAGTACTTTTAAACATATTTTATCTAGGTCCAAAAATGACACCCTTCCAAACACCACCCACGCTACCTATTATGAGTGGTCCACACAGTCATATATCCAACTTTTTTCTAGAAATTTGATATTGAAGACTCAGATTTTGATCCCCTTTACATGTTGAATATATTTTTTAACAAATAATGGAAAAATAAAATAAACAATTCTATATTTTATTAATTTTATTTATTGAAATACTTGATAAAAATTAATAAACAGTTAGAGGAAAAAATGAATATCGATTGTGAATACTAAATGATGAAAATAAATATAGGTAATTATAAATAAGATGATCTAGAAATATTTAACCTCATGATTTTCTTTTAATATCATACAACCAATTATAAATATTAAAAGGAATTAAAATTTTAGAAATGTAATTGTAATTTTGAGAGATAAGTAAATAAATATGAATAATGAATTTTAATTAAGCCTTAAAGGATATATATTATAATGTGATATTCCTATTATATATAGTTATTGGATATATCATAGCAACACAAGATTAACATATATGGATATTACATCATTTCAGATGATTATTTAGTACACTAAAAAAATACATGCTTGAGGACTATAATAGTTTAGTTTATTTGGAAAGGTGGAAAAAATATTCAATCTTAGTGAACGTTCATAAAAATATATAATAAATATATACACCATTATTACTTCTTCCTAAAAACATTGTACATATAATAGTAAAATTGAACATAAGAAATCGGTGACCTCAGTTTCTTAGAATGGGTAAATAATGAAAATACGTACGCATAACATGAAATAATAGGGTATGGACCTCTAGAATAACATTTGAAGATCATTCTATGCATATTAGATATCACAACTAGGACTTGAAGTTTATAATACATAGATCATAATATAATTAAGTACATAAGTCATGAAAACATAATTTAGGAATAAGACATGGATTTTATGAAATGAACACTAGTTTATAACTTTGTGAACATGTATAAGTAGAAACATGATCACTCATTAAATTGAGGACCTGAAATAACACCCAATTATCAACTTGTGGACATGAAACTAGTTCAATGAATAAAATTCATTATGTGTAATCATGTTTAAACACAACCTTATTAATATGAAACCATGACCACGTATAACATTGTGAACGTGTAATCAAGTTCCTGCATAACCTTATGGATATAAAACCAGGTTCATTAATAACAATGTGAATGTGAAATCATGTTCATGCATAACCCAATGGACATGTAACCAGGTATATGCATATCATTTTGAACTTCTAATCATGTTTACTCATAACCTTATGGACATGAAACCAGGTCCATTTATAGCATTGTGAACACTTAAGGAGGTTCACACATAACATTTTGAACATGTAGTCAAGTTCAGAAATAAAAAAATGTACATGAAACCATGTCCATGAATAATATTTTGAACATGTAATAATTTCCAGTCATAATATTATGGACATGAAATCAGGTTCATGAATGAACTTATGGACATACAATCAGGTCCATTTATAACATTTTGAGCATATAATCAGGTTCATGAATAACATTTATACTCATGAGTCATCCATCTTTACCAAAAGAATTGGAGGGTGATGTAGGTCCCAACCATATCATTATAAAATTATTCATACATATACCATAAGAAAATTAAATTTTCATTATATCATGACCCATAAAAAGAAATGGGTTTTACCAATAGGGAATCATAACCCAAAAAAATAAATGATTATAAATAACATTTCACCACATAATAACCTATGTAAAAGTGAACTGTTTTATAATCATTTCATCAATGCAGGACCTATGAAAAGAAAAGGGTAACAAAAGCATATAATCCATATAAGTGAAAAGGATTTCATAAAAGTATAACCCATGATAGAAAAATGAGTTTCATAAGGACTATTACATTAAGCATAACCAATTATTAGAAAGGATGTGAATGAATCCTTTAGAGAACTTCCTATAAAGGAATGGGTAACATCAATAGGTTTAGTCTTATATGGAAAATAATTTTAAAACAACACTTATAATCATTTCTTCATCAAAATGATATTTATTCTTTGAAAAAATTATTTTAATACATATAAACCATTTAAAGATCCTTTTTCTTAGAAAATACATTGAAAACATATAAACAATAAATTTAGTCATTTCAAAAACCTTTTTCCTAAAAAAACTAAGATTAATAATTTTTTTAAAAAAAAATTTCTTTGAAAACTTATAATAAAATCTTCAAAATGTTTTGAAAACCATTTGTTTTGAAATAGATTAAAATATTATAAATAATACTCAAAAATATTTTGAAAACAAATTCCCATGAAAAAATATAAAAAATGATGAAAAAAATTGGAAAATAATTTTTCATGAAATTTAATTTCAAAATACATTTTCAGAAAAAAAAAATCCTTTTAAAAAATGCAATGTTACTATTAATGAAACAATTATGGATAAATATAGACATGCCGTATGAGGAAAAACATTCCTTTTTCATGATAAAAGGGTTATAAAAATGCCTTGTTTGTAAAGAGTCCATAAGATTCCATTGAAGATACTGGAAAATGAAAAGAAGGGTAAAAATTTCTTTTAGGTATTATATTATAAAGATATTTTACTCTGGGAAATTCTTTTTAGATAATTTTTTTTAAAAGAACATAGACTTCCAACAGAAGAGAGGGTAAAGTCTATATTTCTTAAAAATACATGCTTAAATATAATATGTACAAAAGAATGGGAAAATATTACCAATACATGAATATATTATGAATAAAAAGAGGAAATGAAATTTCATGAATGTTCTTGAGAGATGGATCCTATTATTTCATTAAAGGAAGTATAAACACAATTAATCTCGATAAGCGATGAGATTGTTTCAATAAAATCTTATCACTTGGTAACATGGGATAATACTACAAATGTAAGGAAATGTAAATACATGAGACATAAAATATTATGAAAAGTAATAAAGGAATTATATAACATGGAAAATGTAAGTACATACACTTGAAGATAGAATTTAGGTGCATAACAAAATAGGAGTCCCAAAGAAGATAAATTGATACAAAACTATTTCACCGATTTGGTAACATTTGATACATAATAACAATGAAATAAATATAATAAAATGGATATGAGAATAGAAATAAATATATGTATAATATAAATATAATAAAATCATTGGATGTAAATACACCACACAATAATAAAGATTGGTGAACATAACATGTATCTCATGAAAATAAAAATTGAGTCAAAATCCCCTTACCTTGTGACTTGACTCCCTCTGTACGCGTACAATATCCCTATTTAATAAATTTAAGTTTATTATAAATCTTATAAAGAATAATATTATAATTTATAATACCATATATGGTTTTATTATGCATTTATATTACCCACTTGTTAATGATTTTACTTTAAGTTATCACATCGGGTAATATTCACTTTGTTCTTCGCATGTGTCTAAATTTGTTAATATATTTGGTCTTTATATTTATATCATTATTTCCGGAATTTTAATCATGATCTAAATATAATTTATATCCAGTATATTTATATAATAATTATATATAAAATAATTAAGTATGAAATGGAATACACCATTCATGGAGACGGTAAGATGTACGCACAAACGAACAATGCTTCCATTTTAACTATTTTATTTAAAAAATGATTGGAAATGATATATAAGAGTATATGTATATAATATAATTATTGTATTATTATAATTATATATATATATATATAATTTATGTTCATTAAACCCATCCTTAAAAAATTCCATGTAGTGTGTGAACGAATCACATCGCTTTGAGGGACAGTAGTCCACACTTCCTCAAAAGAAATTATTACAAGAACAAAAAATTGAGAGTAAAAAGATATGTTCTTCAAAAATAATATAGAAGATAAAATACATAATAAATATAATATATGAAATATATAATCATATATTCTATCATAATTTCCTCCATGATTAGTGGTAATGAAAAAATGAATAATCATCATTTTGGGAGATACTAGTTCTCCTTACACAAAAATAATATGTTCGTTACCAATTAGATGGAGGTGTGTGTTAGTATAGGTAGAAATATTTTCATAAAAACTTTATAGTATATTTTGGATATTGGTTTTGTTATATAATCATGAAAAAAAAATTTGGGGGTAGTGAATGGAAATTAAACTAGATATCTTGAGAGAAGATTGTGCTTAATAATCAGAAAACTCCTTTTGGTTTGTGATAAAAGGATTCCTTTGAAGACTTTCTTCAAAAATGGATGCTTCAAGGATAGAGGGAGGGTATTTTGGAACATATTTTTGTATATTTGGTCTGGAAAATTGGATGGAGAGGTGTGAGGGTAGGGGATAGGTGGTAGAATTTTATAGGGAAGAGAAATGACTCACATGGAATTTTTTTAAAACAAGATAGTTGTACACATGTTCATACCTTGAAAAAGATCTAAAAAACCTAAAAAAATCATTAATGGAAATATTATGGCCTATATATGGCCATCCAATGGGTTTTTGATAAGTGGGTAGGTCATTTGGGCCCAAATATTATTGATTAGTCGCTAATTAAGCATAATTTGACCATAATTAAAGTGATTAATTAATTTTATTCACTTTTACAAATATTTTTGGTCCAAAATTATGTTGATATTATTAAAATTTACATATTATAATTATTATAATGCTGTATTTTAGTTTTTTTAAATTCAATTTATAGAATTAGAAAAATTAATATTAATTCTAATCTCACAGACATGGTTAGAGAGCATGTATTTAAACTAAAACGTTCAAAAGGTTATTAAATTTTTATATACAATTTCAAAGGAAAAATTATTATAATTACCTAAATATTAATAAAAAATATATAATTTGTCTAATATGAGATTAGAAAAAATTAAATTATAATTTAATATCCATAATGTTTTAAACAAAAGGTCTATTTTTATATAAAATGTAGTATTTTTCAATATTCATCATAAAATTATGTTTCTTTGAAAAAATAAAAAACAAATCACCTAAGAGAATTTCAGAATCATAAATTAAAAAATGATGTTTATTTTTCTTAATTAAATTTTTATATTTATATAAAATTAATTTTATTATTTTTCATTGAAGGACATGAAGTGTAGTTCATTTTAAAAAATAGAAATGTTAAACATATCAGGACTTTACTAAAAATAATATATTTCTTTATCAATATGATTTATTAATATATATTACTTTTAAAAAATAATTTAAATTTTTTACTATTCATTTTACTATATTTAATGGCTAGGTTATAATTATCTCAATTAAATCATTTGAACAAAAAGATGGCATTTCATAGAAAACATCGGTGTTATGTGTAACATAGGCAAAGTAAGTGTTGCAGGTAGTGAAATCCAAGTCGGTATTGCATGTAACATATGTTGGTATTTATTGTATCACAATCCATGTTGGTATTTCATGTTCACAATACAAGTCGGTATTGCATGTATCGTATTCAAGGTCATTATTTTGTGTAGCACAAGATAAAGAGGTATTCTCTGTGAATGGAATATTTGAAATAATTTTTTTAATATATATATATATAATAATTATTTCTACTGTTAGGTGGAATGATAAATATAAAAAATATAAATTAATTTTAAAAAGAATATTTCAAAAAATCATCGTGTGTTACATTATACCCCATATAAATGAATTTCTCCCTCGAAATTTGTCTAGACAATAAATGGTTTAATACATGAAAGTATAATTCATATAAACAAAAATCTTAAAATTTATTACTAAAACATCCCCTAAAAAGGGAATGTTGGAACCATAACAGTTACCCAATTTAATATAAAACTAGGTTTCCTTGTTAGAGAACATAGGTCGGGAGTAAAGATTGAACATGGAGTAAAATAGTAAATATATATAGGGAGTGATTGAGGTCATCAATCACAAACCAACGAATGATCAAACAAAATTTAATTGACTCAAAGTCATAAATCTATGATTATTTTAAATTCCAACAGTTCAACAGAAATTAAGGCATCCTGAAAACACATTTTGTTAACATTATCCTATCATAGAGTAATTATGTATATTGAGAATGAATATAATGAAATATAATCACCTATTTATTTTCCCTTTCATATACACTACTCTCTCCTTTGGTTATACTTTGATATAATTACACTTCATCTCATACCCTAAGAAATGAATTTTAATTATTTTTTTCTTTCCAGAAGTACTAATATTTCATCTATTCCATAATAAGTCAACCAATCTATCTTTAGTTACCATCAATACAATTTATTTTGAACATGCAATCTATTATCCATAAATCCGCACATTTAGATTTCACACATTAATCTTACTAACTTAATTTGATGATTAACTTAAACATTCCTTAAATGTTTAACCATATAATCCTTATGAAATATTTAAATTCAAATATTTTGTAACAGTGTCTTGAAATTATCTTAATATTGATCCCATATATATAAAAAATTCCACTTGTTTGTCTCATTCCAAACATGTGAATACACTCCTCATATTTTCCCATGAAACATGGTAACAATAATAATTACCATAAATCCTTTTGGAAAATAGGTATTTATCCTTATTCAAAAGGATGCTAGATATATTACATAAATCTATGAAGTTTTAAACCTCATTCATGATGACATAGAACACTTTACCATCCAATAAACAATCACATCTATAGTAATCAGTGATATCTAATTTACTTTATCCAAATCAATCATCTCTTTATCCAAGGTAAACACAATTTTCTCAAAATCTTAATCACATTATGGGTTACTTTACCTTAATCAAAAGATCAATTTTCGAAGTATTCCCCACCATTAAACATATCCTTTTAAATATATAATAAAAAATTACATAGAATATACTTGAATATATCTGGTTTCATATAACATGATTTTTTAATTCCAAAACATTTTTACTTCATTCATCCAACATTTATTATTAAACCACTACTGATTCTCCATTACCTTATTCTTTAATAATTCTATTTTATAATAAGAAATATTAATCTCGTATTAAGGTTTTTCAACCATAATATAATAATTATTCTTATGATTAATGTAAAAAATACTTGTAAGAACATCATATACATTACACATGCCATTTGCAGTCACTTTATCATTAGAAGTATAACCAATAATCCTACTACCTTAATGATTCTCCTAATGTGATTTCCACTTGTGAAATCAATTTTAATATTAATCATACATTCCATATATAAAACATCCAATGTTAACCATGTTTCTCATAGTAACCTCCATTGAATAAAACCCTAAAGAACAAAGTGATAATCATATATCATAGAAGAAAAAGGAATAATCATGAAAAATTAATTATAGGATATTTAAATAATGACACCCACATTTAATTGATAACACCATAGGTTTATCATATGTTATTGATAACCAAATTATATTCATATACTTCATGATGGTTTTTGGAGAGTTTTTAAATTCCCAAAGCATATCCCCTGGGTGTTTTAAACCTGGTGTGCATCAAAGCTCAATGTTGTGTACCCGATTACCCCATGTCAGGACCAAAACATCTTGATAGAGTTGTTACCCATAGATTAATCTATACTAGATAAACATCCACATTTAGTATCCAGACAGGGATGAATTCCTAGTAAACCACTCACTCTATCTTTACCATAATTACAAGGCACTTTCCAAATCGTTAACTCATCCTTATACATATCCTTAGTGACATTCCTAGAAATATCATTATAAAAATGCCTAGGGATCACACTAATGTTTTCTCATCAAATTTTCTAATTTTTGAAAAAATTATTACTTTAATACAGCCTATAAAACCTAGGATTAACACAAATATATCTTAAATAGTTTTAGACTAATATTTTGTACACTATAAAAAAATACATGCCTGAGGATCGTAATAGTTTAGTTTATTTAGGAAACTGGAAAAAAATCATCAATCAAGTGAAAGATTGTAAACATATACCATAAATAACTACACCTTTAGTACTTATACCTAAAACATTTCTTCATAACTTATCAAATGGAAAAATTAGAAAGGGGTGAGATTAGAACTTAGTAAGGGTAAATAAAGTAAATATTAAAGCATAAAATAAAAAATATGTTATAGAACATCTTTATAAAATTTGAAGATCATACCTTGTATATTAGTGATCATAATAAGGATTAGCGGTTTATAGGACATAGTTTATAATATAATTGAGAGAATAATTAATGAAATCATAACATAGGAATAAGACATATTATTTGTTGCATAAAAACTGGTTTATAATGTTGTGAACATGTGTACGTAGAAATATGTTCACTCATTATGATAAGTACACGAAATCAATCCCCAACGTCAACTTTTGGACATGAACTAGGTATATGCATAACATTGTGATCATGTAATCATGTTCATGCATAATCTTATAAATATGAAACCAGGTCCATGTATAATATTGTGAACATGTATTCAAGTTCACCAAGAACCATATCGACATGAAAAAAGATCCATTAATAACATTGTGAATGTGTAATTAGTTCACACATAACCTTATGGACATGAAATGAGGTTCATGCAAACCATTGTGAACAAGTAATTAAGTTCACACATAACATTGTGAATGTGTAATCAGATTCACACATAACATTGTGAACATGCAATCAGGTTCACAAATAATCCTATGGACATGTAACAACATACATGCATTGTAACGCCCCAACCCCAGTTCCCCAGAGTTGGTGCATTATTGCGTAACATTGGCATGATCACAAAATATCATGTCTCGAAAGACTGATTAGTTTAGTAGCCGTGGAAACACAAGAGACATTCATAAAAGTTACATTAAATCATAAAGTGAAAAACTACGATAACAAAGTCTCCATAGTCAACACTCATATCCTCTTCTGACTATCCTTGCAGGTCATTCTTAAAATACTTCTTCACATCCTGGAAAATATTAAAACATTGAAAGGGGTGAGCTCAGATTGTCAGTAAGGATAACAATATTGCGGAAGCTTTCATAAATAAACCTTAACATTTAAGGCATGTATAACTAAAACAAAAACCCTTTTAAACTTGAACTTAAGCATAATATGAAAAAAATAAAATTAAATAATGCCATTTACTTACTCACATGGATATTCTACTAGTCGAATAATCACATGCAATATCAATAACCACTTTCATAATGATGGAATGCATAATGCCAGACTATCATAACCACGTAGCCAAGGCCTCGTGCCAAGACCACAAATAAGATTTTGTCAAGGCCTCATGCCAAGACACTAGTTTGTCTCATGAGACCTACCGATGCATCGAGGAGCTATAGCGGGCTCCACCCGTCACTTATTAAGTCCAATGCATTCCTCATATGAATAGGTTTAAACATATCATAAACCATAACATAATCGTATCACATAAAACATGCATAACGGAAACATAAAATTTCCACATTCCAATCACAAGATATAAATACAACACATTGATATAATAAAAACAATTTCAAAACCATTTTCAATACCAAAATTAGAGAAAATTAAAACTTTGTATTTATTTTTAATTTAAAAAAAAAGTTATGGCTTATAGAGGAAGCCAAAACTCAAATAATAGTCATAGCGGCGGAGAAGTCTTTGTCGCCGCATACATATGAAACAAAACATTCCTTTTGTCATTTAGTAAAAACGCTTCGTATAAAAATATTCCTTTTGAATAAAAGTAAAGGTCAAAGGGTTTTATACACCATATAATGGAAAGTTGTGTATAAAACAAAATATGACTCAATGAAAGGAGATTGAGACGAAGTCTTTACAAAGATAATTTTTTAAATAAAATAGATCTATTATGTGTATTCACTATAAGTACACATAAAAAATGTAAAAATACAAGATATTACATAATAATATCATGACATAATTTGAAAGTAGGAGATTAACCCAAAGAATGGAAATTGGGTTAAGAAGTTCCCTTACCTTGTGTCCGACTTGACTCGATCGTTCTTTAACCTCCTGAATAATAAACTAGAGTTAATTTATATTTACTTAAGAACCTTTTTCATTTTCATTATTCCTTTTATATTACTTATTACCATGTTATGAACATTGTGTAATTATTTAAGTTAATAACGGTCATTTTGTCGATCTTTGGTACTTGAGTCAAAAATAAACTTATTATAATTACAAGATGTTTGTGTGGTAGAATATCCATTATATCCATAATTATATTCATGATGTATATATCATATACATCATATATATCTTGTATATACATTCATTTATAATATTACATAACATTTAGAGGTAAGAAATGAAATGCACCGTTTATGGAGACGGTAAGTCGTACGTACGCATGAACGCTACTTTCATTTCTATTTAATATTTTAATGGAATTAAACATAATGATATAAAGGTATAATATAATTACAGAATAATATAATGTATAATACCGTTTACTCCATCCTTTATACATCCCACGTATGGCATTAATGATTCAAATCACTTTGAGGGGGCGGTAGTCCGCACTTCCTAAAATGAAATTATTGCGTTTACCCATAATGGAAATCATAAAGTATGCCATAAATGAGAAATAAAGAAGCATAAGGAAGACATAAACAAAATATATATATCATATATGAAAATAGTTTCATCAAAATAGCCACCATTAGAGGTGTTTAAAGAGTATTGAACAATCATCGTTTCGTGAGGCAGTATTTCACCACCCACAGACACAGTATGTTCTTTAACCATTAGAAGAAGGTGTGTGTAAGTGTAAACCAAATACTTATCATAAAAACATACTAGTATATTTTAGATACTGTTTTTGTTACAAAATAAATTAATAAAAATAGTTTAAGGGGTTGGAGAAGCAAAATAAAAAAACAACATTAGAGAAGACATTACCTTAAAATCGGGTAACTCTTTTTGATTTGATCCAAAGGCTTCCTTGGGAATACTTCTTCCCAAATTGAGGCTTCTAAGAGTATGGGAGGGAGGTTTAGAGAGTATTTGGGCAGAGTTTGTCTGAGAAGAAAGGCATTTAAGGTGTGAGTAAGGTGGTAGTGGTGGGGGCCTTTTATAAGAGGAGAGAAGGGGCACTCTTGGAAAGATTGAAATGTTACATTATTATGAAATGATTTTTCGGATTCTAAAGGTCCCACACTTATATATTTCGAGTATAAGGTGATAAGGGTTCTAAATATACTCATCCAATAGGTTTTTGACTAGTGTAAGCCTTAGATCTTACATTATCTTTTCATTTTATTTAAATCGTTAATTAATGAGGTAATCGCTGCATCATCATGGTGTCATAAATAATTTAATTTATTTAATGTCTAAAAATTATAAAAATATATCATGATGTAGTAAATCATTTTATCTTTCTAATTATTATTTATAGTCAAAATTATGACTTGTATAACCCCATTTAAAAATTGTTTTAGTAAAACAACTCATGTTTGTGATATTTTTATTTTAACATTAAATAAAAAGTTTTTAATGTCATTTTCCTACCAAAGTGGCTATATTGGGTCCCCAAGTTGACCCATGGATTTTATTGGTCGTCCATGACTCATCCAATAGGGGTATTAGAATTTTAAAGGTCATTCCATATTTTTATAATACTATTTTTACCTTAAATTTCACTAATTACCTTTAATCGCGATTAATTAAACTTAAAAGTTACTATTCACCAAAAAATATTTAAATCCCATTGAACCACATTTTACTTCCTAATGACAACCATGTATGTAGGATTTTTGAAAATCAAATCACAGAAGTGGTAATGTTTCATTTAAAAAAAATCAGTTTTTTAACTACCACTTAGTGGTTTCATTATTCATCAAAAATTGAAGTTTTTCAGAACAATGCCAAAATTTCACCCTAAGCTATAATTGATATTCCGAATTCAAAAATGATGTCTATTTTACAAAATTCCACACATATAAGTTTTATTAATTAATTTCATAATTAATTCCCGCTGCCACAACAAATAGCATGTTTTTAAGAAACAATATATATCAAAAGATTGAAAATTGTTTATGTCCAATTTCAAAGTCAAATTAATTATAATAAACAACATTGGATATAATGGTAAAAATATATTCCAATTATACTTTAAAACCACTCAATAGTATAATTTATCACTATAAATTATTTTTATTAAAAAAGCTGTTTTTAAGTATTTTTCACTATTCATAAAAAATTGGAAGTTCTTAGAAAAATACCAAAAATTCAACATAGGCTAATTTCGATATTCCGAATCCAAAAATGAAGTCCATTTTGAAATATAAAATATATATAATTTTAAAAAGTGGGTATTGCTATTCATAATGGCCATTTTGATTGGTCGCTGTGTGTTAGAATCTCGAACTTGCGTACAATGCAAGCTACTGCATTTTTGAAAGAGAAGCGTACCGTGGAAGCTCGGGGTGTTACATGCATAACATTTTTTACGCATAATGATGTTCACTCTTAACATTGTGGACTTTTAATCAGTTTCACGCATAAACTTATGGACATTCAACCGGGACCGTGCGTAACATTTTGAATGTGTAATCAGGTTCGTACATATCAATTATACTCATGAGTCATACCTAATTACCTAATTAATTTTTGGGAGATATAAGAACCACCCATATCATAATAAAATACTTCATACATGTACCTCATGAAAATTAAAATATTCTTCATATCAAGACTCATAAAAATAAATGGGGATATTAAACATCAAATCATTACCCATGAAATTAAATTTTTATCATTAGAAATTGATCACCTCATAACTTATGGAGAATAGATGGGTTTCATAATAATTTCATCAAATCTTAACCAATGAAAACAAGCGGGTTTCCAAATCATATAACTCATGGAAAAGAAACGGATTTCATAAACGTATAACCCATGAAATAGAAAAAAGTTTCATAAATTCCATGACATTAATCATTAAAAATTCATAGAAATTATTTGGATGTATATTTTAAATGATTTTATATAAGGGATTGAGTAACATCAACAGATTCCATCTTAGAAGTTAAATAATTTTAAAATATATTTCAAAAACATTTCTTGAGGAAAATATTATTTAATCTTTGAAAATAATCATTTAAATACTTAAAAACATTAAAAAACATTTGTAGAAAATACCTTGAAAATTAATAGAGAATACCTATAATCATTCTAAAAACCTTTTTCCACATAAAATAATAAAATAATATTCAAAACACTTTATAAAACATTTTCTTTTAAAAATCTTTGAAAATTATAAAATAATCCGGAAAATGGTTTGAAAACCATTTCTTTGAAAATACTTTGAAAATTTATAAATAAGGATCAAAAACATTTTGATAAAAAAAATTCCTTGATTGAATATAAAAAATTGATAACATTTTGAAAAAAAAATTCCATGAAATTTTATTGGACAAAACAGTTCCTTAGAAATTAATATGCTAAAAAATGCAAAGTAAGCATCAAAGAAATGATGACAGATAAATCCAGACACGACATACTAGGTAAAAGGACATTTCTTGTAATTGTAAAAAGATATAAAAATGAATTTTTTGGAAAAATATAAGTATATTAATTTAAATATATTGAAAAAAAATAGTAATATGTGTTTTAATTATTATTGGATAATGGTACAATATTTTTGGAAACCCTTTTTAGAAAACATGTCTTGAAAGAACATAGATTTCCATTCTAAGAGATGGTTAATATGGGATTTCATAAAAAAATTATTAATTTTAGTATGTAACAATGACTGGAAAATGGTACCAATAAATAAATATATTATTAATAACCAAAGGAGAAGAAATTTATGTAATTTTCATGAGATGTGGATCATATGATTTCATCAAAGTAAGAATAAACATAATCTACCCCGAAAAGTGATGATATTGTTTCAATAAAATATTATCACATAATAACTTGCGATGATACTCCACATGTAAGAAATGGAAATTAAATGAAGCATGAAATATAATTAAAAGAATTAAATTCATGATGTATCATGTAAAATATAATTATAAACACATCAAGATATAATTTCGGTGCATAATAAAACTGGAGTTTCACAGAAGAAAAATCAAGACCAAACTATTTCACCGATTTGGTAACTATTGAAACACAATCCCTGTGAAATAAACATAATAAAATGGATATATTAATACCCATAAATCTATGTATAAGATAAATAGAATACAATCTTGGGAAGTACATAGACTATACCCAAAGAAATAATGGTGATCATAGCATGTATCTCCTTGAAATAAAAAATTTAGATGAAATCCCCTTACACTGTTTCATGACTCACTTCACACACATACAAGATTACTACATAACAAATATAAGTATATTATAAATATTTTAAATAATCATATTATTATATATAATACCATATATGGTTTGACTATGATGTTATATTACATGTTTGTTAATGATCTTATGTTAAGGTTTCACATCGGGTATTATTCAATTTGTTCTTCGCATGCGTTTGAATTTGTTATCTTTGGTCCATATATTTATACAATGATTAAAATAATTTAAAAATTTATGGAAATATAATTTATATCCATTATATTTATATTATAATAATCTATATCATAAATAAATATGAAATTGAATACAATGTTCATAGAGGTAGCATGTTATCGATATATGTGATCAACGTTTCTATTTTAATTATCATATTTGAAAACGAAAAAGGAATATAAGTTTATATGTATATAATATCATTAAAAAATAATTATAATGGTCTACATATCAAATAATCTCACTAAAATATCCTAATAACATTCAATTTTGCGTTTGAACGTACCATATTGCTTTGAGTGGGAAGTAGTGCATACTTCCTCATATGAAATTATCACATTTACACCAAATTGAGAGTAAATAGATATGGGTTTTAAAAGGAATAAATAAGATTAAAGACATAATAAATATAATATATGACATATATTAAACGACTATCCATCATAATGACCACTATGACAGGGGAGAAAGGGAAAATGAACAATCATTATTTAGTGAGGCAATAGTTCGTTGTACACGGAAAAGGTATGTTCATTAAAAATTAGATGAATGTGTGGGTTAGTGTAGAACTAAATAATTAGATAAAAAATCCTAGTATATATATTGTACTGTTTTTTATAAAATAATTTATAAAAATATATTAGGGGTTGTAGAATGGAAATGAATCTAGATATCTCAAGAGAAGACATTACTTCTTAATTGGTAACTCTTTTTGGTTTGTGCCAAAAGGATTCCTTGGATAAAATTATTCAATAAAAAATTATTTTAGGAGGAAGGTATGGAAGTTGGGAGATTATTTATTAATTTTTATGATCTAAGTGGATTTAGTGGTTTAAGGAATGGGGAGAGGTGGTGGACATTCATATAGAAGGAAAAGGACTCACATGGAATTTTTGAAAACATGTTAGGTGTGCACAAGTTCTAACATAAAAAATTCATACCAAACCCAAAAAGAAATTAATTTTATATTTATGGAAATTATATGGGAATAAAATATGTTTTGTAAAATTGGATAGGTTATTTGGGCCCCAAATATTATGTTGTTGACCCTAATTAAGTTTAATTTTACCTTAATCGTTGTGATTAATTTTAATCACTTTAACTAATATTTGAGGTAAAAAATTATGTTGATCTTATTAGAATCAAAATTGTATAATTATTACAAAGGTATATTTATTTTTTTCTAAATTGAATTTACATAAGTGTAAAAATATAATATTACTGCTAATCCCGCAGATGTAGCGAGAGAGCGGGTTTGTAAAGTAAATCTTTCAAAAGTTTATTAATTTTTTATATTCATTTTCATTGTGAAATTGATTATAATGAACTAAATATTATTAATAGATATATAATTGATCCAATGTGACGATAAATTAAATTTTAAATAGAAATTAAAATTAAAAAGTATTTAAATGAAAGGTAGATTTTTAACTAAAAGGCAGTATTTTTCACAATTCATCCAAAAATGAATTTTCTCAGAAAAATCCAAAATAATTACCCTATGATAAGTATGGATTTTTAAATTAAAAAAATGAGTTTTTTATCATATTAAATATATATATTTCTATAAAATTTATTTTATTATTTTTATAGAAGTAGATGAAGTGTAGTTCATTTGAGGAAATAATATTTTAAACATATAAGAACATTACTATAATTTATATCATTTATTATAAATATTTTTTTATATTAAACCATTATAAAAAATATCTTACATTTTTTATTACTATTCATATTACTACATTTAATGACTAAATTATAATCATCTTGATTAAAATATTTTAATAATAATATGTCGTTTCAATGAAAACATCAGAGTTGTGTGTAACATTTTCCAAGTTGGCGTTTCATGTAGTGAATGTCAGATCAGTATTGCATGCAACATAACTCGACATTGCATGTAGTGCAATTGAAGTTAGTATTGTGTGTATCACAAGAAAATTTGGTATTATGTGTGAATGGAATATTTTACATAGTATTTTAAATATATATATATATATATATATATATATATATATATTAGAACTATTTCTTGTGTCATGGGAAATGGAAAATATCAAAAATATAAATTAATATGAAGAAAATATATCACAAAATTTAGGGTTGTTACATTTTTTTATTTTACATATGGTCATTAGATATATAAATGTTGGATATATTATCATTTGATATGTAGTCATTCATTATAAATGTATCCAATAATATTATGTATTATTTTATAATTAAAATTAAATAATACATCTCTGATATAATATGTATCATATAATCACCCTGAATTTTTGTTTTTTTATTCGAATAAAAATATGATACTTTATCTCTAAAAATATATATTATTTTGATTATTTTCTATGTGATACATGTTTCCTTACAAAATAAATTTATTTCTATTTGAGAATATTTTTATAAAAAATTTCAAGGAATTATTTGTAAATTAAGTAAATAAATTAGAACAAATAATTACTTAGTTTTATGGAAAATTAATTTAATGATTTATGTTCCCTTAGAAAAGTTTTAATTAAAAAAATTATTTTTAATATATATCATATGGTTTTGTTCAATCGATAAACATCTCAAATATAGAGATTTTAAATGGATTGTTTTATTTATGTTTTCAAAAAAATTAGAATTCATATATTTAATAGAACATGTTAATTAATTAAAATAAATAAATATTATACATAATATAATGTTTTTGACAATTTTTTTTTTATTTTTTTTATTTAATAGTTAAAATTAATTTTAATTAAATTTATATATAATATTAAATAAAATCGATTTAATTTATGAATTTACGTATTTCAAAATTTTCAATATTAACAGTTTTATTTCTCAGAAAAAATAAATTAATAATGTAACAATTGATTTACCGTCATATATTTAAAATAAGGAAAAATGGTAAATTTAAGTGGTAAAGGACTATAGCATCTATAACACTGATGTTTTGGATTTGATAAATGGACTTCCAAATCTTTAGATCTCAACCTCGGAGTTCAATGAGGCTTCAGGTCTACTGAATCTCTCCCTGAATGCGCGCTTCAAGCAACGACGTCCCTCGGTGGATTTATTTGACAGGTATGTTTTTGGGTCATGGGATTTACAGGATAGAGCAACAGCGGGTCTGCTTGATTCCATGTATATTTGGATTCGATTCGGCACTGAGGAGGATCTGGTTATATCCTAGTTCAGTGCCCCACGAAGCTGTAATGGTCTACCTTTTTACCTCTTTCATTGGTCGTATCAATTCCATTTGCATCGTGACTCCCCTACAGCAGTGGTATGGGTTAGTTTTCCGTACCTCCCTCTACCATTTCAAAACCCCGTAATTTTGAGAATGCTACGTAACCTAGTGGGTAGATTTCTATGTGCTAATTCATAAACCAGGGCACTCTGCCATCCGGTCTATCCCCATATATGTGTGGAACTTGATGTCTTGAAGATTCCAAGTGAGTTTGTGTGGATTACAGTGGAGGGAGAGTTTCGGCACAAACAACCTATTGTATATGAAACTTGGTTTGACTTCTGTAATTCCTATAAGAAGGTGGGCCATCTTGGGGTATTCTATAGATATGGGAGGATGGATCCTAGGCAGGTTGCTGATGCAAGCAATGATGGAAAGGAATTGTGTATGGGTGAAGGTAGTAGCAAATCTTTGGAAGTTAGAACAGTGTGTGCCAACAGTGGTTCCGAATATGGAAAGCAACAAGAGATGGATGCACCAAGACTTAGTCTTGGCCTTTCAGAACATGATTCTATGAGGAAACTAATTCCCCCCTCTCTAAACCCGGATATTGCTATGGTTTTTGACAGATTAAAGAGAGACTTGGGGGTGTGAATTCTAGTGACAATGGTGAGCAAAGGGACTTCATCAGACGCGGGTGCTAATGAGGTGGTACCCCTGGATAAAGAATTTTTAGCAATCTAGATGGTTCCAATTAATACAGCCAATGTTACAGAGGTGATTGAGGGACCTTGTGAGGACCAAGAATCCAGTGGACACTCCCAGTGTCTAGCCCTGAAGGAAACATCATTGCAATTTCAATATATGGGAAGAGGTTATAAATTAGAAGGAGCCTCCGAGGTGCCAAGGCAGGCCATATATGTGACCCTTTCTTATGTGGAGATGGTTATAGCTGGAAGACCAAAGAAGGACCTTCAGAATCGGTTTGCAGTGTTGGGTGATGATGACTGCCAAGCTAATGGGGATCTAAACAGGAACGAGGCTTTGCATGAAGAGGACCACATGGTAGATGTGGGTGAGTCCCAAGAGGAGATGTATGATGTTCTGGATGTTCCCGCAGAGCCCAAGGAAGTGACCATTGCAGAGGAATATTTAAGACCATCCTCACAGAAGGGAAAGTTCATTACTACTGATTCTGATAGCTTTATCACGAACAACCGGTGGGGGCGACGTAAGAAGAATTATTCTAACCTACCTAGTCATCCTATCATGAGGTCTGCAAGTAAGGGCATGCAGCTTCCAAAGAATCCTATTACTATGAGTAATTCAGATGTAGTGGTCAACACATATAGCGACCCGGTGTTTGATGGTGGTGAGGATGGAATCCCTTATTCCCTCGATGTAGATGAGGGATCCTAGACAGCAATGTGAGACAAGCTCCGTCAGGGACCCTCAGTGACAGATATCATCGATGCTGAAACACATGGATATGATTTTTTACTCAGATGAAGAAATGGTAGAGGAAGATATGGATTTGAAAGCATTGAAGAAGACAGGAATAATGATATATGCGATCACTACTAATGAATAATGCGAGTGGATTGACAGGAAGACATGTATTCTGCTAAGAGGCTTCAATATGGGAAAGATTGACATGGAGGAATTCACGAAAGCTGGGGACAACATGGCACTTCAGTATAAAGGCATATTAAAGGACTACCCTAACTCCCAGGTAAATTCTATTCTCTGTATATTGTATAGGGAAATTGATTCCAATTGGCACAAACTGTTCTTCAACAAATCTGTTATTTCTTTTGGTGTTTAATGTTGTGAGGGGTCTCACTATCCCCATAAAAGTGTTTTTTGAAAATAAAAAAAGTAATGTTGTATGGTACCCATTTTATATATTTTTTACTCAGTAAGGAGGACTATATTATTTACTATTAAGGAACCAATTTCAAGAAGTGATGAATTATTCAATGTATGTATCTAGTGGTTGAGAATTTTTTTAACAAAATTATCGACAAAAATATTTTTAAATATCATTCTCCACTATAATGAATTTATATTTAGAAAATTATATTAATGTAAAAATGATATTACTGTAATATATCTCAATACTCATACTCTTTCTTGATTATGACATGTTCTTGTTTGGTTTTGTTAAACCACCTACAAGAGTGATACAATATTATCTTCACTTTTTCATAAATAAATGAGTATCTATATTTTTATACTGGTAATATATGATATATGATATTAGTTATTGTTATAAATATATTTCAAAAAGGAGGACACAAAATTGATAAGTGATTATTAAAAAACATTTTATCATTTTTAAATATGTCCAAACATTCTCATTGTGGATTCCATTCTCATCAAACAATCCCATACTAGTTATAAAATTAAATTGGTAATATATAAATCAATAAAACAAAATAATTAGATAAGATTAAATATTCTAGGAATAATGTTTTTTATAAATTAATAATGACTAACATCACCATTATGAAACTTATACATAACAATTCATATTACTAATATTCATTAATGACAATGAACTATAACTAACAAATGTATGTGTAATAAATAAATAAAACTGAATATTGTTAAATGTAATAGATATGAATATGGTTCTAAAATAAGTGACTAATCTGGGTATATTTACTACACTATATATTAAAGTTATTTCATGGAAGTTGAGTGTAAAGTTAAGGTTTTTTATCTAATCTCACTTTCAAATTAAGGTCATCTCTCATTAAATTTTCATTAACTGAAATTGTAATTTATTTCCTTCAGAAACAAAATCAATGGAATTATAATTGGGTAATATTTTATTACATGTCTTTTTCCCCTTAATCCCCCATTTGGTTCATAATTATACCAATATGATACTTCTAAGTGGAATAAAACTTATCACTTTTTCAGTCTAGAATATTTTTCTTATATGTACAAATTTTTAATAGGATTTTATATACAACCAAATCCTTACTTATCTAATTTTATATGTTATTTTTCAATATCATTTAGATTTTTTAAAAAATTATTGAAAAGAATATTTTTTAACTTTTTCTTTATAGGCTCTTTATCCCACCATTTTCATTGGTTTGATTTATGAATCTTCTTCTATAAGATAAAATGATCCAAAAAATTATTTTTATTTAATTACATAACAAATTAAAATAATTTTTCATAAATTATTTATCTTTTTAAATATTTTCAAAATGTAAAAAAATTATTTTAATTATTTAGGTATTACGATTATATTATATTGTGATATTTACAATTTCAATTTCATTTAATGTTCATCATATTTCATTATGGATTGTTTCCATGGGTTAATTTAATTAATTTATATGAGTGATTCATTTTATTTCCTTCTAATAATTCTTATGAACCCATTTCATTTTCATAGGACAATTATGCTATGATATAATTATATAAATTTTTTATAATAATGTGACCCACATATGTCTGGTTTTTCTGTCAGGATCCCAAAAAATTAAACATCCCTATAAAGGATTCGCTAATGATTTATATATCATGATATTACACATATGGGACAGTGTTGTTAAACTAATCCATGATAGTTATTATAATATGGAGTGAACCATATCAACTGAAATATATAACTCTATCTATAACACCACAATCTTCCACGGTACACTTCTCTTTGAATAATATAGTTGCGTGTGTTGTACGCAACATCGAGTTCTAACACACACCACAACCAATCAAACTAGCCTTTATTAATTATGATACCCGCTTTTTGAAATTTTATACATTTTATCATTCAAAATTGACTTCATTTTTGGATTTAGAATATCTAAATTATCTTAGGGTGAATTTTTGGTACTTTTCTAATAACTTTCATATTTTGATGAATAGTGAAAATTACTAAATTTTAATTAAAAACAACTTTTTTAATCGAAATAATTAATAGTGATAAATTATGAATTTGAGTGCTTTTAAATTATAATTAGAATATATTGTTATAATTTAATCCAATGTTGGTCATTGGAAATAATTTCACATTTAAACCGGACATAAACAAGTGTCAATCTTTTGATAGTTATTGTTTCTTAAAAACACGCATTATGTTTTGACAGCGGGAATTAATTTAAAATTAATAAATGCAAGTTATATGTTTTGAATTTGGTATAATAGACTTCATTATTGAATTCTTATTATCGAAATTATCATAGGGTAAATTTTTGGTATTTTTTCTGAAAACTTTTAATTTTTGATGAATAGTGAAAAACACTGAGTTGTAGTTTAAAACTGAATATTTATTTAAATAATTATTTATTTTATTTAAATTATATAATGTCAAAATAGATATATAATACCTATATACGTTAAATGTAATTCATTAGAGTCATTTTATAATAATTTTAGATATATAAAAATTTTATTGAACATTTTACCGTTTTTACCCACCTCCTAGGAGCTTTTTCAAATTCACATAAAACATAATTTTACCGCTTTAGTGAGATGAATTTTGAAAATCTGAGAGACACGGTTAATATCAAGGATTAAAATGTGGTTTAATGAGATCAAAATATTTTTTTGGTGAATAGTAACTTTTTACTTTTATTTACCACGGTTAAAAATAAGTAGGGTAATTAAGAGTAAAAATTATATTAATATTACCCTCACACATGTCCTAATTATATTGTACAAGTTTATATTGACCAAAAACAACCTATGGAATAAAATATTATCATTTAGGTCCACTTGTATTAGATTAGGAAATTTGTTATTATTTAATTCAAAGAAGAGTTAAAAGAGTTAAAATCAAAGTTTAATAACTAAAACATCATTAATATGGGGATTTACAAAAGATAAATTCGATTATAAATATTCATTAGAAATATGAAACGATTTCATACATAATTATATTTTATTTATAATTTTTAGACATTTTATAAATAAATCTATTTATGACACAATAATGATGCAGTAATTACATTATTCATGAAATAATCAAATAAATGGTATTATAAATATTAAAATAAATATTATTTCAAAGTTTTTATGACATACAAGAATTTTATAAGTTAATATTACATGTTAGTATTGATTCAATGTATTTTTTTTGAAGTAATCATGTTGTTATTATTTCAACAGAAAAACAAATACCAAATAGTGTCAAAATTGACATAAAATAGTTTATATAACAAATATTATATTATTAATTGATATAATGGTCCTAAAAATATAAGGTTTGGTAAAAAGACTTATATAATAATATATATTACATTAATGAACCAATTGGGGTTCTATTGGTAGTATATAGAATGTTTATTAACCATATAGTGTAAGAATACAAGAAGACACGGTAAAAGTTAAATTATTTAACTTAGAGTTAAATTTAAATGATAAGGTAAAAATGGTAACCTAAACTTGTATAAAACATATTGGTTGAGTTTTTTTGGACCTATCACCACCTCAGTCTTTAAATAATCAACTTTGGAGACATTATAATCCGAATATTAATTTATTATAAAATAATATTTTAAGTTTCTCCTAAGGTGCCCCCACCCCTCTTATAAAAGGGCACTCCCCCTTCTATCTAATTCACATTTTCTATGCCATTTGGATCAGCCAAAACCTGCACAAATACCCTAAAAAATATCATACCGTCAACCTAGAGGACTTAGTTTTATCAGAAAGCCAACCTAAGGAGCCCTTTTGATCAAATCAAAAAGAAGAACCCCAAGAAGAGGTAATGATTTCACAACCCTCTTTCAAGTTCCTTTCTTCTTCCACTTCCTTTTTCTTTGTTTATTCCATTATAAAATAATAACTCCAGTATATTCCATACACTGTGATGTTGTAATAATTATTTTACAACCAAATTCATTATTCTATCCACCCTTTGAATGACATGTCACCATACGTGCGTACGTACGGCTTACCATCTCCACGTCGTGGTGTAATTGTTATTCAATACATTATTATTTGGATGGGTATAATAATGATGTGTATTTGATGTAAATAATAAATATAACAGGATAAGGATTTTGTATATATTATATACCATCACATTATATATTATATTAATATCAAAAGAATGATATTTTCGCTCGTGCGTACGTACAGATTACCGTCTCCACGATGCGATGAGATTCATTTTCAAGTTCACCATTCATCGACGATTATAAAAATATATATTAATAATATGTATGTAATATATGACATAATAATGATACTGGATATATATATATTAATATAAATAAGTATATATGTACTTACATATATATTATTCACTTTCTTCCATTCAATACTATATGAAAATGGACACAACATTTATGCGTACGTACAGACTACTGTCTCCATAAACGGTGTTTTCCATTTCTTATATACGTCTGTTATAAATTTTTATATTCTAAATATATATGATACATAAATCATGTTTTATATTTTGGAAGTATTTAAATCATGATCTATGTGATGCAATCATGATTAACAAGTTAAAACATATACGATAAGGAAAGCGATTATTACCCAAAATATCAATATAAAAAGGAAATTTATTATTAAATGGGTAGTATAATGTCATAAATGAATAATGTATGATATCATAAATATTAATATGGTTCTGTTATAATTTAAAAACATACTATATTCTTCATACAGGAGGCTAAATGTACCCTCGACTAAAGGAAAGTGCAAGGTAAGGGGTTTTCATCTCACTCCTTATTTCCGTGAGATTCATGCCATATTGCCACTATTACCTTTTGTGTGGTGTATGTATGGCCCATAATTCTATTATTTGTGTAATACACTTTAATTTATTTGAATTTACATATTCATTGTATGATAACTCTTTCATGGGTTGTATGTTTCGTCAGTTACCAAATTGTTAAGGATTAATTTCACAATCTCTTTATTATCCACGGTTGATTTTACGTAAGTATCTACAGGGAAATATTTATTATCCATGTGCATGTTTTATGAAAGAGTTTTCAAAGTGATTATTTTAAGGGACCTTTTATTAGTAAAACATCATTTCAAATGTTTTAAATATTTATTCTTCTAAATCTTCCTCATTAATGTGCTTTTATTCAAAATCTTTTTTAAGGATTTATTTACATGTAATTGAATGTTTTTAAAATGATAATTCCTTTCAAATGTTTCAAATTCATATGGGACACTTTGACTCAAAAATTCTTTAAATGACTTCTTTTCTAAATTTTGTGTCTTTTAAATGTTTTCAGGAAAAGGGAGTATTTCTCTCAAAGAGTTTTACAAATCATTTTCGTCCATGTCAAGATCCTTTAATAGATGTTAAACTTGTTTTGAAGTTGATTTATCATGATACAAATCTTCCATGTTCTGTTGAAGGTGTTGTGATATGTTTGACTATGGATGTGTTATTCTTATACCATTCATGGCTTATGGTTAAAGTATTGACATTTCGTATGCTAGTTTTAATATGAATGTTTATGTTATATTTCATTCACTTCCTAAGATGAATATGTTGGACTAGTATGTTTCGGGTTGGGGTCCGGTTACAGCAGACCCTCCTGGTTGGTGTCCGGTTATTAGAGGCACTCTGGGTTGGTGTTCGGTTATTAGAGGCACTCTAGGTTGGTGTCTGGTTGTTAGAGGCACTCCGGGTTGGTGTCTGGTTATTAGAGGCACTCCGGTTTGGTGTCCAGTTATTAGAGGCACTTCGGGTTGGTGTCGGGTTATTAGAGGCACTCTGAGTTGGTGTCCAGATATTAGAGGCACTCCGGGTTGGGATCTGGTTACAGTTATCCCCTAGGACTTGGCACGAGTCCTTGAAAAAGAAATTAAAGTTCATCATTATAAATTCCATCATTATGAAAGTGGTTAGTGATATTTCATGTGATTATTCGACTAGTAGAATGTCCATGTGAATAATTAAATGATATCATTTCATTTTATTTATGCCATATTATGCTAAAGTTCAAGTTTAAAAGGCTTTTGTTTTAGTTATACATTGCCTTAAATGTTTATGCTTATTTATGAATGTTTTCACTATATTGTTATCCTTACTGAGCATCTGAGCTCACCCCTTTCTATGTTTTTATTTTTACCAGGATTCCAAGAATTGTATTGTGATTGATATGCAGGGTTAAGCCAAGGGAATAATGGCGTTCGCGAAGGATTATTTTGTTGTTTTGTATGTTATGAAGTGTAATGTAACATTCATGTATGTAATCTATTTTCCAAGACTGCTAAACTTATCGGTCATTCGGGACTTGATTCCTTAGAATCATCCCAATGTATTAAAATAATGCACAAACTCTGGGTAACTGGGTTCAGGGCATTATAGTTGGTATAAGATGATGTTTAGAAATAACCATAGAAACTAGATTTAGAGAAACTCTGATTAGAGCACATTACTCTAAGATAGACATTGAGGATTAGTAGATAATAACTTCCTAGAATTTTGATATTGTAGAGATTTTGTGAGTTTTTAGAGCAATATATCCTCATCTAGATACGAGCATGTAGAGGTGGATCTGGCATAGATGTACCTAGGGGTAAAACCCAAAAACACCTCTTTGAGCTAGACTCGAATGGGAATTGGTGAACGACCATGGGCCTTGTTATACTCTTGGTTACGACACTCCCATGGGATATGCTTAGGATAATTCTCATTTTCTTTACAAACCATTATGAAGGGTTTATGAGTATATACTTCCTCAAAGAAGACATTTTTATGATTATGGATCATATCCATAAATTGTTTAATTTATGTTAAGTGTTTTACATGTTTGGGACTGGTATTGTTGTTTATAAATGAATCTAGTGTATGCCATTGTTTAGAAATGGTTCCCAGTAGATGTAATGAGAACTCCAGTAATACGCATGATCTAAAGAGTAAGAAGGATCATATCATTCATGGTCCTAAGCCAGAATTTAGAAGATAAATAGTCTCCCACATGTTATCATCATATGAAGAAATAGTATCATGTGTTGATAAGATATGTAAAGAATTTTTGGAGTCCTATGGATTTGAAGGGAAGCTAGAGAAGGAAAGGATGGTAGAGAGAAGGACAGATAAAGGGAATAAGGTAATGCAGGATTTTCCCATATGTGATAATTGTGGAAAGAGTCACCTTGGAAAATGCTTGAAGGGAATTAGAGTATGTTTTAAGTGTAGAGAAAAATGACACAATGTTCGTGACTGTAAGGGTAAGAAAAATGTTTCAAATGTACAATGATTCATCTGTAAGGAGTTTGGACACTACGTGAACCAATTTCCCAGTTATCAGACTATGCCACAATTGATGCTATTGGATAATAATCAAGTTATGATACTACCACAAATGAATAGGAATGACTAGTGTTCTTATGTTGTTATTTTGTAATTATTTCATATAAGTGTTGTATGAATGATGTTCTGGAAATAAATAAGGATTGTACTGTAGTACTATTTCATTAAGGATTTGAGATTTTATGGTACTACGAAAAGTGACTCTACAGCGAGTTAAAATTTTTAGAAATTACGTGGTTGAAGGAAATATAAACCTTAATATGGTCCTAATATTGAGGTACAAATTTTGGAATATGATATGGTTGATTTGGGTAAATTATATTGGATATTATTAAATACCTTGAAACTAATTCATGATTTTTCATCGTTGTAGTTTTCAACATTTTTTGATAGAAAGAGTATATCCAGTATTCTATAAAGAATAAGGGAGCATGAATGTAATCAATAAGGTTTTATGGTAATTTAGGATGTTAACATGTTTTAAAATAATACATGGTGAAGGTGTTCACAAGTTATTACATGGAAAAAAGGATCTTCATTGTGTTTAACTTCCTTATTAATTTTGGACTGTGAGTTTGGATAATAGTATTTTGGATAAGTCTAAAGGTTTGAATAGATTATGTTTGAAAGGTTATTTTTGGATTTTTATAAAAGGACAACATGCAGACCGTGTGACAACCCATCGCGTCAGAAAAAGCTCCGGGAATCGAACCCAAAACCATAGTGCGATTGGGATTTATCACCTACCACCAGACTACGTGAAGTCCCTGGATTTTATAATGTATATTCTTTTTCTAATGGGTCTGATATGTGAATTATACATTCATTATATTTGGAACCCTATATTATTAGGATAAATAGAGTGTTTTTGAGATTTATTACGTTTTGTAGTGAAAGATGAGTTTGTGGTAGAAATTTATTAATGCATAAATCTCTAATTATAAAGTAAGTATATCTCATTATGATCATATCCGATCTCATAAATAAATTCCTCAACATTAATAAAAGGAACTTAGAACAAAAATTTTGTCCTAGATGGTACCTTAGATAATCACAAATTTATGGCTTTGTGATTGTTGGCCTTTTCATAGCCATGTTCTCTACCACTCTCCATCAGATATTGATGGTTAAATTTCTCTTCCATTACCATATTTTCCTATATAGAACCCTATTATGTGTTATTTTCAGTAACCTTCATACTCACCACTCTTTATTTTAAATAGAGGCCTCCTTAATTCATTTTTCGATGTGGGATTTCAACTAAGATATTTTGAAACGTCAACCCCAAGTTTCCAATACCGAGCATAAATTGTGAGGACACAATTTATTGAAGGAGGGTAGAATGTAACACCACAAACTTCCATGGTACGCTTCTCTTTTAATAATACAATAGAGTGTGTTGTACGAAACTTCAAGTTCTAACACACACCACAACCAATCAAACCAGCCATTATGAATTGTAATACCCACTTTTTGAAATTTTAAACATTTTATCTTTCAAAATTGAATTCATTTTTGGATTTGGAATATCAAAATTATCTAATAGTGATTTTTTGGAACTTTTCTGATAACTTTCATATTTTGATGAATAGTGAAAATTACTAAATTTTAATTAAAAACAACATTTTAAATCGAAATAATTAATAGTGATAAATTATGAATTTTAGTGGTTTCAAATTATATTTATAATATATTTTTACAATTTAATCCAATGTTGGTCATTAGACATAATTTCACATTTAAAACGGACATAAACAAGTCTCAATCTTTTGATAGTTATTGTTTCTTAAAAACATGCTATTTGTTTTGACAGTGGGATTTAATTTTAAATTAATAAATGAAAATTTTATATTTTTAATTTGGTAAAATAGACTTAATTATCGAATTTGTAATATTAAAATTATCTTAGGGTAATTTTTTGGTATTTTTCTGAAAACTTTTAATTTTTTGATGAATAGTGAAAAACACTGAGTTATAGTTTAAAACCGAATTTCTATTTAAATAATTATTTATTTTATTTAAATTATTTAATATCAAAATAGATATATAATACCTATATTAGTTCAATTTAATTCATTGGAGTTGGTTTATAATAATTTTAGATAAATAAAAATTTTATTGAACTTTTCACCGTCTTTTACCCACATCCTATGAGCTTTTGCAAATTCACATAATACTTAATTTTACCACTTCTATGAACTGAATTTGGAAAATATGAGAGACATGGTTAATATCAAGGAGTAAAATGTGGTTCAATGAGATGAAAATAATTTTTGGTGAATAGTAACTTTATACTTTTATTTACTACAGTTAAAATTAAATAGGGAAATTAACAGTAAAAATGATATTAATATTACCATCACACATGTCCTAATTCTATTGGAAAAGTTTATCTCGACCAAAAACAACCTTAGTAATAAAATATTATCATTTAGGTCCACTTGTATTAGATTAGGATTTTTATTATTATTTAATAAAAAGAAGAGTTAAAAGAGTTAAAAACAATGTTTAATAACTAAAACATTTTTAATATTTGGTTTTACATAATATAAATTAGATTATATATATTCATTAGAAATATAAAAATATTTCCTACATCACGGTATTTTATTTATAATTTTTAGACATTAAATAAATAAATCTATTTATGACACAATGATGATGCAGTAATTACCTTATTCATGAAAGAATCAAATAAATAGTATTATAAATATTAAAATAAATATAATTTAAACGTTTTAATGACATACACTAATTTTATAGGTGAATATGACATGTTTGTATTGATTCAATGTATTTTTTTGATGTAATCATTCTGTTATTATTTTAACAAAAAAATACCAAATAGTGTCAAAATTGACATAAAATAGTTTTTAAAACAAATATTATATTCCTAATTGATATAATGGTCCTAAAAATCTAATGTTCAGAAAAAAGACTTATATAATAATATATATGACATTAATTAACCAATTGGGGTTCGATTGGAATTATATAGTAACTTTATTAACCATATAGTTTAAGAATACAAGAAGACACGGTAAAAGTTAAATTATTTAACTTAGAGTTAAATCTAAATTATAAGGTTAAAATGGTAACATAAACTTGCCTAAAACCTATTGGTTGATATGTTTTAGACCTATCCCCACCTTAGACTTTAAATAATCAACTTTTGAGATATTATAAACAGAATATGAATTTATTATAAATTAATTTTGTAAGTTTTTCCTAAGGTACCCCTCACCCCTCTTATAAAAGGGCACTCACCCTTCTCTCTAATACACACATTCTAAGCCATTTGGATCAGCAAAAACCTACCCAAATACCCTCTTAAATAAACTCCCTTCAACCTAGAGGCCTTATTGTGATCAGAAATCCAACCTACGGAGCCCTTTTGATCAAATCAAAAGGAAGAACCCGAACAAGAGATAATGATTTCACCACCCTCTTTCAAGTTCCTTTCTTCTTCCACGTCCTTTTTCTTTGTTGTTACCATTATAAAATAATAAATCCAGTATATTATATATAATTTTATGTTATTATAATTATTTTACAACCAAATTCATTATTTTATCCACCCTTTGAATGACATGTCACCATACGTGCGTACGTACGGCTTACCGTCTCCACGTCGTGGTGTAATTGTTATTCAATACATTATTATTTGGATGGGTATAATAATGATGTGTATTTTATGTAAATAATAAATGAAACATGATAAGGATTTTGTATATATTATATAACAACCAATTATATATTATATTAATATCAAAAGAATGATATTTTTACTCATGCGTACGTATAGATTACTGTCTTCACGATGTGATGCGATTAATTTCCAAGTTCACCATTCATCAGAGATTATAAAAATATATATTACTAATAAGTATTTAATATATGACATAATAATTCTACTAGAGATATATATATATTTATATATATATTTATTTATGTACTTACATATATCTTATTCACTTACTTTCGTTCAATACTATATGAAAACGGAAACAACATTTATGCGTACGTACAGACAACCGTCTCCATAAACGGTGTTTTCTATTTAATATATAATTCTATTATAAATATTTATATTCTAAATATATATGATAAATAAATCATGTTTTATATTTTGGAAGTATTTAAATCATTATCTATGTGATACAATCAAGAGTAACAAGTTAAAACACATACAATAAAGAATGCGATTATTACCTGTGTCACATACATGGCTTATTTTGAAGTTAAATTTCATTTATTTTCCATTCATTCTTTGTTTTAGATGGTTTTCAAAGGTTTTATGGAGAAATAGATGAGTTTTAATGAATTGGGCCAAACTGTGAGCCCAATTCCAGATTTAAAAATATATTTTGTTTCCTTTATAAATTTTTAATTTTTTAATATTTTTCCCTAATTCCAATTCCTAAATGGTCTCCTCTGACCTATTAACACCAAAATATAAATTTGGAGCCTTTATAAATCCATACTTATTGTGGATATGGGTTTTTATTTAAGATATTGATCCTTCCCGAAGGCCCATTTCCTGCATTAAAAATAAATTTTAATTATTTTATATCTCCTTCACTATTTGTATTTTTCAGTGATTCCACCTCCCCCTAGACCCTAAGAAACCCCGACCAACTCCCATTACCTTTCCCCCCTCCTTGGAGCTCTTTAAAATCGTGAATTAGGGATGATCTTCATAGGGTGTCTCAAATCGGCCAGAATTGAAGAGGTAACTTCATCCCTTCTTAACTCTCTCAATTCTTACACTTTTCCCTCCCTTCGAGTTCCTAAATTACATCCTAAATCTTGTTCAAACAATCCCTGAATTTTGGTTGTTTTCAATTTCAGAAACTATTGTTTTTGGAGTGATTAATTCAGGATACTTCAAGTAGGTGAGTGTATTTCTTTCCTCTTTCAAATTGCTTAGGGTTTCATCCCTAATTCATGAATTATAAAAATTACAGAAGTTAGGGTTCATGCCTAGGTTTTTAATTCAATGTATGATGGGTTAAATATTGAGGTTTTAGGTTTCTTTTAACTTCCTTGAGGTGTGGCGGTCGTGCAGTTGATGTTTCGCCCCAATATTTGAGTGTTTCGACACATTCGGTAGGTGAATCCGTGGGTAACCATTTAATGATGAGTTAGTTTTCTTGATTAAATAATTTTACATGTTCCTTATGTGCCTTTCATTATAATAAAACCATTTTTGGTAGCAATAGTAAAGTATTTGTTTTTAAAGTTACATTTTTTCTTGAAGTGTGTATTTTTCAAATGTATTTCATGTGTTATCTCTTGTGGTAGTTTTGTAAAATGTGGAATTGATTTATTAGTTGTTGAAAGGGGCTACCAATTATGGTTGGGTAATGATATAGTTCCATGTGGGCCTAAAAGGGGGTGTATTTGAATGGTTTTATTTGTATAACCTTGTTGTACTCCATGAAAGTGTTCTATGGATTTGTGTGTTCTCATGGGTATCTTTTGTGATATTATTCCAGGTGATTATGTAACATTTGAAAGTGGATTATTACATGTTTATTGGGCTGACAATTCTGTTTTGGTGGGGTCTTGGTGTGATTTTGGCTTAAAAAGAGGTTTTTAAAATGGATTTTATGTGCAAAGTTTTGGTATACTCTTTATAACTGTTTTATGAAAGTTTTGAATGGTTTATTGGGTTGTGTAATAGGTGGAACTATATCAGAAAACTGTTTTGGTAGGAGTATATTTTTAAAAGGTCCATTTCATTTGTGAAAACTCTGTTATGTGATATGCATCATCTTGTAAATATTTTATTAAATTGTTTGAAGGAGATATAGAGGAGTGAAAGTGATGTGAAAGTGATGTGGAGTGTTTTGTGTGAGTGTGATGTGAAAAATTGAATTTTTGATTATTAAAGAAGTGTTATTTTCCATATGTGTGTGTTCTTTTATGAGTTTAAATATCTTATAATTGTTTTATAAAAAATTTAATGGTTTTGTCGAAGTGTTGGAGAAATGTGAAATGTGGTGTGGGCTATTTTGGTGTGATTCGGATTCCAAAATCATTTTGAATGAAAAATGGATTTTTGTGACTTGTGTGGTATACATATGGGATTTTTGGTGAATTTGTGATGTGGAAATAATATTTTCATGTTCAATGTATATTTCTTGACTTGTTGAACTTGTTTGAGCACAAGGGGAAACCCAGGGTATCTGGGTGGGTGGACGTGTACTAGTATGCTAGTGAATCCATGGGGTTTTGCCTCAGTTTCACTTAGAAAGATTGAAGCATACAACGCTAACTAAACTATGATGATGATGATTGGGGACCACTAGGTTATGGGTATGTTCCCTACTAGTGGCTCGTGTACGAGAATGGATATTTGTGATGGTTACTCTCACTGAGATACGAGGTACCTGGGACCCACAGCTAGCTAGTGCCTAGGGGTTATTTTCTATTTCTTGTGCTCATTATTTACTTTGTACTTTCTGTCGGCATACGGTATAGTTGGCTGGAAAATTAACTAGTGTTGAAATTATTTTTAAAAGTGTTTATTCTTAATGATAGCCCACTTGAAAACTGTTTTTATTCAAAGTTGCATCTTTTAGAAATTGTAACTAGCTTTTCATGTTTTTGAAAACATGCATGCTTTTCATCTTTAAATTTTTATCACATGGAATCTCTTAGTGGTGGTATCCTACTGGGCATTGGCTCACACCCTACTTACACCCTTGGGTGTAAGTAGACTTGGTTATTTTTGTTGTCGCAGTTGGGTACAGTTTTTTGTTCCAGTGGTTCGGGTTTCTAGCAGGTCCTTGGTGGTGAAGTCTTGTCGAGGTGGTTTGAGAGTGGTGCCCCTTTCCATGAGGGTTCTTGGGCTGTCCTTATTTGGTTTTGTACCTTTGGTATAGACCTTTTGAGTTGTTTTAAGCTATGAAATTCAGTTCTGAATTTTTTTATAAGATTGTTTGGTTTGAAAAATCCAGATTTGTTTTATTGGATTTTTTTGTTGTTTTATGTTTATAAACTTAGGGAAATCGTTCCCAATTTTCATTTTATGATACCCGGGTACTTGTGCCAGCCCATGGGGATCGGGAATGCCCTTAAGGCCTTGTCACGGGCTGGGTTTGGTGCCATTTTTGGTGGTGATCGATTCGGTTTATGACAAAATGGAATCAGAGGAGTTTCATGTTAACTCTTTGGGTCATGTTATTTGGGGAAGAGTCAGGATAGTCTGGAGTTAGGATTGTTGGGACATGGAATTATAGTTATGGGTAGTGTTCTTGATCAACACACCTCATAATGGGATTCAAGTTTCCAAGAGAAGTCGGGATTTATCTAAGTCCTTCGGTTTTCTTGGTTCGATGATGATTACAGGAAATTAAAAGAGAGTTGGGTTAATGGTCCTAGTGAGATCGCAGGGCCTGGAAAGACATGTAGAGCCAAGGATATTCCCTAGAACAATCTATGTGATAGTGAAGTGATTGTAATATGGCTGCCAACCATATTTCCAAGTCACCCACTGAAACTAGTTTCCTCTCGCACTGTTTTGTGCTTAGGTTTTGAAATCTTGGCACTTTGGTTTTAAGAAGTGTATAGTTTTTGTGAAATGATTTTCAAATAAAGAGGGAATGGTTTGGTTTATGAAATGGCGGAACTGAATTTTCAGAATTGTTTTGAAATGTAAAATGGTGTGATTACACCTCTTTGAAAGTAGAAACTATATTGAAGTTTATTTTGAAAAGTGTTTCCAATGGAGTTTTCTAAACAATTAGAGTGTGTTTTAATGGGATGAGATATTTTGAAATTGATGTGAATATCTTGAAAATGAGTTATTTTCTAAATGGTTGTGACTTTCTAAAAATATTTGTAAGATGTGAGTTGGTATTTTGATCTCATGGTTAGCGGTTATGAGAAAAAGGGATGTGTTGGTTGACGGTTTTGGTTTTGAAAAGTGGAAAGAATTTTTGTTTTAACCTTTGGTATTTCCATTAGCAACCACATGCATGGGGTTATATGGGATGATAGATGGTTGATGGCACGACTGGATGAGTGTCGGGATGGATATGAGGAGGGTGTCTGGTGTGGCACAAAAACATGCATGTGTGAGGCGCATGGGGAACCATTGGTGGATACTCTTACTACTAAACTATTTGTTCTCAAAGAATTACTTTTAAAGAAAAACATGATGTCTTGATGAATATTTTTGTATGGTTTGTATTATGGGTTTTTGAAAATGTTGATGTTGTGGGATGTTTTGATTCCATGAACCCCTTCTGTTTGAACTGTGTTTTGGGTTTGTGTTTGGTCAGTAAGCTATGTTGTAGGGACAAATAGTGGTCTCTATTGAAAAATGTTTTGGGATGCCTTTACGGTGGTTCCCTTCATGTGTTTGGAGCTGGTTTGTGGCTTGTTTTGACCAATAGACTAGATTGGTTGGGTCCTTGGGTTCTTTCATTGGATAAGGTAAGGCCCCATTGAAGGTTAACTCATAACTGAAGCCCAACCCAGATTGTTCCTCCATTTGAAAATCCTCCAGTTGATCAATATAAGGAATCTATTTCTTGAGCTTTTTATATTGAGTATACACCCTTTCCTTAATTGGTTTTGTGTATCCTCTTGTAGTGGGAGATTGATTATGGATGGTTGAAAGTTACCTTAGCCTCTTAAGTTTCCTAATTTTTTCAAAGGTGGAAGTGTTATGGGGTTGTTAGCATGGATGAGTATTTGGATAGTGTCTTAGAGGAACTCTCAGTCCTTCATAGTCTCTTTGAAGAAGGAGTTCATGTTAAACTACTAGTATGGGAAATCTGGTCATGAGAGGATATTATGGCCACTTTCTAGAATTGTGTGTTGTTTAAGGATGTTCTATAGGTTCTCTCTCTATTCATTGTTTATATCAGTCGCAATGGTCATGTTCGGTGATTCCTTGTGATGTCATGTGCTCGATTGACTGTAAAGGTGAAAGTTGGGCAATCATCTGAGAGTCTCTCTAATGTTGGGAGAATGTATCCCTTGAAAAAAAACATAAAAAATATTCCATTTTAGAGGAAGGTGAGTATAAGTGTTCTTTACTTCTATTGTTTCTCACCCAAACAAACAAGGTGTGATGTGTGTACATCTTCTAATCCCTTGTTTCAGTGAAATATCGAGTTAGGGTAAAGTGAGTTTGGAATGTGTTATGTCTTGAAAAAACTTATCGGGGATTGCAGAGTAGTTTTTGTTTGCAACGAAAGAAGAATTCTCATTTAGGTGGTTTCCAAAGCCTAACTGCGATGCCGAAGATGCTTCAATATTTTGAGCTCCAGCCATAGGTCCCGGAGAGAAGCGGGCGCATAGTCAGGGGAAACCTCAGTGTCATTTAAACCCTTGTGCAAATTCCTATCCTCAATATGAAAGATAAGAAGAGTTTAAACCTATGGTGTCATCATATTTACTATACTGTTCATGTTCGGTGGAAATAGGTGGAGGGCCTTGTACCCATGTCATCGCCCAATGTTATTCCCTCCCCCTTTGGTTTCCATTGATTCTTTAGAGAAAGGTATGAAGTTTGGCTAGACAGGTTGACCACACGGTTTGCACTTGGTTAGTAGTGACCATTCCCCAAAAAAAACCATGTAGATAGAAGAATCTCCACTGTTAGTTCATGGTTTCCCAAACCATGCAGACTAACCATGTGGTCGTCCCAACACTTTATATTTTGGGGTCTTTCTGTGCTGGCCCATGCTGGTCGATTAATATTATTGGTTCTTATGGTGGGGAGCCTATTTTTTTGTCCTTGCACCAACAACTTAGACTTATCCATGTTCAATTATTAGTGGTAGGTAGTCTCATTCGGATCTCTAAAGCTACCTAAATCTTCCTTGGGTAACCATTGAGATTGGAGAGTGCCCAATGGTTTAGTTATAGCAAGGTATGTGTAACCTTGTTCGATGTTGTTGTTCGTTTGAGTGAATTGCTTGAGTCTTGTCCAGATAGTGTTTGAGGAGTTTTCCTTTGGGATAAAGCATGAATGTGATTTATTGTTTCAGGAAAGTGGTGTATGATTTTTTTATGAATTATTCCTTCCTTAATTGATCAATGGAGGTGTTTTGGCCTTTGGGGGCGAAACCGGGAAAGGGAGTACATCTTGGTTTATCAGTTCGGTTTGGCTTTCGTATCTGGCCTTTCTGTAGCTTTCCGGGGATGGAAAGTTTTCATTGTGGGAAGAATTGTCATATACATGACTTATTTTGAAGTTAAATTTCATTTATTTTCCTTTCATTCTTTGTTTTGGATGGTTTTCAAAGGTTTTATGGAGCAATAGATGAGTTTTAATGAATTGGGCCAAACTGTGAGCCCAATTCTAGATTTAAAAATAACTTTTTTTCCTTTATAACTTTTTAATTTTTTTTATATTTTTCCCTAATTCCAATTCCTAAATTGTCTCCTCTGACCTATTAACACCAAAATATAAATTTTTACCCTTTATAAATCCATAATCACGGTGGATATGGGTTTTTATTTATGATATTGGGCCTGCCCGATGGCCCATTTCCTGCATTAAAAATAATGATTAATTGTTTTATATCTCCTTCACTATTCGTGTTTTTTTGGTGATTCCACCTCCCCCTCGAGCCTAAGAAACCCAGGCCCACTCCCATTGCCTTTCCCCCCCTCCTAGGAGCTCTTTGAAATCGCGAATTAGGGATAAGCTTCATAGGGTGTCTCAAATCGGCCAGAATTGAAGAGGTAACTTCATCCCTTCTTAACTCTCTCAATTCATACTCTTTTCCGTTCATTCCAGTTCATAAATTACCTCCTAAATCATTCTCGAACAATCCCTGAATTTTAGCTGTTTTCAATTTCAGAAACTATTATTTTTGGACTGATTAATTTAGGATACTTCAAGTAGGTGAGTCTATTTCTTTCATCTTTCAAATTGCTTAGGGTTTCATCCCTAATTCTTGAATTATAAAAATTCCAGAAGTTAGGGTTCATGCCTAGGTTATAAATTACTGTATTTTGGGTGAAATATTGAGGTTTTAGGTTTCTTTTAACTTCCTTGTGGTGCGGCGGTCGTGCGGTTGATATTTCGCCCCAATATTTGAGTGTTTCGACACATTCGGTAGGTGATTCCATGGGTAACCATTTAATGATGAGTTAGTTTTCTTGATTAAATAATTTTAAATGTTCCTTATGTGCTTTTCATTATGAGAAAACCATTTTTGGTTTCAATAGTAAAGTATTTGTTTTTAAAGATACATTTTTGCTTGAAGTGTGTATTTTTCAAATGTATTTCATGTGTTATCAGTTGTGGTAGTTTTGTAAAATGTGGAAGTGATTTATTAGTTGTTGAAAGGGGCTTCCAATTATGGTTGGGTAATGATATATTTCCATGTGGGCCTAAAAAGGGGGTGTATTTGAATGGTTTTATTTGTATAACCTTGTTATAATCCTTGAAAGTGTTTTATGGATTTGTGTGTTCTCATGGGTATCTTTTGTGATATTATTCAAGGTGATTATGTAACATTTGAAATTGGATTATTACATGTTTATTGGACTACCAATTCTATTTTGGTAGGGTCTTGGTGTGCTTTTGGATTAAAAAGAGGTTTTTGAAATGGATTTTATGTGCAAAGTTTGGGTATACTCTTTATAATTGTTTTATGAATGTTTTGAATGGTTTATTGGGTTGTGTAATAGGTGAAACTATATCAGCAAACTGTTTTGGTAGGAGTATATTTTTAAAAGGTTCATTTCATTTGTGAAAACTATGTTATGTGATATGCATCATCTTGGAAATATTTTATTAAATTGTGTGAAGGAGATATTGAGGAGTGAAAGTGATGTGGAGTGTTTTGTGTGAGTGTGATGTGAAAAATTGAATTTTTGATTATGAAATAAGTGTTATTTTCCATGTGTGTGGGTTGTTTTATGAGTTTAAATATCTTATAATTGTTTTATAAAATTGTTTATTGGTTTTGTGGAAGTGTTGAAGAAATGTTAAATGTGTTGTGGGCTATTTTGGTGTGAATCGGATTTCAAAATCATTTTGAATGAATAATGGATTTTTGTGACTTGTGTGGTATAAAATGGGTTGTTTGGTGAATTTATGATGTGTAAATGATATTTTCATGTTCAATGTATATTTCTTGACTTGTTGAACATGTTTGAGAATAAGGGGAAACCCTGGGTATCTAGGTGGGTGGACGTGTACTAGTATGCTAGTGAATCCGTGGGGTTTGACCTCAGTTTCACTTAGCAATATTGACTCTTACAACTCTAACTAATCTATGATGATGATGATTGGGGACCACTTGGTTATGTTTATGTTCCCTACTAGTGGCTCGTGCACGAGAATGGATATTTTTGATGGTTACTCTCACCGAGATACGAGGTACCTGGGACCCACAACTAGCTAGTGCCTAGGGGTTATTTCTTATTTCTTATACTCATTATTTACTTTGTACTTACCGTTGGAATACGGTATAGTTGGCTGGAAAATTCACTAGTGTTGACATTATTTTTAAATGTGTTTATTCTTAATGATAGCCCACTTGAAAACTGTTTTTATTCAAAGTTTCATCTTTTAGAAATTGTAACTAGCTTTTCATATTTTTGAAAACCTGCATGCTTTTCATCTTTAAATGTTTATCACATGGAATCTCTTAGTGGTGGTATCCTAATGGGAATTGGCTCACACCATACTTACACCCTTGGGTGTATGTAGACTTGGTTATTTTTGTTGTCGCAGGTTTGGTACAGTTTTTTGTTCCAGTGGTTCGGGTTTCTAGTAGGTCCTTGGTGGTGAAGTCTTGTGGAGGTGGCTTGAGGGCGGTGCCCCTTGCCGTGAGGGTTCTTGGGCTGTCCTTATTTGGTTTTGTACCTTTGGTATAGACCTTTTAAGTTGTTTTAAGCTATGTAATTCAGTTCTGAATTTTTGTATAAGATTGTTTGGTTTGAAAAATCCAGATTTGTTTCATTGGATTCTTTTGTTGTTTTATGTTTATAAACTCGAGTAAATCGTTCACAATGTTCATTTTATGATACCCGGGAACTTGTGACAGCCCGTGGGGATCAGGAACGCCCTTCGGGCCTTGTCACGGGCTGGGTTTGGTGCCATTTTCGGTGGAGATCAATTCGGTTCGTGACAAAATGGTATCAGAGGAGGATCAGGTTAACTCATTGGGTCATGTTATTTAGGGAAGAGTCGGGATAGTCTGGAGTTAGGATTGTTGGGACATGGAATTCTTGTTATGGGTAGTGTGCCTGATCACCACACCTCATAATGGGATTCATGTTTCCAAGAGAAGTCGGGATTTATCTAAGTCCTTCGCTTTTCTTGGTTTGATGATGATTAAGGGAAATGAAAAGAGAGTTGGGTTAATGGTCCTAGTGAGCTCGCAGGGCCTGGCAAGACATGTGGAGCCAAGGATATTCCCTAGAACACTCTCTATGATAGTGAAGTGATTTTAATATGGCCGCCAACCATATTTCCAAGTCACCCACTGAAACTAGTTTCCTCTCGCACTATTTTGTGCTTAGGTTTTGAAATCTTGGCACTTTGGTTTTAAGAAGTGTATAGTTTTTGTGAAATTATTTTCAAATAAAGAGGGAATGGTTTGGTTTATGAAATGGAAGAACTGAATTGTCAGAATTGTTTTGAAATGTAAAATGTTGTTATTACACCTCTTTTAAAGTAGAAACTATATTGAAGTTGGTTTTGAAAAATGTTTCCAATAGATTTTTCTAAACAATCAGAGTGTGTTTTAATGGGATGAGATGTTTTGAAATTGATGTGAATTTCTTGAAAGTGAGTTATTTTCTAAATGGTTGTGACTTTCTGAAAATTTTTGTAAGATGTGAGTTCGGATTTTGATCTTGTGGTTAGCGGTTATGAGAAAAAAGGATGTGTTGGTTGACCGTTTTGGTTTTGAAAAGCGGAAAGAATTTTTGTTTTAACCTTTAGTATTTCCATTAGCGACCACATGCATGGGGTTATATGGGATGATGGATGGTTGATGGCACGACTAGATGAGTTCCGGGATGAATATGAGGAGGGTGTCTGGTGTGGCACAAAAACATGCATGTGTGAGGCGCATGGGGTACCATTGGTGGATACGCTTACTGCTAAACTATTTGTTCTCAAATAATTACTTTTAAAGAAAAACATGATGTCTTGATGAATATTTTTGTATAGTTTGTATTATGGGTTTATGAAAATGTTGATGTTGTGGGATGTTTTGATTCCAAGAACCCCTTCTGTTTGAACTGTGTTTTGTGTTTGTGTTTGGTCGGTAAGCTGTGTTGTAGGGACAGTTAGTGATCTCTTTTGAAAAATGTTTTGGGATGCCTTTACGGTTGTTCCCTTCATGTGTTTAGAGCTGGTTTATGGCTTGTTTTGACCAATGGACCAGATTGGTTGGGTCCTTCGGTTCTCTCATTGGATAAGGTACGCCCCCATTAAAGGTTAATTCATAACTGAAGTGTAACCCAGATTGTTTCTCCATTGGAAAATCCTCCAGTTGATCAATATAAGGAATCTATTTCTTGAGATTTTTATATTGAGTATACACCCTTTCTATTATTGGTTTTGTGTATCCTCTTATAGTGGGAGATTGATTATGGATGGTTGAAAGTGACATTAGCCTCTTAAGTTTCCTAATTTTTTCGAAGGTGGAACTGTTCTGGGGTTGTTAGCGTGGATGAGTATTTGGATAATGTCTAAGAGGAACTCTCGGTCCTTCATAGTCTCTTCGAAGAAGGAGTTCATGTTAAACTACTTGTGTGGGAAATCTGGTCATGAAAGGATATTATGGCCACTTTCTAGAATTGTGTGTTGTTTGGGGATGTTGTACAAGTTCCCTCTCTATTCATTGTTTATATCAGTGGCAATGGTCATGTTTGGTGATTCCTTGTGATTTCATGTGCTCGATTGACTGTAAAGGTGAAAGTTGGGAAATCATCTGAGAGTCTCTATTATGTTGGGAGAATGTATCCCTTGAAAAAAAACATAAAAAAATATTCCATTTTAGAGGAAGGTGAGTATAAGTGTTCTTTACTTCTATTGTTTCTCACCCAAACAAACAAGGTGTGATGTGTGTACATCTTCTAATCCCTTGTTTCAGTGAAATATCGAGTTAGGGTAAAGTGAGTTTGGAATGTGTTATATCTTGGAAAAAAATATCGGGGATTGCAGTGTAGTTTTTGTTTGCAACGAAAGAAGAATTCTCATTCAGGTGGTTTCCAATGCCTAACTGCGAGGCCAAAGATGCTTCAATATTTTGAGCTCCATCCATAGGCCCCGGAGAGAAGCTGGCACATAGTCAGGGGAAACCCCACTGTCATTTAAACCCCTTTTCAAAGTCATATCCTCAATATGAAAGATAAGAAGATTTTAAACCTATGGTTTCATCATATTTCTTCTACTGTTCATGTTCGGTGGAAATAGGTGTAGGGACTTGTACCCATGTCATCGCCCAATGTTATTCCCTCCCCCTTTGGTTTCCATTGAGTCTTTAGAGAATGGTATGAAGTCTGGCTAGACAGGTTGGCCACACAGTTTTCACTTGGTTAGTAGTGACCATACCCCCAAAAAAACCATGTAGATAGAAGAATCTCCACTGTTAGTTCAAGGTTTCCCAAACCGTGAAGACTAACCATGTGGTCATCCCAACACTTTATATTTTGGGGTCTTTCTGTACTGGCCTATGCTGGTCGATTAATATTGTTGGTTCTTATGGCGGTGAGCCTTTTTTTTGTCCCCATACCAATAACTTAGACTTATCCATGGTCAAGGATTGGTGGTAGGTAGTCTCATTCGGATCTATCAATCTACATAAATCTTCTTTGGGTAACCATTGAGATTGGAGAGTGCCCAATGGTTTAGTTATAGAAAGGTATGTGTAACCCTGTTCGATGTTGTTATTCATTTGAGTGAATTGCTTGAGTCTTGTCTGAATAGTGTTTGAGGAGTTTTCCTTTGGGATAAATACTAAATGTGATTGATTGTATCAGGAAAGTGGTGTATGATTTTGTTGTGAATTATTCCTTCCTTAATGGATCAATGGAGGTGTTTTGGCCTTTAGGGGCAAAACCTGGAAAGGGAGTACATCTTGGTTTATCAGTTCAGTTTTCCTTACATATCTAGCCTTTCTGTAGATTTCCGGGGACAGAAAGTTTTCATTGTGGGGAGAATTGTCACATAAATGACTTATTTTGAAGTTAAATTTCATTTTTTTAATTCTTTGTTTTGGATGGTTTCCAAAGGTTTTATGGAGAAATAGATGAGTTTTAATGAATTTGGCCAAACCGTGAGCCCAATTCCAGATTTAAAAATAAATTTTGTTTCCTTTATAACTTTTTAATTTTTTATTATTTTTCCCTAATTCCAATTCCTAAATGGTCTCCTCAGACCTATTAACACTAAAATATAAATTTGGAGCCTTTATAAATCCATAATCATGGTGGATATGGGTTTTTATTTATGATATTGGGCCTTCCTGAAGCCCCATTTCCTGCATTAAAAATAATTTTTAATTGTTTTATATATCCTTCACTATTTGCATTTTTTTGGTGATTCAACCTCCCCCTAGACCCTAAGAAACCGAGGACCTCTCCCATTGCCTTTTAACCCTCCTTGGAGCTCTTTTAAATCTCGAATTAGGGATGATCTTCATAGGGTGTCTCAAATCGGCCATAATTGAAGAGGTAACTTCATCCCTTATTAACTCTCTCAATTCGTACTCTTTTCCCTCCATTACAGTTCCTAAATTACCTCCTAAATCTTGTTCGAACAATCACTGAATTTTTTCTGTTTTCAATTTCAGAAACTATTGTTTTTGGAGTGATTAATTCAGGAGACTTCAAGTAGGTGAGTCTATTTCTTTCCTCTTTCAAATTGCTTAGGGTTTCATCCCTAATCCTTGAATTCTAAAAATTCCAGAAGTTAGGGTTAATTTCTAGGTTCTAAATTAATGTATTTTTGGTGAAATATTGAGGTTTTATATTTCTTTTAACTTCGTTGAGGTGCGCTGGTCGTGCGGTTCATGTTTCGCCCCAATATTTGAGTGTTTCGACACATTCGGTAGGTGATTCCGTGGGTAACCATTTAATGATGAGTTAGTTTGCTTGATTAGATAATTTTACATGTTCCTTATGTGATGTGAATTATGATAAAACCATTTTTGGTAGCAATAGTAAAGTATTTGTTTTTAAAGTTACATTTTTGCTTGAAGTGTTTATTTTTCAAATGTTTTTCATGTGTTATCTCTTGTGGTAGTTTTGTAATATGGTGAAGTGATTTATTAGTTGTTGAAAGGGGCTGCCAATTATGGTTGGGTAAAGATATAGTTCCATGTGGGCCTAAAAAGGGGGTGTATTTGAATGGTTTTATTTGTATAACCTTGTTATACTCCTTTAAAGTGTTTTATGGATTTGTGTGTTCTCATTGGTATATTTTGTGATTTTATTCAAGGTGATTATATAACATTTGAAAGTGGATTATTACATGTTTATTGGGCTGCCAATTATGTTTTGGAAGGGTATTGGTGTGCTTTTGGCTTAAAAAGAGGTTTTTGATATGGATTTTATGTGCAAAGTTTGGGTATACTCTTTATAATTGTTTTATGAAAGTTTTGAATGGTTTATTGGTTTGTGTAATAGGTGAAACTATATCAGCAAACTGTTTTTGTAGGAGTATATTTTTAAAAGGTCCATTTCATTTGTGAAAACGCTATTATGTGATATGCATCATCTTGGAAATATTTTATTAAATTTTTTGATGGAGTTATTGAGGAGTGAAAGTGATGTGAAAGTGATGTGGAGTGTTTTGTGTGAGTGTGATGTGAAAAATTGAATTTTTGATTAGGAAAGAAGTGTTATTTTACATGTGTGTGGGATGTTTATGAGTTTAAATATCTTATAATTTTTTTATAAAATTGTTTAATGGTTTTGTGGAAGTGTTGAAGAAATGTGAAATGTGTTGTGGGCTATTTTGGTGTGATTCGGATTTCAAAATCATTTTGAATGAATAATGGATTTTTGTAACTTGTGTGGTATACATATGGGTTGTTTAGTGAATTTGTGATGTGTAAATGATATTTTCATGTTCAATGTATATTTCTTGACTTGTTTAACTTGTTTGAGAACTAGGGGAAAACCTGGGTATCTAGGTGGGTGGATGTGTACTAGTATGCTAGTGAATCCGTGGGGTTTGGCCTCAGTTTCACTTAGCAAGATTGACGCTTACAACTCTAACTAAACTATGATGATGATGATTGGGGACCACTAGGTTATGGTTATGTTCCCTAATAGTGTCTCGTGCACGAGAATGGATATTTTTGATGGTTACTCTCACCGAGATACGAGGTACCTGGGACCCACAGTTAGCTAGTGCCTAGGGGTTATTTCCTATTTCTTGTGCTCATTATTTACTTTGTAATTACTGTCGGCATACGGTATAGTTGGCTAAAAAATTCACTAATGTTGACATTATTTTTAAAAGTGTTTATTATTAATGATAGCCCACTTGAAAACTGTTTTTATTCAAAGTTGCATCTTTTAGAAATTGTAACTAGCTTTTCATGTTTTTGAAAACATTCATGATTTTCATCTTTAAATTTTTATCACATGGAATCTCTTAGTGGTGGTATCCTATTGGGCATTGGATCACACCCTACTTACACTCTTGGGTGTAATTAGACTTGGTTATTTTTGTTGTCACAGTTTGGGTACAGTTTTTTGTTCTAGTGGTTCGGGTTTCCAGCAGGTCCTTGGTGGTGAAGTCTTGTCGAGGTGGCTTGAGGGCGGTGCCCCTTGTCATGAGGGTTCTTGGGCGGTCCTTATTTGGTTTTGTACCTTTGGTATAAACCTTTTGAGTTGTTTTAAGCTATGTAATTCAATTCTGAATTTTTGTATAAGATTGTTTGGTTTGAAAAATACAGATTTGTTTCATTGGATTCTTTGGTTGTTTTATGTTTATAAACTTGGGTAAATCGTTCCCAGTTTTTATTTTATGATACCCGGGAACTTGTTCCAGCCCGTGGGGATCAGGAACGCCCTTCGGGCCTTGTCACGGGCTGGGTTTGGTGCCATTTTTGGTGGCGATTGATTCGGTTCATGACAACCTGAAATATTAATATAACATGGAAATTATTTTTAAATGGGTTGTATAAAGTCATAAATGAATAATGTATGATATCATAAATATTAATATGGTTCTGTTATAATTTAATAACATACTATAGTCTTCATACAAGATCCTAAATGTACCCTCGAATAATGTAAAGTTCAAGGTAAGGGGATTTTATTTGACTCCTTATTTCCATGAGATTCATGCCATATTGCCACTATTACCTTTTGTGTGGTGTATGTACTGCCCATAATTGTTTTATTTTTCCAATACACATTAATTATTTGAATTTACATATTCATTTTATGATACCTCTTTCATGGGTTATATGTTTCGTAAGTTACCAAATTGGTAAGGGTTAATTTCACAATATCTTTATTATCCGTGGTTGTCTTTATGTAAGTAACAACTGGGACATATTTATTATCCATGTCCATGTTTTATGAAAGAGTTTTAAAAGGTATTCTTTTAAGGTAATTTTTTACTAAAACATCATTTCAAATGTTTTAAATATTTATTCTTCTAAATCTTCCTCATTAATGTCAATGTATTCAAAATGGTTTTTAAGAATTTATTAATATGGAATTGAATGTATTTAAAATGATAATTCCATTAAAAAGTTTCAAAGTGGTATGGGAAAATTTGACTCAAAAATGTCTTTAAATTGACTTTTTTCTAAATTGTGTGACTTTTAAATATTTTCAAGAAAAAGGTGTATTTCCCTCAAAGAGATTTACAAATCATTTTCATCCATGTCAATATCCTTTAATAGATTTTAAACTTATTTTAAAGTTGATTTATCATGATACAAATCTTCCATATTCTGTTGAAGGTTTTTTGATATGTTTGATTTTGGATGTGTTATTCTTATACCATTTATGGTTTATGAGTAATTCATTGACATTTCGTATGCTAGTTTTAATACGAATATTTATATTTTATTTCATCATTTTCTTAAGATGAATGTGTTGGACTAGTATGTTCCAGGTTGGGGTCAGGTTACAGCAGACCCTCCGGGTTGGTGTCCTGTTATTAGAGGCACTCTGGGTTGGTTTCCAGTTATTAGAGGCACTCCGGGTTGGTGTCCAGTTATTAGAGGCACTTCGGGTTGGTGTCTAGTTATTAGAGGAACTTCGGATTGGTGTTCGGTATTAGAGGCACTTCGGGTTGGTGTCCGGTTATTAGAGGCACTCCGGGTTGGTGTCCGGTTATTAGAGGCACTCAGGGTTGGGTTACGGTTATAGTTATCCCCTTGGTCTTGGCACGAGGCCTTGACAAAGAAATTAAAGTTCAGAATTATGCATTCCATCATTATGAAACTGGTTAGTGATATTGTATATAATTATTCTACTATTAGAATGTTCATGTGAATAAGTAAATGACATTATTTCATTTTGTTTCTGCCACATTATGATGAAGTTCAAGTTTAAAAGTCTTTAGTTTTAGTTATACATTTCCTTAAATGTTTATTCTTATTTATGAATGTTTCTGCTGTATTGTTATCCTTACTGAGAATCTGAGCTCACCCCTTTCTATATTTTTATTTTTTCCAGGATTCCAAGAAGTGTAATGTGATTGATATGTAGGGTTAATCCAAGGGAATAATGGCATTCATGAAGGATTATTTATGTGTTTCTTTATGTTATGAAGTGTAATGTAACATTCATGTATATAATCTATTTTCCAAGACTGCTAAACTGATCAGTCCTTCGGGACTTGATTCCTTGTAATCATGCCAATGTATTAAAATAATGCACCAAATCTGGGTAACTGGGGTTAGGGCGTTACACTATCCACTATTTGATGATAGTCTTTCTGGAAATACATTACATAAGAAAATATGTTTTATAAGTATAATTCTTAAATATTTATATCTTAATCCAAATTCATTTTCTATTTTTTATGGATCATTATTATTAACTCATGTCTCCACTCTAATTTACACCATCTAACATATTATTCTAAAATACATATATTATAATTAATGATTTTTTGTCTTTGTTTAGTTAGGTAGGATTTTTCTTATGATATATTCATGTACCATGATCAAATTCTCATACCCACATGGTTATCTCATGATCACTTATAATCATATAACTATTTCACTTATATTTACCCTTATTGAGCATATTATATATCCCATTAAAAATGATTATATTCCACATATAATAAAATAGGATATCATTTGTAATATGTCTATATGTATATCATGTTCAGAGATTTTTATGGGTGATATTGGAAGTACATTTTAAAATAATAAGTTCAGTTAGATAAAATTAAAAGTCACTAATCATATAGCTTATGTGGTATAATTTATTATTTTATAATGTAAATATTCCAATAAAATAATATATTATGTATGTATGTTATGATTATGTTATCTCAGTTTGTATCATAGTAGTTTTTAGTTAATTTTTTGGGTTAGTTTATAGTGAATAAAATGATAGATCATAAAAAACTATATGTTAAATCAAATGTGACATTGGTTAATCCAAAAATATATTAGGTAAAAGTAAAGGATTAATAATATAAGATATCTTAAGATTTATTTTCATTATCATATTATTTTTAACTATGAATATTATTATTTAATACTCATAGTAATATTTTTGTTTTTTCATAATATGTGGAACTAATTGGAATCGAGTGAAAATTACATGTTGTGGATAATGCAATGATTGTCCCAATGATAAACTAAGGAGGATGTGATATAGAGTTACAAATCTCATGGTGACTTCCACCTATCTATCTCAATCTCTGAATAATAACATTAACTATATCAAACATACTAAAAGTTACCAAGATAGAACAACTCTCAATGAGTCCTTCATGATACAATATCAATTCTTATTTTATAATTCTTCTAATTAACTATTCTCAATAAATGGATCCACAAAGAAGAAAATATATTTTTTCTCTAGTACTTAGTCCATCAAAAAAAATTCATATCCATTTATCATTTTAAAGGTTAAGAGGACAAATAGTAGGCCAAAATCTAGAACATGATGTGAGAAGAAGAAATCTACTCCATAAAACTCTTGGTGTTTATGGAGTTATTTTTCAATAAATATTTTCTTCGAACTCTGTCCGCTAAAATGAATAGATAATTTTTGGTTTAGAAAGAAAAGGAGAATGAATCCATATTTATATATAAAGAAACTCATACAATAATCCCAAGGTATACATCTCATCTTATCATTTATTATAAAATTACAATATATCATTTAGTTATTGTCATAAAACTAAATAACCAAAAAATGTAGAAATAAATGAATTTTTAAACATTGAAGAAATATTTTTATATGCACTAAAGCCTAATATGAAATTTATCAACTCTCATTTTTCTCGTGGTCTTCTAGGAAAAAAGGCTGAAAATAAACTATCATGGAGTATAAAATGATCACACCCATGGAGGAAAGAGGATCCATCTTCATACTTTCCCAAACGATAAGACGATGCATCGTTCAAATTTACACAAGGTAATGGAAAAATTCTTCATGGTTTGAAGTGAAGTCCCTTAATATCATGATTACTGATGATATATGATCTTGGAATCTAATAAAATAGATAAAAATAAATATCAACCATATCTACCACCCATAATCCAATATTTTAATTTTATGACGTATAGACATTATGCCAACTAGTACACCAATGGAATAGTTAATAATGATAATCAATGTATGAATCCTCCAAAGAGATTAGTGAAATGAAAAAATAATAGAATCAAAGCTATGTAAGTGGGTCATAATACTGATTTCGTGAAGTATATACTTATAATCCACATAAGAATTTGAAATTCATTATTTGATTAAAGAAATTATCACTACATTATTTCAATAAAGTCAGATATGCTCATCAAAAGAACACCCCAATGAATTGATATTGAAAAATTATAGAAAACTCAGTGTGATGTGGTATTTTAATCCCATGTCTAAAACTCTTATTTGATTTATGATTTTAGGAATATGTTTCTAATAACTAATATTATTATCCCTTAGGATGAACTTTATGTGCTTTTTAGAAGGAAATTTGTCTATATTTTTAGATCTATATTAATTAAAATTATAGAGAAATGAAATTTCACATCCTAAATAAAACCATGATCATATATTGATTAATTTCTTACTTTTAACTCCATATATAAGTTGTGTCCTTTTTATATGTCTTGCTTTTAAATAATTTGGTAAATATATATATGAAATTATAGTATAGAGAAACTCAATATTTAATATATTACAATTATATAGGAATATATTGATCTATTTACAAAATATTTTCAAGGTATTAACCCATATCATGAGGATGGTTTTTAAACAAAACTAATACATGGTGTCATGATAATATCAAAGTCTCCTTCAAAAAATGGACCTAATTAAATTAAAGGAATGGAAGAAGTAACTCTTAGAAAATATGGATAGGGGTTTTATATTCGAAAATAAATCTCCATGGTTTGAACCATTCCTCTTTGTTGAAAAAATTAGAGATGATTGTTTTACTATATTTATTATCATCCACAAAACATAATCACAATCAAGAAGAAGTATCCTATACCTTATATTTATGATTTTTTCAATTGAATGTGTTTGTATCAACCCTTCTCAAGTATAGTACCTTAGTTTTTATATTCTAAATTAACTATAAAAAAGATAAAATATAACCAAAATATAATTTTATATAAGATGTGGACACTATGAATACATTCTTATGCATCTCATCCTAAAAAATTCTCCAACCATCATCTTGGGAATGAGGAAGAGTTTCATAAGATATTACCATGATCAAATTCTTGTAGTATTTATAGAGGATATTCTCAAATATTTTGGGAGAAGTTAGGAATGTGAAGATCATTTTTTGGACTGAACTAATGACCTTGGAATGGAATAATGGTTTCCCAAAATTTAGAAATTATGAATTTTAATAATATAAAGTGATATTAATGGGTCATTTAATCATAATCGATGGTATCTTTGTGGATACTTTAAAAATATAGGTGATTGATGAATGGAATAGATGAAAAAATATGATAGAGATATAATGATTTCATTTATTTAATGAATATTATAAATGATTTATCATATATTAACCTATATTTTCAAATAATGTAACCACGTTAACTTATAAGGGTGTCATTTTCCTTTGAAAAAAATGGTAATAATTTTTTCATGGATCTTTATAGGAGGTTAGCTGATTGACTTGAACCGACTATAACATATAGTAGAAATGGGTTTGTGATATAAAATGATGTATAAAATAATGCATTGGGAGGGTTTCCATGTAAATATTGATATACTAGTACATTATTCCTCACAAAAATCAATGTTTCATGATAATAATTACATGATATGTGATGTAAAGATATTGGTGATAATAATTAAATCAACAATATGGAGGAATTTTATCTCGAAATAATGGTATTATATATATACTAATAAAAAATATATAATTTGTTATAACATATTTGGAGATTAATATTCACCAAAGGTGATTTTTGGTGTTTATCAAGGACTATGATAGCTTTGTACATTACATCCTGTAAAAGGATAATAAGATCATTGATTCTCAGAGTATTATGGTTCAATGTACAACATTCATAATAGGGATAGGAAGATCAATAATTATCATGGACATGAAAATAATGTAGTGAGAATTTATAAGGTAATGTGAGATATCCTATATTTATCAAAGGACTACATGATCATATATCCATGTAATGATTAGGAAGTCACATATGGAAGATATTATAAGATCCGGGACTTTTTATGAAGTAATATGAAGCCTGTTTTCATGTAATTTTTTCTATTTTTTTGCACCATTATTTTTGTGTTTTGGTTTGTGGGGTTTTTGGGTGAGTTTTTAAGAAAACTTAATGGACAGAGGGATGTGCATGGATTGAAAAACCATGTACCTTAACCCATGTTATTGTGTGAACATAGAGATAGAGAGAGAGTTCTAAAAAGTTGGTGCATGGTTTACCCTAACCATTCACCCCATGCTTGGAAACCATGAGCACTTGTTTTTATTATCCAAAAATTAGTTTTTAAATCACCAAAACATCAAAGACCCCTCTATTTTAACCTAGGATTAGGATTGAAAAACTCTATTTGATTCCAGATCCATCAGGAGGGTTTCCAATGTGATTCGAACACTATTCTTTGAGATATAAAGCCAAGATTAAATATCTGATATCTTCCCAATCTTAATTATTTTGATATTAATTCTGGGTTTATAGATTTCGATATGGTCTTGATTGACAATGTTGTTCCACTCAATTTTTGGGGATTTTCATTGGGAAAACATTCATTAGAAAACCAATGTAGGTATTCTAAGTAAAACTCCCATAGTTTTGGATGTGATATCTGAATGTGATATTGATTAATTGGTAGCTTTCCTTTGTAATTGATTTCATAAATTGGGCTAATTTGGAATGTTCTTTTAATTGTTGATGATTTGAAGACATATTTGATTAAATGATGATTTAGTCATGGAACTAAGGGGATTCCCAAATAAGTAATTGATTTAGGGAAATTTTTTATGATTTTGGATATTTAAATTGATATATATAATGTGGTTGGGTTTGAGATAATTAATTAGAGGGAGATAATAATGAGAAATTTTTTTGCTATCTGATATAATTAATGGTGAATTAATTATGTTCCATGATGTTGATTAAGATAATAAATTATAAGATTAATTATGAATAGTTGATATTTGGATAGGATAATTAATTATTCTGAATACATTATGGATTATGATTTGGGTTGATTGGTAAATTAATTAAAGAATTAATAAATTGGTTGTGTACTTATTTAATTGTTTAGTTAACTAATGGAATTGATATATTTAACTAATCATCGGTTTAGTAAAGGAATTATGTGGTTAATTCTTTTTAATTAATAAATTATTTATATTAAAAAGAATGTGGGTGCTAGACATGTCGTGCTAGACTGATTGAGAATTTAGGACATGGACATAGCGTTTTTACCCTATAGTTAACCAAGTTCTTGTGATGTGGGGTGATAAAGATGAAAATCTAAAATGAATGAGATTTGTTGTGTTATAATTGGAAATATACACCAAAATATATTTGGTTGTTATAAATAAAGATCAATACTGAATAATATTTGGGGTTCTTCACATGGAATTCAATGGAAAATGAATGACAATAATGAATTATGATTTAAATGGGAGACACGAATTGAAACCGGGTCTAATGTGACTATTAAAGAATAAATTTCAATGTGGTAACTATTTAATTAGTAGTATAATTATTGTCTAATATAATTTCATACACTATATTTTTACTAGATTTGTTTTAGACACCATTGGTGGTGGCCTACTGAGTCGTACTCACACACTATTCGGTCCACCTAATGGACACCCAAGTAGACTTGGTTTTTATAGGATAGAATAATGGAAAGTACTTATGATATGTTATAATATGAGAGTGGAGCATGTGAGAAGAAACCAAATGTGGTTCGTGGCCTTCATGGGAGTGTTTCCGTCTTTATTTTTAGTGTCATCGTGGACACTTGAAACATGCATTTTAACAACATTTTTTCCTTTTTAAGTTGAGTATTGTGTTTCCTATTTTGACTATCATGTGACCTAGAATTATTTTGGTTATTTATATGCTTACACACTTGTTTATTTTTTTCCCTTACATTAGTGTTTTATTATGATAAAAAAGGGTATGGTCTCCCCATGAACGACTTACTAAACCCTCACTGTTAGTCGGTACCCTCTAGCTTACAAGGAGGCATACTCGAGGGCACGTGACCAATCAGCCATGGGAAGTGTTTAGTGGAACCCGAGCCAGAACGCTACATAGTGGTATCATAGGCTTTTTCCATTCAATGTTCCAGTAAGGAAGTAGATCCCTTTTAGGGGGTAGGATTATGAAAATATCATATTGAAGGAGTAGGAACACAAATGACCCCTTTTAAGGTGGTATAGATACCCCTCCCATCCTGAGGCTTTTTCTTGGGGTATTCCTGAGGTCTAGAGCCTAGGGAATGTAAAATCATATGGGTTATTCCCAAATAGGACAGTATCATGATCGTGGGATGGACCAATCCATTATCGACAGGGAGCAATAAAATAAGGTAATTAATATTAAATAATTCAACATTTAAAGTAAGGAAATTTTATGATATAGGATCCAATTATAAATCCCTTCAATAATATAATTTTAGATTGATGTTTTTTATAATTCAAATAGAAAATTAATCCATATCTATCATGGAATGACCAAAATTTATAGAGATCACAAGAATCAATAAGGGTGGGACAACATGAATAGAGATATTGTGCACTATGTATCTCAATTTTTGTTCTTCTAACAAGTTACATTTGAATATTGGTAGTGTTAGGGGATGATTTAAACCTTACCCATACATGTATGAATATTCAATAACATCCCGATGTTTTTTTTATTCCTAAGACATCAAAATTTTATAATTCTATTTTGGTTGAATTTCATCTCTTTGTGAATTTATTATATTTCATCACTATTAGAGAATATTCATCACTAGAAAAAAATTCCATGATATACCTAAAAGAAATGGAAATAATTCATGGTGTACTATAATTCATTTTATGTAATCTTGATATAACATATACCTAAATATTCTATGGAATTAATAAACTAGTATTGAATACAGAGGATTAATATAGCATCAATGTTCATTCTGAAACTGATTTTGAATCTGATATAACCAAAAAAAATCTATAAATAATGTTAATGTCATTTTGAATTGATGAAAAATTATTTTGGGATTAAAGTCACATTATATTCATGTTTTTATATAATTATAGTATACATTATATCATTCAAATGGCTCCATATGAGACTTTATATGGGCATATGTCTAGAAATTTAACTTATTGTGGTGTAGTTATAGGGAAAAATCTGTTAGGAAAAAATCATTAATAAGATGTATTATAGATGATTTAATACAATATTTGTTATATTATACAGGTTAAATATTAATATAATATCCATGTTTATAATTTTCAATGATATTTGGATATTAATGTTATAAAACATATATTCTTTTAAGTATCATTATGAAAGAGGGTTATATTATTTGGGGAAAATGGAAAAGCTGAACCCTAGAGACATTCATCCCTATGAAATCATTTATAATGTTGGGATGTATCATATCATTGAGTATATCCACTAAATATTCCATAAGATCTGGATTTGTTCCATCTATAACTATTGAGAAAGTACAGATTCAATCCATCATATGTACCGAACTCAGAGGGGTTAAATATATAAAAAAGTCTCTATTATGGGTAGTAATTGGTATATATCATGGATCATAGAGAAAAAGTACAATTAAATGAGGAAATTCAACTAGAAAATTTCAATGAATGAATTGCATGATTTTTGATGTTATGCGGGACCATGAAGATTTAAGTAGAAATAAGTATCCTAACCTATTTTCATATTCATAATAAAATTTTAATAGAGAATAAATTTATGTGGGGAATATCATAAATACAATTATTTTATCCCTATAATATGTATAATATATTGATTCACATTAAACACCAAGGTAAAATGAGTCATGATATATTTTATTGAAAAAAAATATTACAATACTAAAAAAATTAATACATTATTGGAGTGAAATATAAAAAAACACTATTAAGGTTACAAGGCTAATTTAACAAAAATTTAATAAGAATAACCTGAACATGAAGCCTTTATCCCCGTGGTTTACCTTGATTATCATACCATTGATTATAACTATGGAATGAAGGAAAAAGTATAAGTATTATATTAATTTTCACAGAGATATAAATGAATATGATGTATGAAATTTGGTGAATAATGTAAGGATATATATAGGAATGTAATATAATTTTATTATATATGGTTATTGGGTATTTATAAATTTTATATATGGTTGTTATAAATATATTTGTTGGGTAAATGGATGTTGGATATGTAACTTTAGGGTATAAATGATTCTAATATGGTTATTGAGTATTATATAGTTAAAATTAAATAACACATTTCATATAAAAAATATACATGTAGTTAACATAAAAAATTAACATGGAATAAATTTAAATAATACTACAAAATTTTTAAAATAATAATTTATTTTAAATAAATTTATTAATTATATAATAAGTCTAAAATAAAATTTATGGATATTAATGAATTGTTTTGATTATATATATATTATGAAATTAATGAAAAAATTAGTAAATAATTTTCAAAAAATAATTAATTAATTATAAGGAATAATAATTTAATCATTCATTGTATATGAAAATGTACTAATTAAAAAAATATTTTTATAATATATTATTGGATTTTGATTAATTGGTAAATTTCTCTTTTTTGAGTATATAAATTAATAAAAAGTTATGTTTTTATATTAAAAAAATGAATTAATTTTATCCAATGATTATACCCTTTTATAGAATAATAATAAGTCACATTCATGCTTAAAATATAATTTTTATAAAAAAATTCTATTATAATTTTTTATTCCATAGTTAATATTAATACTAATAAATTTTAGGAACTCAATTAATTTAAATATATTTTATTTCTATAATCATAATATTAGAATTAAATATGAGGTTCAATTTCTATTATAATAAAAAAGGTATCGTGGTAAAAATTGATTTACCACGTTAATGGTATAATGAGATAAAAGGGTTAAATTAAGGTTTAATCGGAAAAATAACCATAATATTAATCTAATTTTTTATAAAGGTATTATCAACCCAAATGCATTATTTATCCACATAGTACCCATGATCTATGTAATAATGGATTTATTTCACATTATGGAATTGGTATTTAGTGAGATTCCCCTCCAAGCCACCTATGAAAGGGCCACTCCTCTACCCACAAAAAACAATAAATTTCTATTAGTTATCTTCAGAGTACCAACCCAATATTCATATAATAAATCATTTTTATACATATGGTAACATCTTGTCCCAAGGATTCCCAAATCATTTCGAACAAAGAAACAAATTTCATGGAGTAAATTCATCAAAGTAAGTATCATGTTCTTCACCATAAATTTCAAATACCATATCATCTAAAATGTATATAAATTTCATTATTCACACTATTTATTTTATGTTAAAATCATTAGGATTATTTTTTAATCTTATTTCTATAATTTAACTCTATACACTTACTCATTATTTAGTATAGTTTGTTCCTATTTGGTTCAGTTTTTTCACCAAAATGAATGATGTTAGATAATATTCATTATTTCAAATATGTATGAGTATCAAAAACAATATTGGTATAATTGTATATTATATCATAATTTATGTGATGAATATATTTATGTATGTGAGACACCAAAATGAATGGTTATTTTTAAGTTATTATTTTATCATTAAATGCATAGATACATGTTAACTCATGATTATATTCGAAGGAATCATATCCATAAAATCCTTAAAGTGAATAGAATATGAAATAAATAAGGGATAAAATTGATCCCCCTACATTTAAATTTTTGTATGATTAACTTGTAAACAAATATTGATGGCTGAAATATCCATTATAAAACTTGTACAATGAATTCAAAATTAATAACACCTGATTACAAAAATAAACAGTTAATGAATAATATATTTAAAATGGAAGATTATAAATAATTATTATAAAATTTTATATATTATAATAATATTATAAAATAATTAATAAAGGAGATCATTTTTAATATATATTACATTAAACCACATTTTTAGAAGTTGAGATTAAAGGAAAGGGTTTTTTATTGTCGATTTGAAATTGAGGTTGTTCAGGAAAACAATTTATTTAGGGAATCTTTTACATTCATTCAATGTATAGTTACATATATGTTACTATCATCATATTATATTTATTTACATATATTATTACCTTTTAAGATCTGTTTAGTTTGAAAATCAACAAAAATTATACTTATATATAGAACTGGCCTTATTCCAAAATTTATATGTTATATGTCATAATTAATTTCTACATGTTATTAGGTATGATTTGTAATGTGATATTTTTATGGAACATTACAATGATCTCATACCCTCATATTCATCTTAAGCACACTTACGATCTTCAATTATATTTCTTATGACTACTCTTACAATTAATTTGAGCTTACCATACTTATTATTCCATTACCTATGTAATTAATAATAGTATTATGTGAAATATATATAAAAATACGTCATGTGTGGAGTATTTAATGGGAGATGTTCAATTTTTCTTAAAATAATAAGTATTTGTAACTAGTATACATATGAAATAAATATGTAGTTTTTATGGTGTGATTAATTCCTAGTTTTAATAGATATTTACGTAAAATTATGTATTATATATGTATGTTGTGGTTATGTTATCTCAATCATAAATATAGTAGATGATAGATATTCTTATGGAAATTTATTGCTATCCCATTAAATATAATATCCATTACAAGTCTCCCAAAATTATAATTATAGGAAAACAAAACATAGTGATGAATCATTTAAAACAATTATAATTTGATAAAAATTATAAAGATGAAATAATCAAACATTACTTTTAAAAGATGCGTTAAATCACTTGTGTTGTTATCTAGTGGTCTGATATGATTTTAATAACCTAGAAAAGGTAAAAAAACCTACTCTAAGTCCCTATACATGAATGTGTCCCATCTCAACAAACTATACTATATTTGATTTCAATATATTAAAATATTTATAAAATTTACACTATAACATCCTAGAATTTAATACCATATATTTTTAGCAAAAAGTAAATAATTAAATATTACATTCATTTTATTTATTTTTTAATAATATCATCATAGAATTGATAAGTATATTTATCACCTCATTAGTTTCCTTTATTAAATAATTTATTTATATATAAAATTATTTAAAATATAAATTAATATGGTCAACATATACAATGTAATAGATTAAGAGAGAATCATTATTTTATTTTATAATCACAGATTATTACATACAAATGATAAACTGATAAAAAGTAAAATAAATAATATTATATGATAGTAAAAATGAAAAAAAGAACAACGGTTTCTTAGAAATACATTTCATTATGGACTTTCATAAGTACAATATCAATAAACATCCCTCTTAAAATAAATTAATTTATTATAAACAAGGCTAGAATTATTTAAATGAAATATATTGAACATTGATAGTGAATTGAGTAAATAATGATTGATTGAAAGAAGTTGTAAAAATAGGAATTAAAATAATCATATGAACATTATAATAGTAATAAACTGAATGAATAGAAAATAACCACTCAGAATAGAAAGATTCCAAATAATATATCTTTCCCATAAATTATTTAATTATTCATAATTTTTAAAATACTATATAAGTACTTCCCCAATTTAGTTATTTAAAGTAGATATAATTGAAAATTTGAATCATGAATGTTTAAATATATTTGTTGAATAATTAGTTTTATATTAATATTTAGGTAATATATTTATTTAATTTAATTTTTTTTGAGAAATAAAAGACAGTTCTATAATAATTATGTCAAAATTTAAAAATTAAGAATTTTTTAAATTTTTTAAAAAATATTTAATTTTAGGTTAGTAGTTAAAAAAATTTATTTCATATAGTATATGTTTTAGGACATAGTTCAGATGTAAATTTAAATCAATAAATTTTAAAATATAGATTTCAGAACTTAAAATATATTAAATGGGTATTATATTTTTTTAAAAAAATTATATAAATTTTGAAAAATACAAATCAATTTTGAAATCCAAAAATGCATTTTATTCTTACAAAAAACTATTTTTCATTATTTACATAGAATTAAATATTTCAAAGATGAAATTAAAATTTTTTGTCTTGAAATGTCAAAAAAAAATATATTTTTTACAAAAACAATAAAAAATTAAAAAAATCATCAATATTGTAATACAATTAGATTTTACCAATAACATTAAGTTTAAAAAACGTCAACAATAAAAAACTCAAAGGTTAAATTAACATGAAATGTTATTATTTAATTATGACCAATATAATATTGAAATAGAAATATATGAATGATTATGAATAATCATAGTACAAAAAATACACTTAAAGGTTTTATAGAATGTTAACATATTAATTGAGGAATAATAAAAAATGTACTCAATTTTTAGTAATGTTATTCTCTGCTAAAAAATATGTTTTTATTGAATATTAAAAAAGTATTAAAATTAATTGTATTTGACAAAATTATATCATTTTTTAAATCATTTTATTTATCTTAGGATAAAATTTTTATATTTTCTAAAAAAATTCAATGAATTGTTAAAAATCAGAAATTTTATAAAACTCACAATTATTTTAATTAAATTGTGTTATTTAAAGTCAAAATATTTTTTTATTTCATAATAGAAATAAATTTAATATCTATTAGTTTTGTTTAATCTATTTAACTATATATGAAATAGAATTATACAATACTTCGTTATAAGTTTATTTTTTTCTTAAAACACATTTTTCATAAAACCTCCTTTTTGTGCATAATGGTTTTTAATTTCAATTATTTAAAATAATACATAATGAAATTTTAACTAAATGAAATTAATAGATTATATATATATATATATGAATTTAAATTAATATAATAATTGTTAATAGTCAAAATATTAATGTATGATCAACTAATGATGGACAAATTCATTTTCTTGAAAACACTTTTTATCACATAATGTGGTATTCTTTTCCAATTAATTCATGCGTTTTAAAAAAATTTATATTGAAAAATAAATTCCATATTTTTGAATAACGAGGTCTTAAATTTTGGATGTTGTTCGATTTTATTATCATTCATTATTAATAGTAGCAACGATAAATAGTTATAACCACAATAAATGGGAAATTAAGTTCATTAAGGTTTAAAATAATTTTAAGAATATTAAAAATATTTATAACACATTATTTTACCCTATTTTATTATTATTATTCACCCAGAGACATTTTTTATTTGAATTAATGGTCACTTGGTACCATTTTCATTCATAATGACCTATATAATATTTTAATTGAAAAAAATAAAAATATTCACACTATAACTATTAAATGTAATTTTTATATTCACGTATGAATAATTTTTTTAGTGAATATTAAATTTTATTTTGAGAATAATTAAACTATTTCTATAGTGGTATTTTTTTTAACTTTTAGTGGTTATATAATTTCCATAAATGCAAACACAATGTTAACATGATTGTTGTGAAAATAGTAGAGAAATTAATGTAAATGATTTAATTAAAATTAGAATTAATATTTTTTGGATTAAATATACAGTTAGAATAATTTTATGGTTAATAATAATTTATAGTTTATTAATAAAATTAATTCCCTACACTCATTTGTAAAAGGAAACCACCTCTCCTCTTGTTGTCATACATATTTGAGAACACTTTATCTACCAAATTTAACCGAATTAATTCCCAACATCACCCCCTGTAATATAAATCTTATTTGTGTACAATACCACCATTATAAAGCATATATTGTAAAGAAAGGGAAGTTTTTATAAGATGAGTTATAGCTTTTAACTGAATGTTATCATTTTCTTCTTATTATTCATTCTTAAAAAATCATCCAAACTTCATTATATAAAACATCATTATTTACCAAATAATTATATATTATTATGCTAGAGAAATTATATTAATCTATACACTTATTTTAATAATAGGTAAAAAAACAACATTCAAGTATACGATGAACAAACATCTTGTGAACTGCTATAATTTTATTTTCAAACACCACCTTTTAGTGATGTATATAATATTGGATTCAATATAGATATATGATATTCATGAAATAATTATTATTTTGGAAAGGTATTATTTGATATATTTTCTTATGTATCCATTAATTAAAAAATTAAAATTGTGCTTTTTCGTATATATAGACCACCACCTTCATGCAGTATTGTGGTTATCCTTTCATTCATATATTTCATGGATGGATCAAAATTTGTATTTAATGTAAAAAAAATTAATTATTTCATGATAAATATTTTATATATTCTGTTTCAAATAACCCTTTTACTATGGTCAAAAACCAATATTTTTCATGATTATAAATTGAACATCTAATATGAACTTAACTTATTTAATAAAAATGTAAAGCATGAAAATAAATGAAACTAATTGATAATAATATGTTAATACACCAAATTTTTTTATTGAATTTGTTAAATTAATGTAGGCATATTTTATTGGATTTAAATAATGTAAGTGGTATGGAGGACTCGAGGAAAATGATATTCTTTGAACTTTGTTTAATAAATTTGTAGATATTAATTCAGGATCATTTTCATCCATATACATATTTCAATATAGTTAATTTTTTTAAGCTTTAATTTAATAATAAATTGTTTCAAAAATCATTATTTTGTTACGTTTTAATTTCATTTCAATGGATAAAAATGGGTAAATCATGTTGAAATTTTCCAAAGAAGATGATTTCTACCAATGGTGTGAAAAAATGTTCGTTAGTGTATACTTCTTGAAAAAAATTATCTATTTCAATGTTGCAATTATTTTCATACAATAATATAAATGTTTATGCTTTTATTTTCTATAAAATTATTTTTTAGAATAATTTTGAAATTTTTATAAAATATTTTCGAAATAAAAATATATTTTCCTTATATTATATTAGAAGTGTCAATATATTTTCAAATGGGTTCAAAATATTTTTTTTATGTTTTCTTATAATGGTAATGCAACCTTATATGCGATTTATAATTGTTATAGAATTTTTACATTCTTCATGAGGATGGGTGTGCAATATATTGATCTCTAGTGCACTGGGTAATGGTTACTCTCTCTTTTGAATTATATTAGATATTATATAGTTGGTTATTCCATTTATTAGAGTTCTTATATGATTGATTATAAAAGTTATATGTATATTATAACCCAAGGTACCTACATGAATTTAATATTCATGAAATTGATTTATCATGTGAGACTTCGATTTTATAATTTATGTTAAGTTGATAATGTTTAAAGGGAAGTTGATTATGCATTTTAGGCTGAAAGTTTTTATTTTAGGAAAATGTTTTCATGACTAACTATATTTTATTCGAATCCCCTCATGTTTATGTTTTTTAATTTAATATATATTATTAGATGTTTTGAATATTATTTCATATTTAAGAAAATAATTTTTCTGATCAATTTTTATTATATAAAAAATGAATTATTTCTTATGGGGTTACATGATTTTTAAAATGGACTAACTTCAATATTTATTTTTGTATCCCATTTTTTGAATTGATTTTTCATAACCCTCATTTTCAAATTATATTCCAAAATGGTTAAGGATGATTATAAAATATTATGAAATCAATGTTTCAAATATGGATATCATCTAGAATGAATAAATTGTATCTTTATAAATAACTTCTTTTGTAGTAAAATAGATACTGTGCAGAAATAGGCACATTTAAAGAGTTTCTTCTAAATCTATAAAACTATGAACCTAAATGGTCTGTCATTATGTATAAAAAAAATATTACTGTTTAATGTTTTATGGGTTTGATAGCTAAATTTGGGATACATTAATGAAATTCAATGATAGAATTGTAAATAATATGTTTTTAGCATTAGATCCAAATGTTTGGGTTCTGGGATATTATAACTGCCATCAGATAAAGGTTTCAATAATAGTTTATATCAGGATTTTTTTGTGTGATGTTCACATATGATATATGGATGTTTTCATTAGATTATATTTATACGGTATATATTAAGCTCCAAGGAATTTTCATGCCTTTAGGTTTTTTGTGATAGTATTTGAAGGAAGTTAAGTGTATTTTGGGATAAAATAGTTATAATTAAACCCAAATGTTTTAGTATTTGTTTTAGTTAAGAGTTTACTTGAGTAATATGATTTTATATTTTATGGGCATAAGTATAAATATTTTGGTAAAATTTATGGTTAATATGATCTATGATAATATGGAAATTATGGTTAATTGGGATTAAAGGGTTATTAAATTCTGAGAACATTACATTTATACTATAGTTAACCATGTTTTTGAAATGAGATTTGTTGAAAAATTAATTAATTTTATTTTTGAAAATGTTAACTATTGTTTTGGGTTATTATATGATTAACATTAATATAAATATGTTTTTTAAGACGGGTTTTTAAATGAAAATCTATTGGGAGTACATATGAATGTTTTTACTTAAATTTTTTTTGGATATTTGTGGAACAAATTAGTTTTTTATATTATATAACTTTGTAATTTACATTTTTTATATGACTTTATGAGTGTATTTTCTTAAAGATATGGTTTATGTTTATCTTGAAAGAATATATGATCAAATTGTTTTCAGTTATTAAACAGGATCAGTAAAAATTTGGAGAATAATATAGATGTTTATTTAGAGAATTATCCATGTTGATGTTTTGGTGATATTATTTAAATTAATGATATTTTTGAATTAATATTTTTTTACATTGGATATTATCCTATCTAGTGCAAAACACTTTAAATTTGGTTAATTTCTAATGATATGTTGAATAAATTTTATAATTTTCGGGATCTTGTGATATGTTTTAATTCTATTTTATTGCTTCATGCATTAAAAATTTATTTTTAGTATTCATTTCTTGTACTAAGATATGATATGGATTTTTAAAATGATCACAACAGAACAAAAGGAATAAATTATTAATATTTAATTAAAATAAACCAAATAGGAATATTTTTTATGTTTACTATATTTATATTAATAAAATATATCAACTCTAGTAATATTATCTTGAAATTAAAAATTATATCCTCTTATAATTATTTTGGATGAATTTATATTCTTATTTATCCACTATATATTTATGGTTTTGTGGTCATTAACTTTCTCATGATCATTATATTTCTTATGATCAATGTTCTTTTTCACTCTCCATCCTTATTTGGAAACTTCTTTTTCCTCCAAGTTTTTATTTTCCATTCATACAAATAGTATCTTATTTGTAATCATAGTTTTTTGTTGTTCTTGACAACATTCATATTTCTCTATCCCTCTTTATAAAATAATATTTTATTTACCTTTTTAATTAATTTTGAATTAAATAAATCTATTTTTAAAAGTTAAAAATGTGATTACTGAAATGAATACAATATTTTGAGGATTAATTTACCAAAGGGGGATACTGTAGTACACCATGATTTTAAATAGAATATTATGTTCGATATGAATTTATGTCCCACAACATAGAGCTTAAACCAGCTTTATAATATTATTATTTAAATATGAATGTTATAAAAAAATCCATTGAATTAGAGGTAAGAATAAGAATAAAAACATATAAGAAATATGAATAATGGGTTTATATAAAATAAATGTATTGATTAATACATAATAAAAATTACCTAATAACTAGTAAATTAATTTTATACTCTAAAATATATTTTCTTCATAAACAGGTTTTATTGAATTTTTAGAGGAAATATTGGAATTAATTATTTTTTAAAAATATTATTTAATGTTTTATATCTCTATATTAATTATAGGATGAATGTATTTTATTTTTGTTTAATGAAATTCAATGAATATCGGAAAATACCAATTTTTATAAAATGGTATTTTTTAATTAAATTAATAGTTTCATTCTATTTCTTAGTTGTTCTTAAAAATGAAATAAACATAATTTAATTATATATAATATTTTTAGTTACATAGTTTTATTAATTATACTCTATTTGGGTATAAGTTTTTTCTTATTCTTAAAGACACATTTTTTAAAATATAGTTTTTATGTTCATAATTTTTATCCATTTTTATTAATTAAAATAATTCTTAATTATAAATAATTTAAATGGATTTTATAGATTATAATTCTATATATAATATTTTTAATTAATAGAGTGATGATTAATTGTAATAAAGTTAATTTATGATTATATTATGCTCAAAAAATTATTTTCTAGAAAATGTTCTTCATCATGTTTTGTGGGATTTTTTTAAAATTAATCTATATCAGATAAACAAAATAATTCATGAAAAATAGATTATATATTTGAAAAAATGGGTTTTAAATTGATAAATATGTCACTATTATTTTTTTAGTATGAATATTATCTAGATTAAAATGATATAACCATAATAAATGGAAAATCATGATAATTAGAGATAAAACAAATCTGAAAAGTATTTAAAATATTGGTTGAACTTTAATATAACTAATTTGATGATTGGTGTACATCCATATTCATATATTTTTATAATTTATATCCACATGGATCCTTCTAATTTGGTAATGGTAAATAAAATATTTTATGTGAATAAAAATACAAAATGTCACTCTCTTACTTTTAAATTCCAGAAATATGCTCAGATATGAATGAAAATATATTTTTAATGAATAATAAAGTTTATTTTTATCAAAATTAAATTATTTTTATGATTTTAATTTATTTATATTTTTATTATTATATTATTACCTTAAAAATTATGCAATGCTAGCATAGTGCTTGTCTTAGAAGTAGAAAATTAGAATTAAATGATTCTAAAAACATTAAAAGTATTATATTTTGGATTAATTAGGGATTAAAAATAAATATTAGATAATAATAATATTTAATTTATTGTTAAGACTATAATGATTTAATTCCATACCTCTCTTGAAGATTTTAAATAAAAAATATGTAACTAGTTCTTAGAATCAGAATAATGGTATTTTTTTATATATAAATAAATAATTTAAAGATAAAAATTATTTTTAATAAGATAATTTTAATGTTAAATTGTAAAACATAGTATTCAATGAATATTTATGAACTAATTTTTACCTTATAAATAATTTTATAACCCATAATGATTTAAAAATGTGTTACCATTATTAAGGGAAAAAGGTTATAGGGGGTTAAAATAAATGGATTTGTGTTAAAAAACCTAAAAACATTTCTAAATCCTATTTTTTTAGTTTAAATTAGTCATATCTCATATTTACCTCTAAAATATTATAATTTGGAACCATGTTTCCTTAAATGTGACTTATAATATTTTAATATATTGAAAAATTACCAGAGTAGTCATCCCCTCACTTATAAAAGTGATCCTCATCTCCTCCCTTCCTCATTCACATTTATGTCTCTACCAATGAAAATACCAACATAAGTACATTCATAAGTTCCATTACCATGTCCTAGAGAAATTATTTAGAATATACTATCAAACTTAGAGGGAATAATGTGTAATAGAAGAGAGCTTGTCTAAGGAAGGCATATTAATTTTAACTGAATGTTTTAGTTTTATATAATATTCTTCCTCCTAAAAAATATTTTCAAAAAATGTGATATAATTATATTATAAAATTATATATAAAGATATTTTATTTTGTTTATGGATTAATCTTATTCCATTTCCTTCTTTATTTAATAGAAAATTAATTCATCTTTCATGTCTACAACAGACTACTCCCTCTCGAATAGATTTAATTCATCTTCCATCACAGAATCTTGAGGTAGGATATAATGATGAATTTAATATATATATTATTTATAAAATTATTAAAATTAATGGAATTTAATTTTGCATATTATTTATTACCGTTCTATCCATTGATGAATAAATATTTTTTTTTGAATACGGGTAGACTACCACCTTCACAATGTATTGTGATTCCCTTTTCATGTAAATATTTAATGGATGGATCTAAAAGTGGTTTTAAATTTTAATGATTAAAATAATTTCCTGATTAAGAAGATGGATTTAATTTAATAATGATCCATTTGACCATAGTCAATTAAATGGGTTTTTTGAGATTACGAACTAAACCCCTAATGAAAACTAACTTATTAAATAACTATATAAAGGAAGTTAATAAATGAAATAAAAGGGATAAAAATTAGATAATAAACCATAAAAATTTTTCTTAATAACCTCATATTAAGTCATAAGACAAACTATAAAGGAGATATTCAAAATAAAAATGTCTTATATTTTCCATTCCACTCTTACACATTACATAAAAAGGTGATACTTAAAATAAAATTAGAATAATAGTTTAAATATAGTCGAATGTATTTTTTAAAATAATATATTTATCAATTATTTTATTTTTGAAAACACTATTATAATTTTCATTCATCATTAATTAGTTTATATAAAATAATTGAATAATAATTATACCTAATATTTCTAACAAATGATGACTTTAAAATGATTTTAATTTATAAATATTATATTAGTAGTACAATAAAATTGATTTTATAGATTTTATATATTTTAAATTGAAATGATGTTGATAACTTGGAAGTTAAATTTTAATGTTTTTTATGGGTCTAAAACAAAAATAAAAGTAAAAATTATACTATTTTAAATTTTCTACAAAACTATTAAAATAATTAGCTATTGTTATGATTTGGATGGGATTACATGACACTTATGTAGGATAAAATTATAATAAAAAAGATTATTTGACCATTATTATTATATTGATAATGTTATCAAACTATGGAATTATTATTTGAAAGTGATTAATATTAATAAAATTAAACTAATAAGTGAAGAATAAATTAATAAAATAATAATAAATAAATAAATAAAAAGTATTTATATTTTAAATAAATTAATAAATAAATACTTTCTGATATTATTTTAGGATATATAACTAATGAAGCGATCTACGACTGAAGTTAAGGGGTCCATTCAAAAAATTAGTATTTTGGTATATATTTGTTATGTATTTACTATCTTACCTATAATTATTTGACTAAAAAAACATTATTGTATTTATTACTAATTTCTATTTTTTAACTAACATCACCAATTTTTCTGGCATATATTTAAAATTGATCCCCAACTATATTAGTTTAGGATTACCATATTAATTTCCTTTCCATGAGAAATGATCCATATTTTCCACATATTTAATTTTATGTGGTTTATATACAACCTCTATTAACATATGTTTTATTAATTTATTTTTTATTCACGGGGTTCTTAATTTTATTTAATTTTTGATCTTTAATTTTATTTTGATTTATATGTTACCATATTTATAATTTGTATCTTGAACTCAATCACCACTGATTGAGTTGTGATCTTATTTATTTATCCATATTCATATATGTTTGGTATATTATAACAGTTTACATTCAAAAAAATTTCTTTACTATTATTTTGTTGAAATTTTACATTTCCAACATATGATCTCATTTTCTATTTATTCAAAAATAACATGGTTTCATAGGATAACTTCATATATAAATTTTGGATATATATCTTATATATATGTATTCAACAAAAATAAATTATAATTTCTATTATTTTAAAATATAAACATATATTTTTTTATTTATCAAATTTTTTAATATAATATTAATTTAAAAAAGCTTCCAATATATTTTTAATGATGTGAGTTATTTCAAAACATTATCAGATAAATAAAATGTATTTCTTTCTATAACCATTACATTTATTATCATACACCCCATGTTTTATAAGAATTAAGTTTTTTCTTTTTTAAGGTTGAATTATTATAATTTTTTTATAAAAACACCATTTAAAAATAATTTTCATCATATTTTCAAATTTAATTTTAAATTTATATATATATTTGTTTTTGAAAAATGTTCACAAAATGTTTAAAAAAATAATTTCATGATTTATCCGACACATGTGTTTATTTTTTCAAGTTGAACTATCACTTTCTTTTGAGGTCTCATCACAATTAATTCTAAATTATAAACTTTATTACAATAAATTTCAATTATAAATACCATTTAATTGAATATTCTAATTACACGAGGTTGAATTATATAACCAAGAAATTTAGTTTATTGGGGAAATATATTAATATTATTGTTTATCATTTTGGTTTTATGATTTTTAACACCATATAAATCATCACATCAATTGAAGTATATATTCCAATAAATAAGAATTATAATTTTTAATATGATTGTTAATGTTTTTTATATAATATTTTTCATTTCCAATGGTAAATCATGTTATAACAGTTTATAATTATATGATTTATCCCATGTACATGTGATGAAAATATGTATTAATATAACATCATGCGTTGGTGGTATTAGGGTTATATAAACCTTCAATACATCATTTAATTATTTATATATCATGAGTTCACTATTTTATACATAAATATAATATAGTTTTGATTGCTTACTCTGTAATATGTTAACATTCGGAAGCTATATTCGGTTACTAGGTTATGTGTTAAAATGAATGTTATAATTGTTTAATATATTATAAATGGACATGATGTAGTTATATTTTCCAATAATGAAATGAGTGTATTAGAGGAGGGCCTTGATATATGTTACGATTTAATAATCTTATGCATATACTATCTTCATGATGAAGATCACAAAGTGTTTTTATTATCATTTAGTGATTATATATCTTAATGTGATGGTATATATTATAATATTTGTATTATCCTTTTATGAATTTTATACCAAGGTACATATTTATACTATCACAGTATATGATCACTTCCAATTATTTCATTATATTAATGTTAATGATATATTACAAACCAAGTTCACATAGACACAAAAAATTTTATTATAGGAGTTGATTTTTAAACATGTTATGTATGAAAAATAAATATGTGTAGTACTTGATCCAAATGTGTAGGTTTGGGGAGCCACAATTGATATTTATGATTTATTTTGGGAAATGTGATAAAGGAAAAATTCTGTATAAACCCTTAAAAATATAACTATTAAATCTAGAGTACTATGTTACATATATTAAATATAATCACATAGGGTTAAAATTTATATTATATTTATGATGATTCCTGTTATAACCTTACCATAGTAAATGTTTATATTATCTTTAGGGTTGTTAGTATTGTTTGTGAAAAATGGAGGAAACACTGAGAAGATTATATCGATGAGTAAAAGTTGTGATGACTAAATTTACATTAAAATGGGTGAATTTAATATCCCAAAATTTCAATGTATATTATATTACCTTTCAAAATATATATCTAAATATTAAATTTGTATCTGTTATTTTTTAATGATATGAACTTATAATTTATATTCATATTTATAACTAATCTAGTTTCGATTATTAAATACATGTTTTTCTATATAATATAAATTCAAGTATAAAGGAATTACTTGAATTATGGGAGTATCACACATAAATAGATAATAATTATTTGATCTATTTGGCATAGAATATCAAATACTAATGGTAAATATATTAAAAAACTCAAAATACTATTAATGAGATAATAATTAAATTAAATAACATGTGTGAAATTTGGATAGAGCTTCACAGTCACACATATATATCATATCCATGATATAATTTTTTAAATTAAAACAAAATATTATAGATTACAACATTATCATTTAAATTTTGAAATCATTAGACTAAATTATAGACAATAGTTACTAAAAGAAATAAGTGTTTTGTATAAAAATTATAACAATTTTATGGTCATTATAATATTTATTGATCATTATGAATATTAAAAAATATAATATATTTTATTAATCATGAATAAAATATGTAATTATAAATTTTAATATACCATAAAATTATTTCTCAAATTATGAAACTTTAAGAATGTACAAGCATAAATATTAGAAAAGAATTTTTTAATTTATATAGTAAAAAAAATTATGTGGAAATAGAAATATTTGAGTTACCTATGTGGAAATTTACATATATAAAATAGATCTTATTTCTATAATAATCATGAAAAAATTTGTATTGGTTAATTTTATATTATTTATTACAAAACGGAAATTTTAGGTGAATAGTAAAAGTAATCAATGTGAAAATGTAATTTTTTTAAACATTATTTGATTATGAAAAAACTCCATAAATTATAAATAAAATTTTATGAACTAAAATATAAATTTTTTAAAAAAAATAATGTATTTAGAAATTTTGAAATTATTTGTAAAACCTATTAATCTACTATCAAACACTAATTTATTTATTCACAAAAATTACATTTGAATTGTTTAGAATGAGTAAAATATCTCAATGATTCCATTCAATTTGGTGTGTATCTAAATAAAACAAATATATATATTTTTGTCATATAATATTGATAGTTACATGAATAAATACTATTTATAATGACCTAACAAATTTTCCCTTATTATTAAAATATTTTTAAAATAAATATCCAATAAACACAACCTAAGTATTGATATCCCTGGTGTATTTGAAATACAAGTTATATAATACAACAATGAGGTACTAAAATACGATGTATTTATTTTAATTTCCATAATGAGTTCTTTATCCCTTTGAGTTCCTAAAATAAAATAGGTTAACTAGGTAAATACAAAAAATGTTTGATCTATAAATCTAAGTAGTGGAATAAAATAGATTAATAAGCATCATGTATGAGTAATAAGGTATAACATGATATCATAAAAAGGCTGGATTCATATATATCAGTATGGTAGAATTGAATAAATGTAATGGAATCAAAATATCATGGCGTTATAATAATGATGAGGAAATATAAAACCTGATAGAACCATAATAATAATTTCCAAGACAACACCACATGGTTGATCAAGTCCCATCATAGATTATGTTTACTACATAATCCTCTACATATTGTTTCATTCGAAAAAATCATAACTAAATTTATTTATGTCATATCTCTATGAAAAAATAAATATGTTTATATTCTTGTATGTTCCACAAATGGAAATAAAATTCAAGGAAGAAATATTATAATTTTCAAATGAAATAATTATGTTACATAATATTTCATCATATCATGACCAAAGTGTATTACACAAGGATTATAAAGAGATAAAGGAAATAAATTTCATCAATGTTAATTTGTAAATAAATAAACCTTGGCCTCAAATTTTGTGTTCATTTAAAAAACATTATGACAAAAGTGTATAAAATTTGGAATTTCAATGTGTTTGGAAATTGATGTTTTAATGAATCAATTTAAAATTTTTATAGAAATAATGATCATGGAATTTTCTATGAAAGGTACAACTTAACTAAAATGGTTATCCTCAAAATATTTATTTATTTAATGACATAGGCCATGGGTATATATACTATAAAATACCATTACATAATAAGATTAATTGGCAAAAATGTTCCCCTTCAATTGAGTTTGATTTTAAGAAACAAATTTGAGAACTGAACATATGGAATGTCTAAAAATAAAAAAGGGAGGGAAAATATGATATGTATATATATAAGATATATATATATTCTATAAAATCCATAATATAAAATATTTATATAGATTGAGTTAGAGGTAGAATGGTCTAAACCTTAATAAAATACTATGGTTAAGAGAAAACCCATTCCTTTTGTTCCATATTTATTATTAAATTTCACTTAACATCAAAAATAATAGTGGTAGATTCATTAATTACATAATTTATAAATTTTATATATATTTTTGACTTACTATAATTATAATATTTTTATTTATAAAAATTTAAATTATATATATATATATATACATATATTATATTTTATTTATTCTCTTAGGGTGTTCTTTTCATGGTTTTAAGGAAGGTTTAATTGTGGATAATTTTGGAAGTTCATATCGAATAGGACTAAAACAGTAAAAGTGAGATGTAATAATATTAATTTCCTTCCAAATAATTAATAGGACCCACATATAAATTTCTATTCGTACTTAAGGATGATCTATTTAGTATAAGACGTGTTGTTATGCATTCAGTTCATTTAGGCAATTTAACTGATCATCATGAACTCTATTTATTCTATATAATTAATTAATTATTAAAAAATTACAGAATATGAAATAGATTATAATATATTAATTATGTTCATACTTATCCATAATATTTTTTATATAACCATTCTTCATGAAGTGGGAGAAATAAATTTGTTATTTAGGGAGGTGGTGAACCAACCCATTTGTAGAAAATATTATCATTTAAGAATCAATTATGGTAAGGGTAGAAGATATTTATTCTACAATAATAAAAAGTATTTTTATATTTATCATACCTAGGTTAATATTTTTATGTGTATGGAGATCATATGGCAGTGGTGGAAGGAGAAAATTTTTAAAGAATTTTAGTTGAGAATTGTTCCACTCCCTTTATATATATTCTCTTAGAATACCAGTTTAGGATAATTGAAATGGTATTAGTATTGAACATAAGCAATGGGATTTGTGAGATATTATTTTTATGGGAATTAGATTGAAATCTTTCATAATCCAATGATTATAAAATGTGATTATAAGGGGTGGTATTTATAATGGGAGAATAGTGGTGTTTTTTGAATATTAATTTCATTAGTTTATTAATTTTTTAAAAACATCAAACAATGACGAATATTGTGACTGTATACAGTAAATGGTTCATGATATTTCAAACTAATGGGTACATACATCACCCCTTTATTCAACAAATCATGTATTTAACTTACAATGATATATAATATATTTTAATATATTTTACTAATAAAGAAATTATAATATTATATAAAAACTCTCAAAATCACCCTAACAATTTATCATTTAGTGGAAAAAAATAAAATTGAATTTGTGAATATAAATTTTGAAATATTATATATTTATATTTTCATTAAAATCCTTATTTATATGAAAAATAACAATTTTAATATTATGATTAATTTTTCGATAGTTTTTAAAACCAATTATGGATTCATAAAATAACATTATTGTTATAATAAATGGTAGAAATAATTTATAAATCAATATTATGGAAATAAAATTTCTTTTAACAAATTATATTTTTTTTATAAAAATTCAATTAAAAAAACATGTTTCATAAAAATATTGACCCATGTTTTATCATTTTCTAAACATTTATTTACTTAAATCATGATATAAAAAAAGTTTTTAATTTTATAAGGTACCTAAATTTTATTTTATTCTTGCATAAATGATTTAAAAATTTTAATGGTCAGGTTACTATTCTTAACTATCATATTGATATTAAAACGGTGGGTTTTGATGTAGTTATACAGGTCCCCTACATTCTATAAATATCTCATATTTAGTTTATTATTCCCTATGATCTATATTAACACACACAGACACACATATTAATTTTTAAAATGGATATTTCATTACTAATATTCATTTTTAATTCTATAGTGTTGTTCATGGGTGGTACTATTCTGGGGCACCGAGAATATCCAAATTTTAAAATTATAGTTATTTTATTTTTTATTTTTTACCATTTTAATACTTTAAATTATTATGGACATTTTTATTCTATAAATAAAATTTTAAAATTCATTTAATAATTTTTTTTCATTTTATCATATGGAAGTTCTATATTATATAACACTATATTACTATATTTGGAAAACATATATGATCAATTTTTAAATTCCATTGAAAAAATTCGGTGTTTTTAAATCATTCTCCCTTATGAAATATAATCCTAAAAAATCCATTTTAAATAATGAATTGAAAAAGGATAGGGTTATTTTTTTTGATATCTTCCTCTAGTTCCTAAGATTCATCCTCATACTTTTATTTCCTCTATAGTTAATTGGCTATTTGATTTTTCCAATAGTTTAGAAATTTTTCTCCAGAGTAAAAGATCTTCCCTAGATTCTCCCCATAAGAGATTTCACTTTCCTCCTATACCACCTATTAATTAAGTGATTTTTATAGATCTGGTATCTACTTTCTAGATATGGATAAATGGATGAAATCATGTACTTGATAAAGGTTTAGTGGAAGTGCTATTCGATAATTCAAAGATCTAATGTGATCAACAATTCCAATGAGATAGATATACCTAGGACACAACATTCCCTTTTTTCTTAAATATACTGAATATATGCCATAGAAATAGATATATAATAAAATTTATCTCTAACAAAAAACCAATTTCCTCATTGATTATTGTCATCATATATCTTCTCTAGAGATTGAGGTACCCTGATGTGCCACCGAATGGTCATGGACATGCCTTCCATTTCAATGAAAATTTATTGTCTCATCAACTTTAGTTCACATGCATCTTCAAAAAAGGTATGTTTTCAAAATATATTCTCATAAAAGGATTTATATAGATGCATTTGGATGTTTTTCTAGAAATTAATATTTTATGATAACATGTATAGATGGATATTTTGATCATACTCCCCCTTGAAATCTATTATGTATATAATCATCAATCCCGGATGTGTCTAGATAGTCCACTTATAATAGAAATAAGTTTGAGATGATATTATGTAATGAAGTAAAACATGGTGTCTAGAGCATGTTAGAGACCTGCACAAACTGTGAAGGTGAATCTTGGATCTCAATTGGTTATAATCAACATTGGTGTACTTAGAAATCTCACAACTTCCCTAATTTACATCCATAAAAATTGATTGTTTGAGAATTCCAATAAAAATGAAAGGAAATTGTTATTATTTTAAATATTATACCCTAAAACCCATATTGAATTATTTTTATTTACTTGTTTGACATACAATTGATAACTTCTATGGTGATTTTTTCACATTTTAATATAATATTGTGTAATTTTTTCATCATCCCCACATACTATTACCTTCATTCCTTTACTTACGTACATATTAAGAACTTTGGTGTATTTCCTATTATCTCATTGAATAAATTTTCCCCCATTAGCAATCTCAGAGATCAAGGTATATAATTGTTCCCATTGTGTGGACGAAAAATTTAGATTTATGTGTAACATTAAACAACTCCTTTGTCTCCTGATTCGATGGTAGACATGCATGACCCAAATATTTCGACTCATTCTTTATCGATATTTAAATATGGGGATATCACCTTTCGTAAAACATCCATCATCTTCCATATTTCTACATTATCCAGTTTATATTTATTAATCTATTCTATAAGGGATTTTTGATAAATAATTTAGGAAATAATTGATGGTGTTCCATCCTTTTTTATGATTATGTCTATCTTTTTAATGTATTAGATGGGAAGAACAATCACTATTATCATCATTTATATGGTCATAGGATCCTTTCAGTGTATTTAATATTCAACTTTATTTAATTTCCTATGTTTTTTTGAATTGAGAAATCATAATCATTGATCTCATATAATCATCTTCACTAATAAATATTAAGGTCATTTTATGGGAATATAAACATGATTCCCTTATGATACTTATATATTTGAAACTTCTTATGAAATAGTTAATACCAAAAAATCATTAAGTTGAATAATAAAGTAGACAAGTCCAAAACATGGGTTTTATAGTTCTATTCATGAACTTTAAACCACCTTGAGGTATATGCTATCACATTATAATTTTTTTCACTACACAACATATTCTCTTCTATAAAGAATAATTTTATACCATGAAAAGTAACTAAATTAGATGTTGTGTGATTAATGGTGTAGTGATAAGCCTGTTTTTCAATTCCATTAAGATCTATTCACATTATTTGGTCCAACAAAACTTTACATAATTTTGATTCATCTTAGTTAATAGGTTTAGAAAATATGAGATTTCTTCAGAAACTTTCATTAATACTCAACTAATCAAAGGAATCTATTGATCTCTCAAATAGATACTGTCATAGGCCAATCATCGATTTCTTATATAATATAAGGGCTTACCAATATCCCATTAATGGTGATAACATGTCCCATGAATGGTATATTATCTCTCCATAACTCTCATTTACAATACATTGAATTTAGTTTTTACATTCCCATCATCTACAAAACTACATTAAAAGTATCATCCTCATACTCCTTTTATTTATACTATACTAGAATATCATTTATAAATAAAACCACTAATTTTTTTGATGTAATATATAAATACTATATTAATTTAGTACTATATTATTGTTGCATAATTAGTGAGTATTAAGGGAATTACTATGAAACTATAGTGGTAGTAAAATATTCAAAAAGGTATCTTGTGAATGATTTATTTCTTCCCCTTTAATTGGTGATAACCTAACGGAAGTTCCACCATAGAGAAAAATAGTTCCCCAAGTAGTTTATGAAATGATATATCTATACATGGTGGTGGATAATTGTTCTTTATTAGTATTTTTTTGAATTCATTATAGTTAAAATAAGAATCATATTGAGCCATCATTTTTCATTACAAAGTGGAATGAAGGACCCCACGATGAAGCACTTGGGGTGAAAAAAAATACTTGTCCTGATTTTGTTGGAAATTATTATTTAGTTCTTCCAACTCAATTGTATCCATTAAATAAATGTCTTTGATTTGATATGAGATCCGGTTTTAATTACAATTTATTTCAGACATCCCAGTTAGGTTGAATATATGGAAAATCATTCATAAATAATATGTATAGTTCATAATGATTTTCATGTATTCAAGAATAATTCTTTCATTTTTCATAATCATTTGAACTATATATTCTTTATCATAATTCCTTAATATCCACACTAGATAAGATTATTCCAATTTATTTTAGTCCCCCCTTAAGATTTTATATAATATGAGGATGATAAGTGATATAAAAAATGATCTACCACTATTTATATTAAATAATGTCATTATACAAGGACAACCAATCCATTCCAAATAAAGAATAAAATCCCTCTAAACTATGTGTGACATGACTAGATTCGAGGTTCATTACATTACCATTTATAAGAGAGGATTAATATACTTGATATTAAATAACTTCCCCATTAATTTTTCTCATAGAAATTTAAACATCCATGTATTGAGGTGGGTTTTTAATAGTTCTACAAAAAATTCAGGATTTAAACAGATTTTGTAGAACCAGAATCAATTTTTTTGAATGAATTATTAGTGTACCTATCAACCCATCATTATTAAGATCCACTATAGTGGTACTAATTACATATTTCCTACATTTATCATTATGAAATAATTTTTTTGTCATTTTATTTCTCTAACAAACCATTGATTAGGGAATTCCCCTACATAATACCTATAATAATTGGAGATTTAATAACAGAACCCATTATTTTTTGAGTTATAAATTATTATACTCAATCACATTAGTGGGCTTCCTCATCACCCTCCAATATTGATGGGATCAGTTCAAATATTTTTCTCAATTGAAGCATCTCAAATTTCCCTTGGGGGAGTTTTGGGAATTCTTATTCCCACATTTTCAACATGTGGGTAGTGCAATTTTCCATCCTATACAGTATTTAACTTTCATAATCCTAAATTAAAACCCATATATATATTTTTACCTCTATCCTCATTATGTGACTAAGAGTCATTGATCTCCATCATTACTATAATTGAATAAAAAATAATAACATCATAGATTTTAAAGTATTATATCACCAATTATTTTCATTTATTGGGATTTAGTGCACTAAATAAGTGGTCCATCTTACTTTTAGTGTTGATGGAAAATCTTAAGACATAAAATTAAATCATTTTAATGTTTTCCTTATAATCCCTAATAGATTAAAATTATTTTTTCATAATTTTTGGAAACTCGCACTCTATTTTTAGATGGATTGTTCATAGATTTTTTTTGAAACATATTTTGTTGAATCCTTCTAATTTCCTAGAATTTATATCAACATTAGTCATAATGTTAAATATTACTTTCCACCAGTAATCAGCTTCTCCCACCTAAAAATATTCGGTTAGTGTGACTTTATATTATTCTATGAACTGTTGGTAAGATAATATTATCTAAATAGAGTTAATTATTTTCTAATGATGAGGGCATTAGAATATCCACTCAATTCGGGCAGTATTTTTCATATAATGAACTCAACTAGATATTTCACTTTCTTGGTAGAAATATTGAGTTCCATGTGATTCAAGTAATTATTCATAACTTGAGTTAGTTGGGATAGTACTACTAAAAAGTTCTTGGATCCCAATCCCATAACGCTGAGATTCTCAAAAGGGAAAACATGAAATTACATATTAAATTAGTTGTTGGAAAATTATCTCATATTTACCTATATTAACATAATTAAATGAAATAAAAATTTGGAATAGAATACTCAAACTAAATATCATATGAATGGGAAATTGTGAACATAGAAAGAATAAGTTATAAATTTTTTACAAACACTATGTATTGAGTCTCATGGATTCATTCTAGGTTATCAATGGTAATTATACTGTTAGATTTTCAAAACTAAAAATACATCCAATTCCTTCATAATTTTTCTTATATAGTTTTTTTATTATTCATTTCCTATAATAACAAACCTAGACATGCACTCTCGAATCTAGTGATGAAATCCCAAACATTACATTTTCAGCATTAATACTGATAATTTCGTCCATATTTATTTCCATCAAAACCATACAACATCAAAATGAAAACTGGATCACCCAAATTCTCAGTGACCTTTTTTGGTAAATTGTTTTATAAAATAAGTAAATGTACCTACATAAATAATACAAAGGGAGTTAAATGATATTTTTTACTCTTATCCCATATATTCTAAATTTTATTTATTTCATCATCATAATCAATATTGAATCCCTTATATTTAAAAATCATTCAAAAAATTATATATAACAATAGGAAAAGGAAATATAAGAAGGTTAAGATAAAATGATCGATAAGGTAAAACATAATCATTAACATTTTAAGTAACAAAATGAGTATAAGAAGTGTATAAGGATATGTAAACATAATCAGGGTTCCTGAGAGAATCATAAAAGAACTCATTCCCTTAAATATCTTACTCAGCAATCATGATGAATGACAAAACAAATTTTAAAAAGATAATAGTTATAAAAAAATTTAACCCTGATCCTTGTGATATAAATCTTGATCTAAAAAATTATTTTAAACCCATGAAAATAATATATATAACGTGTTAGTATTTTGAACATTATCATCCTATAACCCTTATAGAACCCAATAAATTCCAAATAAAAATATGAATGACTTCCAATATAATTTTCTTAAAATTTTAATCATTACCCAATACATTGGGGTTATATCTATTTGAATCCACTTTATAATTTATAATGGGATCTCTTGATTTTATATGGGATGCCTGTTCATATAATATGTAATAAGGAAGCAGACACTACATAGGTCACCCCATCATATATTCTATAATGTTCTCACCAAGTTCTATCTAGTTCATTCCATCATAAAATATTTCCAAGAACCAAAAATAGAGTACATAGATTTTGTACATCATTTTAATAACTATAAAAACTAAAATTTTACATTTTTAAACATGATTAACATATAGAAGAAAATGGGTTCCATAATAATCTATTTGAAACATAATTTATCCATATAAGGTAAATGATTTCCATAACAATCTCATTGAAGCGTGATTATCCCTTGTAAAAGAAATATGTTCCATAATAATTCATTTGAAATATTATAAACCAATTGAAGATAAATGGGTTCTATAATAGTGAACTAGAAACAATATTATCCTATCTAAGAAAAATTGGATTCAAAACAATCTATTTCAAATAATAAAATTACATCTAGAGAAATAATTAGGTTGATATCTATAAAAAATTACTCCCATTATAGAAAAGTAACAAAAATGATTATTGATTTTGATTAATGAAAATAATTTTAGAATATCACTAATTTTTTGGGCGGGAAATAACCATTTCATTTTCAAAAATAACATTTTGATAAATAAAAATTGAAAAAAGTACTTAAAATTTAATATTTCATGAGAAAAACCATAGAGACAGATAATGTAGTCTTTAAAAAATAATTTATTTTTTAGAAAAATATCATTTCCATTTTGCAAACACATTTTATAAACATTACTATTACCATTTTATTTCAAAATAAAATTATAAATTATAAATTAATATTTATATAAAATAATTATCATGGTAGCATAGAATTATGCAATTGTCATGAAAATGAAAACAAATATTCCTTTCACATTTCTGGTAAAATACAAAAATGGGTTTTCTGGAAAAATTCATCTAATATTACCTTAATAACATATTTGAGAAGTAACAATTGGGAAATTATTCTTTAATAAATAATTTTACAAATTCTATGAAAATTTGATAACATTTTTAGAATGCATGGTTTTTGAAAAAAATTGGTTTTCGACCAAAGGGAGAGAAAAGGTGACATTTATTAAAAATATTTTCAGATTTATTTTATCTATGAAAGGGTTGAAAAATGGTACTATTACATGAAAATATCATAACAAATTAGAGGAAAATATAATTCAAGATAATTTGTGCGAGGTAGATTATAAGATATAAATATTAGAGACTTAATCTCAAAAAAACCTATCATATGAAGATATGGTAAAAAAACTCCTACCACTTTGGTAACATTTAGTCATAAGAATCATTAAAGGATAAAATTAAATGAAACATAAAATATAATGAGAATTAATAAATTCATGATATTATATGTCAAAGGGGATTAATATACACCTCATAAAACAAGATATGTGTAAAACATGACATAATTCCCAAGGACAATTGAGAAAATAATTCTTTATAGATTCAGTAATTTTTTAAATCATAATCCCCAATAATGAATAAAATCATCTAAAACATTAAATATATTTAAAATAATCAAATTAATGATATAAAATGTAAATGTGGTATTTTATTCACCATAAAAAATACATGAGAGGTTAATTTACTAAAGTCTCTCAGAAATAAAAGATTGAATATAAATACCTTTCTAAACATTTTATTTTGGTCAATCATGATTAAAACTAGTATATAATGGTCTTAAACATGTTATTAATGTATAATATAACTGAAATAATATTTATAATATCAATAATGATTCTTTTATAACATTTTATGACACATTCATTAATAATAATTAATTATTTGCCTAGTTTTAGGTGTTAATTTCCTTATTTTGTAATTAATTAATTATTATAATTGTTCTAGTTATTATTATTATAATATTGATATATAATATATGTATAATAATAATCATGACCTAATTATTCTATTTATACAACAAGTATATTTTTAATAAATATCATGAAATATTTTTTTTGAGAAATGAAGTGCATTACGTTCATAGAGAAGCTATATAGTATGTGTGCATGGATACCATTTCCATTTTTCAATGATCATTATAGAAAGGAGGTATGTAATATTTTATCTTTTAATAATGATCCTCATAACATATATACCATATTTTCTCTTTAAATATACTCTTATATATCATTTATTTGGTGTGTTATGGAAAAGAGGGTCACATCGCATCGTGAAGGAGGTAGTCTACACATACACGGATGATGGTATCATCATTTTAGCATAAAAATGAAAATGATATATTAAATTTTAATTATGATAAATATGGAATGAATAAAATAATTACATCACGTATATCAAATATATTAATTATTTTTACCCTTATTACATTCCATATAAAGAGTTATTGGAAGATGAATCACATCGCTTTGCAAGGCGGTAGTCCGTCGTACACAAGAGAAATTTATCTTATCCCATATGGATTGGAAAATTAAAAAGTTATATATTATATAATGTCTAAAATGGTATAATAATTTAATAAAAATCATGTATAAACTTTAGATCCATCATAATACCCAACTTTGATAGGTTGTAATGAAACACAAATAACATTGCTTCATGAGGTGGTAGTCCACTGTACACATGAATAATCATCATTGTAACACATTTGATGGAATTGGAGATAGTTGTACATAATTCTATTATTATAAAGAATTAACTATTTATGGTATAAAATACGGCTATTATATCATTTTTTATTAATAATTTAAGGAGGATGAAAAAGAAATAGAATAAAATTGTCATTGAAAAATGTCACCTCTTCCTTATGTATCCTCCTATGGTTTTCACCAATAGTATTAATAGGTTGTATTTAATTCAAAATAAAGGATTATTGGATTATGTAAGAAATTTTTTGAAGTTATTCTTGTAGGCCATGTCAATGAAATTGTTTTCAAGTTGAGAAGAATAGAGAATATGGGGCGGCCTTTTAGAGGTGAGGTGAGGTGACTAGCACATTTGTAATGTTATAAAATGATTCTGTCATACCCACTTTTGTATCATAAATAAATCTTAAAAAATTGTCCATTGACAATTCTAGAAGACATAGGGAAGAAATAGGATCATAAAATGTGCATTATAAGTGTTTTTAGATCATTTATATAATTATATTCTTTGTTTAACCCCACATTAATCTATAAATAACTTAATCATGTTAATTATTTTATAACGGTGTCACTATTCATATAGGTAAAACATTTATTTTACCATATCATAAAATATAAATTATTATAATTAAAAATATTTAATCCATTTATCTAAATTAAATACACAGAAGGGGAAAATTTTAATATATAATCAATCCCTATATGGGATGAGAAAGTTGTTTTTTAAAGAGAAAATATTCAAACGTTTATAATGATTTATGTAAACATTCATCATGAAAATGATTATAATAAACTAAATTCGGTTAATTTATATAAAATTGAACTAATTTTACTTTAAAATAAAATTGAAATTTATTATACATTTACATATTATATTGATAGAGAGGGAGTTTTAAATTAAAGTTTTGTATATTTCTCAATTTAGAAAAAAATTAATATTTTAATGAAATATAAAAAATTCACCCAAATATTATGCTTACATTATGATTGAAAGAAATTAATTTTCATTTTTCAATTAAAAATTCCTATATTTTCCAAAATTAAATTAAAAACCCACAGATGCGATGAAAATGTGGGGTATTGAGAAGTGAATTTTTTAAACACAAGATGATTTTATTTTAACTCCATGTATTATAAAAATAATTGAATGATTATAAATTAAAATTTATTGATATTTAATCTATAAATTTTATTTTAAAATTTTCTCATGTTGTATTATATTACATAAAAAAACAAAAAAAACATTATTTTCCTAAAACCAGTTAAAAAAATTAAAACTAAAAAGTAGCATATACTAGATTCCAAACCCTAGTGAAAAAACACAATATAATGTCAGTTTTTTTTATTTTTAAGCCAGTTTTTATTCGACATCTATAAAGGCAATGTAAATAATATTATTATATGCATTGGTTTTCTAAAACATGATGCCAATAACAGATTTTTGGCATTGGTAATCCAAACCCCGATGCTGAAAAACCATATAGTCAATTGTTCCAGTATTAGTTTTATCTAAAATATATGCTAAAAATCAGGAAGGATTAGGTTTAAATCATAAGTTTTAGATTAAACTGATGATGTAAACCCATTTATTTTCTAAAAATCGTCGTTGGTTTTTTAAATAAGTGACGCTATAAGTTAAATTTTTTTTTCTAGAAAAAACATGAAAATTACATTTCCAGTTAAAATAGAAACCCCTTTAAAAACATAATATAAGACAATCCAATAGTATTTATATATCAATAAAAATATATAACTTACTTTCTTTTATCTAGTTAATAAAAAAATTCTCTATGCATTTATATTATAATGTAGAATTAAAATACACATACCTCCAATAAATAACTTCATTAAGAAGATTTGTGAGCTGTTCAAGTCCCACGACTCCATCATTTACAATTATCACTCCACCCAGCTATTCTTTGATACTAAATACAATACATTTGATTCATTTAAAACTTACATGAATTCCAGTTAAATATCAATGCATTAATAAATATCTTAAAAAATTAGACAAATACATTGTAGAGGAACTTCAGAGAACTCACTGAATTCTAGTATCAATTATAAGAGGAATCTGATGATGTAGGAAATGAGGCATATGTGGTTAAGGATGAATGGGATGGTTTGATCTTAAACTATGCTACAATGGTTGATCTGAGAAAGTAGGATGAGAATGATATGGATAATGCATATACCTAGTGGAAAAACTTCATTTCTCATTTCAAATTTATGTTTTGTTTTCATTTTTGTGTGTGTCGATATCCCATGATAGCTGAGTGTATGTACATTTCATATAATAAATGTATAAATAGATGTATATTGAGGGGTTTTGGGATAGAACACCCAAATTACAATGTTTCCAATTTCATAGAAATATGTGATATGTTTAAAATAATCAAGGAACAAGTAGGTAAATATCTTATATTTCCTTTTTATTTGACTGATAAGCTGAATGGACTAGTCAAATATGATACCTCAATAATCTGTTACCACTTGGGTTGATCATATACATTGAAGCACATGAATTTCATTCCATGCTTGTTATTTTCCTTATGACCTCTAGTGGATTTGGAATATATCAAAATATATGTATTTATAACATGTCCATGGTTTTTATATTATGCACAGTGGTGTGTGTGTGTGTGTGTTCCCTTGAGAGACGTTTTATAATATGTTAACTAATGTCCATGGGGAGCCCATGAGACCATATTTGATGTTTGATTCCAAAAAATTTCTTATGTAAATTGTTACCATGTTAGATATTTATCACATGTTTATATATTTTTCTACAAATATATCATGACGTCATGTATTATGCTTCCTTTTATGATATTTCTTGTTGACTTTTTTCCATATATAAGGAATAATTTTTTGGTAGTTGGATCAAGTGGACATTCCTGATGTGATTATACTAGGGTGTCTGACTTGGCACGAGATAATTATTATAATGTACCTATGATAGTCCTATTCCTAGACCTAAAATTCAATTCATTATGAAAACCATGTACCATACACAAAATTGATTCCATGAAGATATCAAGTACATTTTTACTCATCATCATTGTGGCCTGAATCAATACTCAATGCCTTAAATATTCCATGTAATATGTTTAATGCACTTTTGGATTGTCCTTGGTCACTTATAATATCATTTTTATCATTTTGGCATTGAGTTGTAGGAGTTATGACATGGTTTCATGTATGAATGGATAGTACATAGCCTCTGAGCACATGGTTTATTGATTATTTATTGTTTCATATACCAAGAATAAACAAAAAAACCAACACCGAAAGTTAATTTTTTTTAAAAAAAATTATAATATTATACTTTCAATATAAATTACAACTAAAATACACGTACCTGAAATTTATGGCATGCTCACTATTGGTTATTGTTGAATCATTCATTTGACTATTAGTAGATTAAAACATCAAATATATCAAAATATATAGTTTTTTATGCCCATATGTAATATTATTTATAAATATTAAAATATGCATACCTCAAATCCTAATCAGAATTAACAAATAGCTCAAAAAAATAGATTGAATATTGGTCATATCATATTGGGAATAAGACTGTGAATCATTGAATAACTATAACAACATTGAATGATATAAGATAAAAAATAGAATAATATTTCATAAAATATAAAAAAATTAAAACAATGAACCTTTTCAAATTTAGTAGTTTGTCTAGTTTTTTATTATCTCATACATGAATAATAGAATATAATAACAACATTCAACATGTCCTTCATGAATATTACACTACAGTTATAAAACATTAAACTATTTATAAAAATTAATATATAACAAAAAATCGGAACAAATTCTAATATTCAAACTAATTACTTGTACATCCATATATTTTATTTAATTAGGTGTCTTTATCCACATTTATTGCTTTTTAATTTCTTTCCATGAAATGAATTTTTATATATACTAACTAATAATACATATCTACTAAATGAGAATAAAACATAATGAGCATAAAAAAACAAAAAAAAACACCTTTTTAATAAGGTGGAAAATCTTTTACGAACATTCACTAAAAAAGAGAAAAAAACCAAAATAAGGTGCATTTACTTAGGAATAATACGCCTAACATCCAATTCCCCCTCAAATACAAAAAAAAATTAACAATTAATGAAATTATTATGATCATTGGTTCATAATTATATTTCAAATAATTCTTATCAATAAATATTAGAAACTAGAACTGAATCATTGTATGTGATAATCTCTCACACATATAGGAAACTTTATTAGGATTATTCACATGTTTCACTTCTATGGAAATGAATTATGGATCTATAAAACCATAAATGTTTGTAATTTCATTTTGTATAAGAATTAAGTGTATATAAATAATTTAAAAACAAAATATAGGTAGTCAATTTAAAACTATATTTTATGAAATAAATATAAATTCAAATGTCAATATACTTAGAAAACAACTGCACCACATTCAGGCTGAGCTCTTCAAAATTAACTAGATATGTGATATATTATTTGATTAATCTCAATAGATATTATATTCTGAATATATTGGGAGTCATATTAAACTCATAGATATAATTAAATGAAGATAATTCTAGATATAATATATATATATCCCTTAATAAATATCTGATTTATCTATAGTCGATTGTTCCTAAACATTTTTATTCATTATTACAACTTATTTTTCTTTCAGATAATTGTATAAAAGTTAAATGTCATAAAACATTATAATTAATTTTGAATCATTTTTAATTAATACATAAAAAATATACTTCATACGAAATGTAACAAAGAAAACTGGTTTTCCAATGAAAAAAATGACCCAAACAATCCCCAACTCTAGTGATCTCCTCGGTAGGAAATGGTAGTAGTGAATTAGGATCTATAATATTGAGTACTGATTCTATAAAATGACCCATATGTATAGGATTTTGATGTACATAATCCCAAAAAAACACACAATTCATAACAAAACAATATGTATGTGAGGATCTCTGACAAACAACAAACAATATACATTTTGGTCCCAGCGAGGTGGTGGAGAATCAATGTAAGTAGATGGGCAGGGGTAGTTCGGGTGAGAAGGCTAGGAAGGATGAAAAATGAAAACATTTTATTAGTATTTATTATTAATAAAAAATAAAAATTCATGATAAATAAATAATATACATAGAAAGTCTTCTCATACGGGGCAGGGTAGGCAGATGGGGCAGGGTAGTCCAGGTGAGCAGGCTGTGACGGCTGTAAACTGAAAATTTTATATTTGTGTTTATAATTTATAAAATAGAAAAAATGATTTCAAATGAATAATATGCCAAGAAAGGATACTCATATGGAGTATGGTATAAAGATTTGGTATGGTAGTCTGAGTGAGCAGGCTGGGAAGGATAACAAATGAAAATGTTATATTATTGTTAATAATTTATAAAATAGACAAATTGATGAAAAATAAATAATATACCTGGAAAGGATTCTCATATAGGGCGGGGTTGGCAGATGGGGCAGGGTAGTCTGGGTGAACATGCTAGGAAGGTTGAAAAATGAAATAGTTATATTAGTGTTTATAATTTATAAAATAGAAAAATTGATGAAAAATAAATAATATACATGGGAAGGTTATGTAGACTATGACTGTCTTTCCAAGTGTTCTAAAAAACGGATGTGTACTCTCTCATCATAACGAGCAAGTGATACTTTTGGAAAACGTGTAATACTAATTTTTCCAACATGAGAACATTATTGTGTAGTAGTATTAAGAGAATTCTTCTCCACCAAGGACACATCAGTAGTCCTAACAAAATTATAAATTAATAGTTTTATTTCATTAAATAAGTATATTAATGAATATTTAATAATATATAAAAATAGATATACCTCGGTAACTGATCCTCTCTATCTGTATCTGGAATTGCTACTAGAAAGTTTATAGACATTTTTTGTACCTACATATCATTAGAAAACTGAATATTTAGAAATAAGGTAGAAAAAAATAATAAGTAAAAAAAGAGGCATGAAATTGTATGTTCCAAAAAAAAGAACCAAAATATAAATATTTACCAGAAAAATTAAGAGACTAATTAAGTGTTTTCTACATGCCTTTATCATGATAATAATGTACTGCATAAACTATGTCTGTCTAATGCTCATTGTAATCATCCAAAAATTATGTAATAGATGAATAAGGTTTATGTAAATCCCTAACATCATCAACATCATCCTCATCACCCAAATGTGTCTTTTCCTTGAAAAGCAACATACCACTTATCATTTGATGGATCAATGACATAAAATACTTTTTTTCATGTGTCTCCATGAAAAATGGTTCCTCATTTAATTAAATCTTTTCAAATCAAAAAGTTTGGACCCATATTTATCATGGTTCACACCACTATTACAATCATCCCAATTACACTTAAAAATGGTGACTCTAAATTTAATATAATAAATATCCCATATGTTATCAAGAATTCCAAAATATGGAGTTGATGTAGAAATTGGGGTTTTCTTTTTGGAACCCAAAAAATGCATAGCTTAAGTGAAAACCATCACACCACTATTCTAAACGGTACTCTTGTCGTCCAGGTTTTTTGTGTAATATGTGTAGCCATTGATATAAAAACATGGACATGTGATCACATTAAGACATGGTCCCCCTCCTAACAACTTAGATGTTTTGGATGGTGGTATATCTAGTGTGATGTTCTCTTTAAAGAAAGAAACAAATGACTTCTTTTACTCAATCATCAACCACTTTTGGTTTCTTTATAGATATATCAATTTTAATTCCACAATATTTGAGGATATATATAATTGAACCCCATCTATATTTTTCAAAATGAATAAATGTCCCTACATCACTTCATCATGTTGGATGAAATTTACCTTTAATCCTTGAATCCCTCTACCGTCACTATCAACTCTCATATGTCGAGATACAAGGAGACCAATATGCTCCACCTCATACAAATAATCAATATAGAACTCAATCAACTCTTGTGATACATATTTTTGAATAATAATGCCTCTAGTCGATAAGTATTTTTGACATATCTCATCAAAATTTTCATATATATTTCAAAACAATACATCCATCTTAAATAAATAGTCACACATATTATTATCTCAAAACCTAAATGATTTAGTAGATGAACTACAATACAAAAAATGTTGGTGGGAAATACATTTCTAGTTGAAAAAGAATAAGAGTTGCTTCATTCTCTAACCCATATAACATATTTGGATCAACAACTTTGCAACTAATGGATTTGAAAAAATTTCATAACCTGATGATAGTGTTTCTAATAGTTGTCGATAATATACCATGCACTACTACAATTATACGATGTTGCATCAACACATGGAAATCATGTGATTTCATAAATATTAATTTACAATCCTTTAATGATACCAAATTATTCAAATTTCAATAAAACCCACTGTGTAGTTTAATACCATTAAGACATTGATAAAAATTCATCTTTTCAGACATTCTTAATGTGTGACAAGCTATAGGTAAATATATTATATTTCCTTTCACAATAGGAGATAACTCCAAATGTATTCTCTTTAATATCAAGTCCAATATAGCATGGAATCCATATTTGGTATTTCCTTTTATGTCTATCAAAGTTCCAATCAAATTGTCACATATGTTTTTCTCAAAATGCATAACATCGATGATATTTTTTATCTCTTAAAATCTCTAATAAGGTTGTTCTCAAAAAATAGACTTCTTCTTTTAGATATTTCTTTGAATACAAGAACTTTTTTTCGTTCCAAATGTAGAATTAATATATTTCACCCTATCATAATATTATTCATCTGAAAATGGCCAAGGGGGATGGTTTTATTCTTGTAATATATTCTAAGCCTTTTTCAATCTATGATAAGGATGATCAATTCAAAAAATTCATTGACATACCATGTACAATGTCTTTCTACCATTCTAAAATTGAAAATATGAAGATAGTTCTACAGAAATTGGACATAATTTATGTCCCTTAACACTATATCTAGATAAGTTTCCATATGAAGGAAAGTCATTTATAGTGAACATTAACATATCATGAAAAAGAAAATACTCTTTCTTTTTTACATTGAAATCATAAACACCTACCTCCCATAGAAGTTTCAAATCATCAATCAATGGTGAAATATACACATCAATATCATTTCTTAGTTGTTTGGGTCTATAAATCATCAAGCTCATCATAATAGATTTTTTCTTCATTCATAGATGTGGGGACAAGATGTAAACTACCCACAAAACAGGCCATGAACTATGTTGTATACGGAGGCTCCGATATGGATTCATTCCATCAGTACAGAATCTTATTCTAATATTTCTAACTTCACCTCCAAAATAATTAATTTTTTTTATCAAAACTCTTCAACTTTGGTTAATTGGTAGGGTAATGTATGTTTCTATCAGAGATGTGCACATCTTAATTCAATCATAACCATTTTTCATCAATTGAATTTGCAAATAAATGCTTTAAACGATGAATTATAGGAAGGTACCAAATTTCATTAGCACGAGTTTTGATTATGGTACCTAAAAATGAATAACTATTGAATTTTTAGAATTGTATGCAAAAAATATTGGATGATAACATTAGAAATTTCAAAATATATTTTTGATGATGTTTGGTGACATCACTTGACAATAAATATGTGTTGAATTTCCCCTCTATCTTATAGTGTGATGTCCTACTTGTAGGAAAACATGATAAATATTCATTTCCATTCCTATAATGCACACAATCATTGGGGAAATTATGTATCTCTTTATACCCTAAACCAAATCGGCATAATATAATATTCACCACATAATTGGAATCTAGAATCTCATTGACCTCTAGAAGTAGCTCTTTTAAAAGATCAAGTAAGCTGGAGAAACTTTTATCACACCACCCATTTATTGCTTTTAAGTTAACTAATCTCAAAATTGATGATAACACTATATATATATATATATTGCAACCTAGGAATAATTGTTTCTCATAATTTCTATACAATCGTTCAACAATTAATTTTTTTTGATGGTTTTAACACCTAAATGTTGAATTAATTATTCAATACGATCCTCGTCCTCATTATGAATATTATCATCAACATTGGATGTTGAATTTTCAGTTATTTCACCATGCAAGATCCATCATGTATAATTAAACATTAAACCATAACAAATGAGATGATCCTTGATTTCTCTAGAGTTTAACTTTATCATATTTAAACACTACACAAATGGACAAAAAATCAAATCAATATTTTGAAAATGTCTTTTTGAAAATTATAGGAATTCTTCCAATCCTTTTTCATATTCACTAGCAGTTCTTCGTAAATGTATCCAATTATGATCCATTCAATATCTGATATCACAAAATAATTAGTGAATATATTAAATCATATAAACATATATATATATATACAGATAAATTGTGAATAGAAGTACATTTAATAAAATCTATTGATAATCAGATTGAAAACATCAGATATAAACCACATTTACAAATAATAATTTTTTTATGTTATATACATATGTTATATTGATATTATAATTCAATTATAATATCAATATTCTAAAATTTATTAGTTCATTTTTCATAGTTGTTTCATTATTTCAATGTTTCATGTGTCAAAAGTGTTAAAAATTACATTAATATAAAGGGATAAAAATTAGTTATTATTAGTAATATGAAATAAAAACTATATTAAATGTTCATGTTATAAGTGGAATTAATCATAATACTCCCAAAATTATGAAATATAAAATTAAATACATAACTAAATCGGTATATCTTACAACATAATTTTGTGGGAGAACAATAGAATAATTTGAGTAATAACAGGTTGTTGTGCATCCAATTCATGTTCTAAAGGGTATATACATATATTATTTGGTGGAACAATTCAAGAGAAAAGATCTATTACTTGTGATAAAGAATAAAGAGTTGTTTTTATTGTACTGAGATTTGTGAACTCATAAAAATGTAATGTATAAATTGAAGAGAAATCAAATATTAGTTATATTGGTTAGGATCCCTATCGATGAAATTAGTGGATAATTCCATAAATTGATTCATTAGAATTGGGAATTGAAAACTGATCAGAATATCAAAGTTCAATATAAATACTTTTATTTATTGATGATCTAAATGAATTCAAAGATGTAGTTGTGAGAAACATTAATAAGAATATGTTTGAAAAATAACTAGTTGGATTCCAATAAAACAATGTTGTGGGATGTAGTACTAAGTTTTCATGGGTAATATTTGTATCTTCTTGTGAATTATGGAAAATACAGAGTCAAGATAATCCTTAGACACCCATTATAAATGATTAGTATATTATAGAATAGAATATATGTCTTAGTGGGAGTTGAATATGATAGGGAGTAGGTTTTCTAAATCTGTTCTAAAGCATGTAAAAATAAAACATTTAGATTTTCTCTTTATATTTTATATTACACATGCTTATGGATTATTGGGTAAATAATAAAAAAATATATTTATGTATTAACTAACCATAGAGTTTCCATGGACTAAAGTAGTATAAAATATTTAAAATAATTCAATTGGGTTTTTGTATAATTTAGGTAGGACCGATTCTTGCCCCCCCCCCCACCCCCTCTCTGGTGTATTTTCTTAATCGTATGAGTACTCACATTGAGTTATTCTAACATAAAAACCTAAAATCACACAACTTCAATAAATATCAATAACATTGTATAATGCATTTATACATAACATGAGATAATAATTCATTACCTAAAATCATACAACTGCAATCCATATCATGAACATTGACTAATCACTCTTAGGGATAATTATTAACCATCTTCCAACAAATTTAAAATAAACTACAATCTAATAATTGAATGAAATAAAAATCATAATTAGATGATAATTAATTTATCTTCAAAATCAAAAATAATTACAAAATTCAGATGAAAATAGATCTCTAATCCAAACATTGTGTAACACCCCAAGCTTCTATGGTACGCTTCTCTTTGAATAATGTGATAGCATGTGTTGTATGCAACATCGAGTTCTAACACACCACAACAAATAAAACTAGCCGTTATGAATAGTAATACCTACTTTTTGAAATTATATATATTTTATATTTCAAAATGACCTTCATTCTTGGATTCAGAATATCGAAATTATCCTAAGTTGAATTTTTGGTATTTTTCTGAGAACATCCAATTTTTATGAATAGTGAAAAATACTTAAAAACAACATTTTTAATCAAAATAATTTATAGTGATAAATTATATTATTTAGTGGTTTTAAAATATAATTAGAATATATTTTTACAATTTTATCCAATGGTGTTCATTAGAATTAATTTCACTTTGAAATTGGACATAAACAATTGTCAATCTTTTGATATATATTATTTTTTAAAAACACGCTATTTGTTGTAACAGCGGGAATTAATTATAAAATTAATTAATGAAACTTATATTTTTGGAATTTTGTAAAATAGAAATCGTTTTTGAATTCGGAATATCAATTATAGCTTAGGGTGAAATTTTGGCATTGTTCTGAAAAACTTCAATTTTTGATGAATAGTGAAACTACTAAGTGGTAGTTAAAAAACTGAATTTTTCATAAAACTTAATTTTACATCTTCTGTGATTTAAATTGTGAAAATTTGAGAGACATGGTTAATATAAATTATTAAACTGTGGTTCAATGAGATGAAAATAATTTTTGGTGAATAGTAATGTTTTACTTTTACTTACCACGGTTAAAAGTAAATAGGGTAATGAAGCGTAAAAATGATATTAATATTATCATAACACATGTCTTAATTATATTGGACAAGTGTATCTCGACCAAAAAAACCTTAGGAATAAAATATTATCATTTAGGTCCACTTGGATTAGAATATGAAATTTATTATTAGTTAATTCAAAGAAGAGTTAAAAGAGTTAAAATCAAAGATAATTTACTAAAACATTTTTAATAAAGTGTTATACATAAGAAAAATTTGATTGTAAATATTAATTAGAACTAAAAACGTATTTCCTACATAATAATATTTTATTTATAATTTTTAGACATTAAATAATTTATTTTATTTATGACACAATGATGATGTAGTAATTACGATAATAGTGACAAATTAAAATAATTGATATTATAGATACCCAAATAAATATAATTTGAGACTTTTTATGAATTAAACTAATTTTATAGGTTAATATGAAATGTTAGGATTTATTTAATTAACGTTTTTCGAAGTAATAATTCTGTTATGATTTTTACAGAAATTAATTATTGAATAGTGTCAAAAGTGACATAAAAGAGTTTTTAAAACAAATATTATATTATTAATTGATATTAAATTCCTAAAAATCTAAGGTTCGGTAAAGAGACTTATATCATGATATTTCTATCATTAATGGACTAATTTGGTGTCTATTTGATGTATATAGTAAGATTATTAACCATATAATATAAAAATACAAAGAGACATTGTGAAAGTGAAACTAATTAACTAAGAGTTAATACTTAAAGATAAGGTTAATATAGTAACCCAAACCTTTCTATATTCTATTGGATGAGTTTTTTTCGACCCCTCCCCACCTTAACCTTTAAATAATCCACTTTGGAACCATTATAAACCGAATATGAATTTATTATAAATTAATATTTCTAGATTTTCCAAAGCTGCCCCTCACCCCTCTTATAAAAGGGCACTCTCCGTTTTCATTAAATCACACCTTCAAAGCCTTTTGGTTCGGCCAAAATCTACCCAAATACTCTCTAAACATATCTCACTTCATACTAGAAGTCTTATTTTAGTCAGAAATCCAACTTACGGAGCACTTTTGATCAAATAAAAATGAAGAACCCGAAGAAGAGATAATGTTTTCACCACCCTTTTTCAAATTCATTTCTTCTTCAAATTCTTCTTTCTTTGTTATTATCATTATAAAATAATGAATCCAGTATCTCCTATATACTTTAATATTATTATAAATATGGTACAACCATATTCAGTATTCTATCCATCCTTTTAATGACATGTCACCATACGTGCGTACGTACATACTATTTACCGTCTCCACGTCGTGGTGTAATTGTTATTCAATATATTATTATTTGGATGGGGATAATAATGATGTGTAATTCATGTAAATAATAAATATAACATGATAATGATTCTTTATTTATGGTATACCATCCAATTATATATTATTTTAATATAAAAAGAATGATATTGTCGCTCGTGCGTACATACGGACTACCGTCTCCACGAACGCAATGAGATTCATTCTCCATCGTATCCATTCAAGTATAATTATCATTTGATGATTTAAAAATAATGTTTAAGAACATGATATCATTTTGGATATGAATAAGATACAACTTATCTTTGAAAAACATGGCTTACGTAACAAAAAATTTAAAAGAAAACGAGTAAGTTAACACCCGAAACAACGATAATTATAAGATATTATTAACAAACCAATGCTAAAAGATCATATATGATATCATATTAATGTATATGATTATTTTATAATTTAATAACAATTATTTCACCATTATACAGGAGGTGAACCTACTCCCAACCAAGGAAAAGTACAAGGTAAGGGTTTACATCGCAATCTCATTATTATCTGTGTTTGTCTATATGTACTAATCTACTGGAACTTCTTTATCATCCACATCCATGTTTCATAAAAATGTATTTCAAAACATTATTACTATTTACTAAATATGGGTTAAAGTTATTTATACCCTTGTTGACTTTTATACGTGGTTTATAAAGGAATCTTTCCATTCTTTTCCAAACAACGTGATTTTTATCCTTTTCGACAGAATTAAGGTAAGAATGTTTTTTTAACTTATACAGCGGGTGCGGCTATTTTCTACCGTTATAAAATCATTCAAGCTTCCCTTACAAGCTTATAAGAACATTTTCAAAGAAAATTTTTTCTTTTTTAAATATATGACTCTTAAATGATTTCAAAATAGAAAGAGATATTTCTCTAAAAAGAGTTTTGATTTCATCTATGTCAACATCCTTTGATGGATTTTACTCTTATTTGAAGTTGATTTATTATGATACAAAAATTCTATATTGTATTGAAGGTTTTGTGATATGTTTGACTATGGATGTGTTATTTTTATACCATTCATTGTTTATGGATGAAATATTTACATTTCGTAAGATAGTTTTAATACGAATGTTTATGTTATGTTTAAACCTTTTCATATGGGAATGCATTGAACTTAATATGTGACGGGTGGAGCCTGTTATAGCTCCTCGATGCATCGGTAGGTCTCATGAGACAAACTTGTGTCTTGGCACAAGGCCTTGGAAAAATATTATTTGTAGTCTTGGCACGAGTGCTGGGCTATGTGGTTATGATAGTCTGGCTTTATGCATTCCATCATTATGAAATTGGTTATTGATATTGCATGTGATTATTCAATTAGTAGAATATCCATGTGAATAAGTAAATGGAATTATTTCATTTTATTTTTGCCATATTATGTTGACGTTAATGTTTAAAAGGCTTTTATTTTATTTATACATTGCCTTAAATGTTTATTCTTATTTATGGAAGTTTCCGCTATATTGTTATCCATACTGGGCATTTGAGCTCACCCCTTTTTCAATGTTTTATTTTTTCCAGGATGTGAAGAAGTAATTTATGAATGACTTGCAGGGATAGTATGAGGGGATATGAGTGTGGGATATGGAGACTATGTTTTTGTAGTTTTCATTTTATGATATAATGTAAACCTTATAAATATATCTAGTATTTCCAAGGCTACTAAACTAATCGGTCTTTTGAGATTTGATCTTTTTTATGATCATACCAATGTTATATAATAATGCACCGACTCTGGGTAACTAGGGTTGGGTTGTTACAATTGGTATTAGAGAAAGTTTAGTACAAACCATGGAATCTAGATTTAGATAAACTCTGATTAGATCACATAGATTTACGATGGACCTTGAGGATCAGTATAGAATAACTTCCTAGAATTTTGGTATTGTAGAGATTTTGTGAGTTTTCTGAGCAATACATCCCTGTCAGGATACGAGAAGGTAGAGGTGGCTCTGGCACATATGTACCTAGGGGTAAAACCCGAAAACACCACTTTGATCTAGACTTGAATGGGTACTGGTGCACGACAACGGGCCTTGTTGCACTCTTGGTTACGACACTCCCAGGGGATATGCTTAGGATAACTCTCATTTTCTTGACAAATCATTATGAAGGGTTTATGAGTATATACTTCCTCAAAGAAAACATTTTTATGATTATGGATTATATCCATAAATAGTTCAATTTATGTTAAGTGTTTTATAAGTATGGTATTATGTATTTTGATTCATAAACTAATCTAGTTTATGCCATTGTTTAGAAATGGTGCCTAGTAGAAGAAATAGAAACTGTATCAATGTACGCACTCCATGTAGGGATTCCCTCCTGCTCAAGATAATTATAGTGGAGTTGGTGATGCAACTGGTGCCGATTAGCTAATCACCATACTGGGACAACTCATTCAGGTTATGAATAATAACCATACCTGTATGGAGCACCCTGATCCGCAGTGTGGAGGATCAATGTTAGATCGATTCATGAGAAAATAACCACCAACGATCAATGGGAGCAAAAATCCCTTAGTAGCTGAGCAATGGATAAATTCCCTAGAGAAAATATTTCAGGCTTTGGGGATTAGTGAAAGAGGAAAAGTTATCATGGCTGTTTACCACCTCAATGGAGATGTTGATCAATGGTGGTCATTGATTCAAAACATAAAGGAAGATGATAAAGTATCAAATATGGAATGGAAGGAGTTCAAAGATCTGTTTTTAGAAAAATACTTTCCTTGCGACCATCAAGAAGATATGGAAAGGCAATTTCTGAGTCTGAGACAAAAGGAGGATGATAATGTCACAAAGTATGAGGCTAACATTACAAGGTTAGACAGGTATGCTGGAGATTATATACGTAACCCAAGAAATATGATTGATCGTTTCTTTGATGGGTTAAAACAATTTCTCCATCGAGCATTAGTCTCACAATCCTTTTCATCGTACGAAGACATTGTCTCATGTGCTATCAAGACTAAAAAAGAATTCTCTAAGTCTTATGACTTTAAAGAAAAGAAAGAGAAGAAGAGATATTTTGATCAATCTGGGAATGGAAATAAGGGGAATAAGGGAAAGGTTGAATAACTATCATGTGGTAAATGTGGGAAGAAACACCATGGTACTTGCTTAAAGGGAATGGGTGTCTGTTACAAGTGTGGTGAAAAATTCCACCATGCTTGTGATTGCAAAGGGAAGAAGGAAGCTACCAATGTTCAGTGCTGCAATTGCAAGGAGATGGGACATTATGCAAATTAATTTCCTAAGCGTCAGGGGAACTTACCTCTGAAAAGGCCATGTGATCAAGGCCAAGCTTATGCTATCACTACTGCTGAGGTAGAAGATCTGAAAGATGTGGTGGCAGGTAATTTAATGGTTTCCTCAAGTTTTGAAAATTCATTATTTGATTTTGGATCATCACATTGTTTCATATCTTCCCAGTTTTCTAAGAAAATTATATATTTCCAATTTGATTTAACAAGGGAGTTGTCAGTTAAAAATCCTAAGGGAAGTATCATTGCAACAAAGTTTTGTGAATCAGTCCCCATTAGAGCACATAAATGTTCTTTGTTTGTTGATCTCATCGTCATACATATGATTGAGTTTGATATAATCCTCTGTATGGACTGGCTTTAGGATTATGATGCGAAGATTTATTTTAAGAAGAAAGAGGTTACGATTCTTGATGATGATGATGATGATAAGGAACACCTTATCTTTAGAGCAGAATCATCACCACCTAATTCTTATCTAGATCCACCCCCAGTAGCTCAAATAAATTCAATTATTGGGGAGGAAGAGAATGAAATGAAAGTGGGTGAGGAATGGAATGTTCAAATAGAGGACGTACCTGTTGTGAAATAATATGTCGATGTATTTCCGAAAGATTTACCTGGACATCCTCCAGAACGAGAAGTTGATTTTTCCATTGATTTAATTCCTGGATCAAGGCCTATATCGAAGACCCCTTATAGAATGGCCATTGTGGAATTAGTTGAACTAAAGAAACAACTAGAGGAATTGAGTAATAAGGTATTTTTTCACCCTAGTGTTTCTCCATAGGGATACCATGTTCTTTTTGTTAAAAAGAAAGATGGATCTATGAGTTTATGTATCAACTACAGGGAGATCAATGGTATAACAATAAAGAACAAGTATCCCCTACCTCGCATTGATGATTTATTTGACCAACTGCATGGAGCTCAATACTTTTCAAAGATTGACCTTCGATCTGGATACCATAAGTTGTGTGTGAAGAAGGAAGACATTCCAAAGATAGCATTTCGAACTAGGTACAGGCATTACAAGTTTACAGTAATGCCTTTTGGATTGACTAATGCACCCTCTGTATTCATGGATCTGATGAATCAAGTTTTCAAGGAATATCTCTATGAATTTGTGGTGGTATTTATTGATGATATCTTGGTATACTCCAAAATCTACAAAGATCATGAAAATCACTTGTGCATTATCCTGAAGACTCTGAGAAGACATGAATTATATGGGAAGTTTAGAAAGTGTGAATTCTGGATTCAGGAGATTTCTTTTCTTGGACATATTGTCTCTAAAGATGGAATCTCTGTTGATACTTTTAAGACCAAGGCAATCCAAGAATGGCCAGCACCTACGAGTATAAATGAGGTACGTGGTTTTATTGGTTTAAAAGGTTATTATCGACGTTTCGTCCAGAATTTTGCCCGATTGGTAACCCATTAACGAAGCTCACACGTAAATGGGTTAAATTTGTTTGGAAAAAAGAGTGTGAAGAATGTTTTGAAGAACTGAAGAGAAGATTAGTCAATGCCCCTATATTGACTCTACCATCAGGGAATGATGGGTTCGGTATTTATAGTGATGCATCGAAGAAAGGACTTGGTGGTGTCCTTATGCAGAATGATAAGGTTGTTGCCTATGCATCACGACAGTTGAAAATTCATGAGAAAAACTATCATACTCATGATCTTGAGTTAGAAGCTATGATATTTTCTTTGAAGATATGGAGGCACTACCTCTTTGGTGAAAAATGTGAGATTTATACTGATCACAAGAGTTTGAAGTATATTTTCTTACAAAAATAACTCAACATGAGGCAAAGGAGATGGCTTGAATTACTCAAGGATTATGATTGTACGATACACTACCACCTAGGGAAAGAAAATAAGGTGGCGGATGCTTTGAGCAGAAAATATCATGGAGTTTTGAACAATATGAGAATTGAAAGGGATCCAATTTTTATGGATCTAGTGAAGATGGACATGGGAATAACGAGGGAAGGTGAAAAATCAATTCTTTTTCAAATTGTTTCCAAACCATATTTACTAGAAAGGATTAAGAGTTCTCAGACCGATGATGAAGAATTTCAAAAGAAGATTAAAGCTGTGAATGATGGGAGATTGAGAGACTTTGTGTATGAAGATGGAATTTTGAAATTTGGGAAGAGGCTTTGTGTTCCCAATATACCTGATCTAAAAAGGGAATTGATGGATGATGCTCATAGTTCCAATTTCTTTATACATCTTGGGAGCACTAAAATGTATAGATATTTAAAGGAAGATTTTTTGTGGGACAACATGAAGAGAGAGATTGCTGATTTTGTGTCAAGATGTATGGTTTTTCAACAAGTGAAAGCTGGAAGGCAACATCCTGGAGGAGTCATGCAACCTCTTTCTATACCGGAGTGGAAATGGGACAATATTACGATGGACTTTGTCATGGGGCTACCAAAGACTCTTAGAAGGAATGATGCAATATAGGTTATTGTTTATCGTCATACCAAGTCATCACATTTTCTTTCTATAAGAGAAGATCAACCTTGGGAACATCTAGCAAGACTATATATTAATGAAGTTGTGAGACTTCATGGAGTACCCCTATTGATTGTTTCTGATTGTCATCCCCGTTTTACTTCAAGATTCTGGAAGAGTCTTCAAAAAGACCTTGATACTGAACTTCATTTGAGCACTCTCTACCACCCTCAGACAGATAGAAAATTAGAACAGACTATTAAAACCTTAGAAGAAGTGTTGAGATCTTGCTCACTTGACTTTCAAGGTATGTGGGATCAATATTTACCTTTGGTGGAATTTTCCTATAAGAATAGCTTCCATTCGAGTATTCAGATGGCACCATATGAAGCGTTATTTGGAAAGAGATGTCACACACCAACCTGTTGGGATAAAATTGGTGAAAGAAAACTTGTAGGTCCAGAATTGGTAGAGGAAACAATGGAAAAGGTGAAGGTAATCCAAAATCACATCAATGTAGCTCAAAGTAGGCAGAAGAGCTATACCGATAATCGAAGGAAGGATTTGGAATTTCAAGTCGGTAATCATGTTTTCCTGAAGGTATCTCCATGGAATGGAGTCATACGTTTTGGTAAGAAATGTAAATTGGGTCCCAGGTACATCGGACCTTTTGAAATTCTAGAACGAATTGGGGTTGTAGCTTACCGATTGGCAATGCCGCCAAGTCTCTCCAAAGTTCACGATGTGTTCCACGTATCTCTGTTGAGGAAATACATGTCTGACCCAATGCATGTACTCACCTACGAGGAATTAGAATTGGAACCCGATCTGTCTTATTGTGAAGAGCCCGTCAGGACTCTTCATATGAGAGAACAAGTACTGAGAAACCGGACGATGTGTTTGGTAAAAGTTTTGTGGAGAAACCATAAGATGGAAGAGGCAACGTGGGAACCCGAGGAACTTATGATGAAGAACCACCTGAGTATTTTCATGCGGAAGTATTCTAGAAATTTCGAGGAAGAAATTATTTGAAGGAGGGTAGAATGTAACACCTCAAGCTTCTATGGTACGCTTCTCTTTGAATAATGTGATAGCGTGTGTTGTACGCAACATCGAGTTCTAACACACCACAACAAATCAAACTAGCCTTTATGAATTGTAATACATACTTTTTGAAATTATATATATTTTATATTTCAAAATGGACTTCATTCTTGGATTCAGAATATCGAAATTATCCTAAGTTGAATTTTTTGTATTTTTTTGAGAACTTCCAATTTTTATGAATAGTGAAAAATACTTAAAAACAACTTTTTTAGTCAAAATAATTTATAGTGATAAATTATATTATTTAGTGTTTTTAAATTATAATTAGAATATATTTATACCATTTTATCCAATGGTGTTCATTATAATTAATTTCACTTTGAAATTGGACAAAAACAATTGTCAATCTTTTAATATATATTATTTCTTAAAAACATGCTATTTGTTGTAACAGCGGAAATTAATTATAAAATTAATTAATGCAACTTATAAGTTTGTAATTTTGTAAAATGGACATAATTTGTGAATTCGGAATATCATTTATAGCTCAGGGAAAAAATTTGGCATTGTTCTGAAAAACTTCAATTTTTTATGAATAGTGAAACTACTTCGTGGTTGTTAAAAAACTGAATTTTTCATAAAACTTAATTTTACCACTTCTATGATTGGAATTTCAAAAATCTGAGAGACACGGTTAATATCAAGTAGTAAAATTTGGTTCAATGAGATGAAAATAATTTTTGGTGAATAGTAACTTTTTACTTTTATTTACCACGGTTAAAAGTAAATAGGGTAATTAAGGGTAAAAATGATATTAATATCACACTAACACATGTCCTAATTCTATTTTACAAGTGTATCTCGACCAAATACAACCTTAGGAATAAAATATTATCATTTAGGTCCACTTGGATTAGAATATGACATTTATTATTAGTTAATTCAAAGAAGATTTAAAAGAGTTAAAATCAAAGTGTATTTACTGAAACATTTTTAATATAGGGTTATACATAAGATAAATTAGATTTTAAATATTAATTAGAAAGAAAAAACTATTTCCTACATAATGATATTTTATTTATAATTTTTAGACTTTAAATAATGTAATTTATTTATGACACAATGATGATGCAGTAATTACCATAATAGTGAAAAATTAAAATAATTGATATTATAGATACTCAAATAAATATAATTTGAGACATTTTACAAATTAAACTAATTTTATAGGTTAATATGACATGTTAGGATTGATTTAATTAACTTTGTTCGAAGTAATCATTCTGTTATGATTTTTACAAAAATCAATTATTGAATAGTGTCAAAATTGACATAAAAGAGTTTTTAAAACAAATATTATATTATTAATTGATATTAAATTCCTAAAAATCTAAGTTCTGGCCAAGAGACTTAGTTTTATCATTAATTGACCAATTTGGTGTCGTTTGGATGTATATAGTAAGTTTATTAACCATATAATATAAAAATACAAAGAGACATTGTGAAAGTGAAACTAATTAACTAAGAGTTAATACTTAAAGAAAAGGTTAATATAGTAACTCAAACCTGTCTAAATTCTATTAGTTGAGTGGTTTTCGACCCATACCCACCTTAACCTTTAAATAATCCACTTTGGATCGATTAGAAACCGAATATGAATTTATTATAAATTAATATTTCTAGATTTTCCAAAGGTTCCCCTCACCCCTCTTATAAAAGGGCACTCCATCTTCTCATTAACTCACACCTTAAAAGCCTTTTGGTTCGGCCAACCTCTTCCCAAATACTCTCTCAACTTACCTAACTTAATCCTAGAGGTAATCCTTTAGTCAGAAAGCCAACTTAAGGATCCCTTTTGATCAAATCAAAAGGAAGAACCCAAAGAAGAGGTAATTTTTCACCACCCTTTTATAATTCATTTCTTCTTCAACTTCTTCTTTATTTGTTATTATAATTCAAAAATAATGAATCCAGTATCTACTATATACTGTAATATTATTATAAATATGGTACAACCATATTCGTTATTCTATCCATCATTTGAATGACATGTCACCATACGTGTGTACGTACGGCTTACCGTCTCCACGTCGTGGTGTAATTGTTATTCAATATATTATTATTTTGATGGGTATAATAATGATGTGTAATTCATGTAAATAATAAATATAACATGATAATGATTCTGTATATATGATATACCATCCAATTATATATTATTTTAATATCAAAATAATGATATTGTTCCTCGTGCGTACGTACGGACTACCGTCTCCACGAACGTAATGAGATTCATTCTCCACCGTATCCATTCAAGTATAATTATCATTTGATGATTTAAAAATAATGTTTAAGGACCTGATATAATTCTGGATATGAATAAGATACAACCTATCCATGACAAACATGGCTTACATAACAAAACATATAAAATAAAACAAGTAAGTTAACACCCAGAACAACGATAATTCTAAGATATTATTAACAAAGCAATGTTTAAAGATCATATATGATATCATATGAATGTATATGATTATTGTATAATTTAATAACAATTATTTCACCATTATACAGGAGGTTAACCTACCCCTAACCAAGGAAAATTACAAGGTAGGGGTTTACTTCAAAATCTCTTTATTATCCAAGGTTGTTTATACGTAATAATCTACTGGGACTTCTTTATCATCCACATCCATGTTTCTTAAAAATGTATTTCAAAACATTTTTACTATTTACTAGAATATGGGTTAAAGTCATTAATACCCTTTTTTACTTTTATAAGTGGTTTATAAAGGAATCTTTCCGTCGTTTTCCAAACAACGTGTTTTTTAACCTTTTCGATAGAATTAAGGTAAGAATGTTTTTTTAACTTATACGGCTGGTGCGGCTATTTTCTGCCGTTATAAAATCTTTGAAGCTTCCCTTACAAGCTTATAAGAATATTTTCAAAGAAAATGTTTTATTTTATAAATATATTACTTTTAAATGATTTCAAAATAGAAAGAGATATTTCTCTAAAAAGAGTTTTGATTTCATCTTTGTCAACATCCTTTGATGGATTTTACGCTTATTTGAAGTTGATTTATTATGATACAAAACATCTATATTGTATTGAAGGTTTTGTGATATGTTTGACTGTGGATGTGTTATTTTTAAACCATTCATGGTTTACGGATGAAGTATTTACATTTCGTATGCTATTTTTAATATGAATGTTTATGTTATGTTTAAACCTTTTCATATGGGAATTCATTGGACTTAATATGTGATAGGTGGAGCCCGCTAGAGCACCTCGATGCATCGGTAGGTCTCATGAGACAAACTAGTGTCTTGGCACAAGGCCTTGGAAAAATCTTATTTTTAGTATTGGCACGAGGCGTAGGCTATGTGGTTATGATAGTCTAGCATTATGCATTCCATCATTATAAAATTGGTTATTAATATTGCATGTGATTATTCAATTAGTATAATATCCATGTGAATAAGTAAATGGAATTATTTCATTTTATTTTTGCCATACTATGTTGAAGTTTAAGTTAAAAAGGATTTTTTTTTAGTTATACATTGCCTTAAATGTTTATTTTTATTTATGGAAGTTTCCGCTATATTTTTATCCTTACTAGGCATTTGAGCTCACCCCTTTTCAATGTTTTATTTTTCCCAAGATGTGAAGAAGTAATTTATGAATGACCTGCAGGGACAGTATGAGGGGATATGAGTGTGGACTATGGAGATGATGTTGTTGTAGTTTTCGTTTTATGATGTAATGTAAACCTTATGAATATATCTAGTGTTTCCAATGCTACTAAACCAATCAGTCCTTTGAGATTTGATCTTTTTTGTGATTATGCCAATGTTATGTAATAATGCACTGACTCTGGGTAACTGGTGTCAGGTTGTTACACATTGCCCCAAATAATGCATTGGAAAATTAACCACTACAATATCTATATAAAAAATGATTGTACAAACAAAAATTAAAGATTAAAAAATTTTAAAATAAAACCATTGTTGAAAGTAACCCAAAATAGATTTTGGAAGAAAAAATAAACCATAGATGATAAAAACAAAGAAGATAATGAAGAACGTAGACCAAAGATCAAGAAAATGGAAGAAAATTGTCAATAATGGTCATTAGAGATCATAAATTGGGCTTTGAAGTAGTCACGAGTCGAGAGGCGCCGCCGTAGGTTTCAATTTTAAAAATCCAAGAACAAGAGGGTTTCCCTATCATGATAATATTTAATTGACTTTTGGCATTTGTTTTTACCAATACCAGTGACGAAAAAAACTTTTTTTGTTGGTTTTTTTCAAAACATATGTCAATAATATATATATATATATATATTATTTTCAATGTCGTTTTTAGTAAAATGAACGCCGAAAATTACACATATGGCATCAATTTTCCCAAAAAACAAACGCTAAAAACATTGTTTTTTATTTTTTGCATCAGTTTTAATAAAAACCTCTATAAAAAATATTTGGCGTCGGTTTTTAGTAAAACCAATACCGAAAATTACTTATACATACCATTATCATCGGATAATAAAAAAGCTGACATTATCACACTAACATTAAATCTTTATTTTTTCATGTGAAAATAATGTTAATTTAAAAGATATTAATTTTGTTAAATAAAACTAATCAATATTTATTTTCAATGAAATAAAATTCAAAATACAATTAGACTTCAAAATTTCATAATTAATTGAATGGAAATGTCATTTTGATAAAAATGGTAGTTTTCACTATTCACTAAGAAAGAAATATTTTAAAACAAATTCAAAAATTTATCCTAAAGTAAATTTTGATATACATGTTAGTTGAATAAATATAATTTAATCATCTCAAATCTATAAATTTTATGAAATATTATTATAGTTTTTCCCATTAAAATTAATAAAATATCATTTTTGAAGAATACATTTAAAAAAAATATCAATTTTTTGAAAATTGATTGATAATTTAATGATATTTTATAATGAATTTATATTGAGTAGGAAAAATATTTATATGAATTTTTATATTTCATTAATTTTTTTGTACTATTCATACCCTCTAATTATATATCTTGTTTATAAATGTTACATATATCATGGATCATTTAAACTTGATGTTGCATGTTGAATAAGTTACCTAACATTAAAATATTTTGGTTTCGTGTACCATAAGTTATTTTGGTGATTAAATTTATTTCCAAAGATGTATATCACAAATTATCAGTGAGATTTTGTATCATAAAAACATACTGTCACATTTCATTTTTACTATCCAACATAGTATTATTATTTTAAAATCTAGTGGTGTTACAACCTACCACATTAAAAAATTTCATCCTTGCAATTTGGATATTAACATGTTACTGAATGGTTGGATATTTAAGATAATTTTTAATAAACCGTCATTGTATCAATGGTTAATAAAACATACTCATATTTAGAGATAAGATAAGTGAAATAGTCCTATGGAATAACAGATAACTAGGTTTCCATATAGGAGAATATAGGTGGGAATGAAAAAATCTTGAATAATTATAAACAGTGATTGAGTTCGTTTATAACATGTATGTGAATGATTAATTGGAAGTTAAGTGCCTCAAAAACAAAAATATGTTATGATATGAAAGACAAATTAATTCATTTGATATGAATGTTATTACAAAACCATTTTGCTTCAAAATACATTTTCTATAGTTAAGGAATTAATTTCCATTGAGACTAATATCATATTAAAATAAACTTACTTGATGAGTATAATTTCATTATTTTTTAAATTTTCCTCCAAAAAATATTTATTTTCATGAAATAAACATTATTGAAGATGATTTATTCATAAATTAATTACTAGAATAAACGTTTAAAGTCCACATAACCATAAAGAGATACCGAGTTATTTATCCTTTCTTTGGATTTTAACCAAAACCAAATGGTTTACCACATGGTAAGATATTTTTAAAAATTAATAATCATTCATTTTATACATTAATCATCATAATTCAATAGTAATTCCAAAAAATGAAAATGAATCATTATATAACCCTATATCCAAAATTATAACAAAATCATCAAAATTAGTTAGTTGTATAACCTCAAAAGCTATCTCATACCTATCAAATTTTAAAACAAAAAATATAGGGGTCCTATTTTGAGGAAAAATTAATAACATAGTCAAAAAATCACTTTTCAATCCAATGGTTATCTATATAATTACAGTTTTGATCTAATTATTCAATAGAATATAATCTGTAAGGGTTTTAAAAACCATAAATATTATTTCCAAAACATTTAAATTAAAACTTCATCTTAAACCATAACAAAATAAATACAACTACCAAATAAATCATATCCAAAGATTTCATTAGTCACTTTATGATCTCATTGCTTAAACATAAAAGTGGTGTCTATGAATTTGAATATGTGATTGTCATTAGGCATAAAACCCTATAAAAATATCTATTAATCTTAATATACCCCTACATGAAAATTTAATAATATACTAATTTATCTATACTGACCTCTACTACCAAATATAATATACCTGAACCAAAACTCCTAGATCCAGTGTTTAAATCAGAAGCATTATATTTCTATCATTAATATTGATAAATGTGACCACAATATTCTTTATATTCAAACCATAAAATATTAGAAAGAAAAAATTGGATCACTTGAATTCTCATGGTCCTTTTAGGTTTAGTTTTTTATAGAAATAGGAAAAAATCCAACCTATACAATACCCATGTCATTAAATTTTCATTTCTTCCACTTCACTCAGCTTTTCCTATTTAACATTTTTTCATCGTCCCCATCTATATGAAACCCCTTCTAGAAATAATTCATTAAACCACATTCTTTATAACCCAAGGAGAAGGATACATAAAAAGGGTGATATCAAAATCTCATTAAGGGTAAACATATGAATCAAACTTTTAATGTCATCAATGAGTATAATAATTGAATAAGGGTATCAAGATATAATTAGGGTGCATTAGATAATCATAAAATAACTCATACCAATTAATAGATGAATAATCAATCATGAAAGATGGAATAATGATTTAAAATATAAAATATAAAATATTTATAAATATCAGAAATATCGATCCATGTGATACTAATATTGATCAAAGGTTACATTTTAACCCTGTGTAAATAATAGATCTAACATGTTTTTATCTTGGAACATCATCATCATACAACCCTTAATCATAACAACCCTTCATTTTATTACACACATAGACAAGATTTATTACATTGAAAACATCAATTGATACAACATAGAATATCGAGAGGTCTAGTGTCTTTGGGGCTTAAGAACATTACATAACAACTTAAAACATAGGACACAACATCTTATTGAAAACTTCCTTTACATGACCACTACATTCCCTCATACTTACCATTGTAAGGGATAACCTGATGACATTCATAAGAAAAGGGTGATCTATAAAGCCGATTAAGGGAGTTAACAAGGAATAACATGAAAGATACAATATATGTTAAGAAATAGGCTTATAAATGGAGCATAATATAAAAATGAACATAAAGGCATGATATAACTTGATTAACATAACATGGAAATGTGGCACCAAAATTTAATATGATTTTAGCATGATCAAAGGATCATTGCACATGAAGCATGATTAAATCATTATTGCACATGAATTATCATGAGTAAACCCTAATTTCACTTGATGTATCCTGATACCAATTTTTACCCAATGCATTAGAGTGCTATTAGGGTGCACCCTTCTTAAACATTTCATTTCATGCATAAATTTTCCACATGTATCATATAACCTGGAATCAATCAAAATCCTAAGATATTCCAATATTAATTAATGTTGAATAAATATATGAAAGGACCATTAAATATGTATATGTGCATAATGTTGAATACCCTTGATAGAGACATGGGTATGGTATTCACTAAACAATGATCTTGGCTTGGAAAAATGTGGTGCAATATCATCATCATAACATCGTGAAATAAGAATTCATGAAAATGGTTGATGAGAGAGAAATGGGTGTCTCATTATATATAAATTAAATGGATAGTAAAGGGGTCATATAGATACATTTCCCTAAAAACTCAATGGAATTGAGATGCATAATAGAAAATAATTACTTAGATGTAAAAGAGGAGAGATAAATCCCTCACAGAATTTCAGCATGGTAACAGGTGTACATGGGAGGCATTAATGAGAGATAAAGGGGTATACCATCATCTAGAAATAAAGAGGGATGTGTTGAGGACGTTATAAATCATACCCCAACATTTTTAATTGAAACAAATAGGGCATAACAACTTAAAAAAAATTGGATAAAAATGAGAAAGGAAGAAATCCCTTACTTGGAAGTGGGATACAAAAGGCTTGAGAAAGGCTTGAGAGAGGCTTGAGAGAGGCCTATGGGGAGCTTGGGGCATCTTGGGAGGATTCTATATAGAAAAGGGAAGGAGTTGGTCTAACTCAAAAGGCTTTTAGTGAAGAGTAAGTGGGAACTTGGGTGGGTTTATAGAGGAAATGAGAGGGAATTCATTATTATTTAGGTTTGGGATACCTCACATTAAACTATTCAAAACCACAATCCAACCCATGGTTTTTGCCCATGGTTTTTTCCAAATGGGAGTGGGAAATAATAAATTATATTTCCAGCATCCTAACTTCTGAAAATAAAAGGTTTTATTGTGTGGAGGTTAATCACACTCTCAAAGAAATCAATATAAAAAGACAAAATGTTTTTTAAGCCTTGAAGGGTCCACTAAAGATTTGTAAAATACGTCAAACAAACCAAAAATAAAATTATTTTAATTTTAAAACATATATTTTCTTAAAATAATGTTTATAGTACTTTTTTACATCACTATTGGGTCATTATGATATCATAAATAAAATTATATATTTAAACTGTATTTAATTTTTACCCAAAAATTCAACTGTCTCAAAAAATTCTGAAAAACACACCATTGGATAATTTTGATGTCCTGATTCAAAAAAATAATATTTATTTTATCTAAATAATTTTATAAATATTTAAATTTTTATATTTAATATAATAATCTATATTTATCGAAAATCCATGGGTTTTGACAAAAACAGCTTTCAAAACTTAAGAAAATTTACTATTTCTTTCATAAAATTATACGATCATTTATATTTAATAAAAAGTAATTTAATAATAACAATATTTTATTAAAATATTATTTAATTATAAAATACTTTAATTCATCAAAATAGACTTATTTGTTTAATATTAACTAAAAATAATATGTGTGCTTTAAAAACTATTTAAAATGTAACAATAATAAAATGAATGTATATTCGTTATTATATTAAAAAAATGCACATAATCATATTGCTATGTTATTGTTACATAACCCCTTATAACACCCGCATAATAACAAAGGGTAAGGTGTTCAATGGTTACAGACTCTTTGGGTGTATCATATAGAATTGCTCGTGTGGTTATTTCTATCAACTTCCACTTCTCTTGTATGTGGTTCCGTTCAAGCTTAACATGTTGAATCTTAGCTTGGGATAGGTTGAGAGAGAAACCCAATGACACCACTGTGTTTCTGAGATCTGACAAATGGGCCCCATATGGGGAAAGTCTACTGGATTAGGACATCACTTCCTTTTTTTGAGTAAATTGGATTTGTTACATCCCTATATTTATACTAATCATGTGATCATTGTTCAATAACTACATTAGAAACGGTCAAAATTATTAACAGTATTTTAAATTCTATAAACATAAAACAAAAGAAGTGCATATGTTATATAACCATTTTACATAATAATACATTTAATTAGATCAATATTAATTTTCATTATTAAATGTTTGGGTTGTTACAATATTTACCCCTTAAGAAATTTTTCCCTCTAAATTTCTTTTTTCCACTCTAAAAAAATGAGGGTAACTCTGCTTCATCACTTCCTCTGATTCCCATGTTTCTTATTCAAACATGTGGTTTTTCCAAAACATATTGACAAGGGGTATCATCTTATTTTGTAGAACTTTTCCTCTACGATCTAAGATCTTCACTGGTTTCTCCTCATAAGAAAGATCATCCTCTAAATGTACTACCTCTGGAAAGAGTACATGTAAAGGGTCTTGTATGTACTTCTTTAAGAGGGATACATGTATGAAATCATGTAATTTGTCGACATTGGGATGCCTTGATATGTTGTAGTATAGTTTTTATCTTCTCCACCATTTCTTCGACCATTTCAGGTCCTATAAGCTAACGCTCACCAACATCATCCCAACATTCTGGTGTTCTGCGCCGCTTCCCATACAGGTCATCATAAGGTGTCATTCAGATGATCGATTGGAAACTATTATTATATGAGAATTTGACTAGACTAAGATGTTGATCCCATCCTCCTTCTAAGTATATTGAGAACGCTCTCAACATGTCCTCAAGTGTTTTGATAGTCCGGTTGGATTGTCCATCAGTTTGAAGATGATAAGCCGAACTGAAGTTCAGTTTAGTATACAAAGCATGTTGAAGACTCTTCTAAAACATAGAGGTGAATAATGGAACTCGATAGGATACAATAGATAGGGGTACTTCATATAGCCTTAACACTTCCCTAGTATATATATATGTGCCACTTTATCCCATGAGCAATCCTCCTGAATTTCAATGAAGTGTGCAAACTTTGTAAGACAATCCACAACCACCAAGACTGCATTATTTCATTTGGATGTATTTGGAGTTCCGGTGACAAAGTCCATGGTGATGAAATCCCATTTCCATGGTGGTATGGGAAATGGTTGCATCATCCAATTAGACTTATGCCTCTCTACCTTTTTTTGATAACACACCAGACACTTTGATGTATACTCAGCGATCTTCTTCTTCATATTATCCAACCAATAATGCTCTCAGGGATCTTGATACATCTTTGTGTTTCCTGGGTGAATAGAGAAATTTAATCTATTTTCATCATCCAATAGTTCCTTCTTCAGCTCCGGACTTGATGAATCACATAGAATTTTCCCAAATCTCACAATTCCTTCTTTATTAACATTGAACTCAAATGATTTCCCTTTTCTGATAGCTTCAACTTTCTTTGAAATTCCAACATCATCCTTTTTTGCATCCTTTAACCATTCCAAAAGAGACAGTTGAGCAATAATTTATGGAAGGATTGATGATGTTCCCTTCTTTATGATTCCCATGTCCATATTCATCAAATCTAAAAATATTGAATCCTTCTCAATACTCATCAATGATAGAATCGCTCGGTCATTTCTACTTAGAGCATATGCCACCTTGTTTTCTTTCCCAGGGTGATAATAGATTGAGCAGTCATAGTCTTTTATCAGATCTAACCAACATCATTGGTACATGCTCAACTCTTTCAGTGTAAATATATACTTGAGGCTTTTGTGGTCTGTATATATTTCACACTCCTCCCCAAAGAGATAATGCTGCAAAAAATTTAAAGCGAAGATCACCGCAACCAACTCCAGATCATGTGTTGGATAATTATGCTCATTGAAAATTCAATTGACTTGAAGCATATGTATTGAATTATTCATTTTTCATCAACACACAACCCATTCCCTACTACGAAGTATCACTGAATACCACAAAAATTTCTCCACTTGTGGGTAATGTGAGCACGGGCATAGTGATAATCCTCCTTTTCAACCCCATAAATCATTTTTGCATTCATCACTCAAAGAAAACTTTACTCCCTTCAAATTTATCTTAGTAAGGGGGTTGGAAAATCGTGAGAAATTTCTCATAAATCATGGATAATATCCAGCTAACCCTGAGAATCTATAGATATCAGTTACCGATGTTGGCCACAACAATCCTTCTATTGTAGCTGTCTTCGTGGGATCCAAAGATATCCCATTGCTTATGATGATATGGACCAAGAATGAGACCTCCTCCAACCATAACTCACAATTGAGGTACTTTTTATAAAGATTATCTTTTGTCAAGGTATCTAGTACAGTTCTTAGATTCTCCTCATGATCCTCCTTGGTTTTGGAGTATATTAGAATATCATCTATAGAGACTACCCATAATTTTTCAAGTTAATATTTAAAGACTCTATCCATAAAGTACATAAATATCGATGTATAATTAGTAAGTCTAAAAGGAATTACTATGAATTCATAGAACCCGTATCGTGTACAGAAAGAAGTCTTTGGGATATATTCTGTCTTCACACTTATATGATAATATCCCGACCACAAATCTACCTTAGAGATTTTTTTCTCCACGTAGCTGATCGAAAAAGTCATCAATTAGTGGGAGAGGAGACTTTTTCTTTATCATGATTTTTTTAATCTCACGATAATAAAAGAAAAGTGGAATTGAACAGTCCTTCTTCTTGATAAAGAGGACTGGTGCACCCCTTGGTGAAGCACTTGGGCATATAAACCCTTTGTCTAGATTCTCTCGTAGTTGTTTCTTTATCTCCTCAAACTACACAACAGACATTCTATATGGAGTCTTGGATATTGAAAACACCCCTGTTATAATGTAAATTGATAATTCAACATCTCATCTAGGAGGGAGACTAAACAATTCCTCAGGAAAGACTTCAATGATTTCCCTCTCAATAGAAACTTCTTCAAGGATGGTTTCTCCTTAGACTCAATCATCTGAGCTAGATATGGGTGCTCATAGAAATGTAATATCCACACTTGAGATGATGGAGCTAACAAAGATTCATCTTCCTCCTCGCACCTATACAGAATCGGGGGTCGATTTTCCACATGAAGAATGATTTACCTCTCACGGCAATTTATATTGGCTCTATATAGGGAAAGTCAATCCATGCCAAGAATGGCATTAGATTCCACCATAGAGAGTATGATGAGGTTCTCTTGAAATTTCAATCCAAAAATTATGATAGGGGAGGAGTTATATTCATGGGATACAATGATTGCCCCATTTTTTGTACTCATTAACATCTTTAATTTCATGATATGTGGTGGTGTTGGGATTATTCTTCTAAACTTCTGGGATATAAAAGAATGTGTAGAACCTGAATCAATTAGTAATATCTCTATTCATAAATGAATAACTAGCATACTTGTCACCACTTCATTTTTGGGGTTCATTTCGGCGGTAGTGATGGAAAAATATTGACATTACTGCCTTGGAGGTTGTTGGTTATGTCTAAAAACCCTTGTCTTACGAAACTAATTTGAAAGATGTCTTGGTTCTTTGCAGTTGAAGTAATGAACAACGCGTTGAGATTTGAACAGATAATTCCTCACTCCTGTCACAACCGTGGGTGTTTCTTGTCAACAGTTGATAGCTAGGTTTCATTCCCTTCAACACCTAAAGCATTTTCTCACCCCCTTTAATAAATTTCTGGGATGCTTCTTTACACACCTTTTGCAAATGGGGTGATGGATCTTATTAGCACTGTGGGATTTATCCATCATACCACTAGAATTGAAATCCACCTTACATTTCTTATCCCCATGATACCCTTGAGATTATTTGATTTCTATTTCTACCTTGAGGGCACATCGTACAATTTCCCATAGCTATCGAAGTCATGAATCACGAGGGATTTCCACATGCCAGGTTTCAGTCCACCAAAGAAGTGGTCAACCTTATATTCGGGGGTAACAACAAAGTCATAGGTGTATCATGCTAGCATTGTGAAGTTTTCCTTGTACACTCTGATGGATTCGTCTTCTTTTTGCTGGATGGAAAAAGAGTCCCTTTTCATCTTATGCAAGAGGGTGTAGAAAAAATATTTATCAAAAAAAATCTTCTAGAAATCCTTCTATTCCAACGCCACGATCTCCTCTTAAGGATTTGTATTTTTTATCAATGTCCACCATTGATTAACTTCACCCTCCAAATGATAAGAAACCTGAAGAACCTTCTCTTGTTTGGATCATCGAAGGATGGAGAAGATCTTTTCAATGGAGTTGAACCATTGATCGGTGATTCAGGGATCATATTATCCATTAAAAGTATGAGGCCTTTGTCACATGAAGTTCTTGATAGATATTTGTTCTTTCTTTGGGAGGGGTGGGGGGTTGAACCTTCTTTATGACCCTTTCTTCTATTTAATGATTGAGTTAATTGAGAGTGTATCGTGACAATGTTCTTGATTCCCGCTCCCATCAGATTGGGGATCTCATTAGAATTTTCATCGCATTGATCTTCACATCAGGTTTTTGCCCGAGTCCTCCTATTAATAGCCATTATCTTGAATAAAAGGAAATTTAGGGTAACACATAAAGGTTAATACAAAGACAAATATGGATGACTTATAAATTATGTTTATTCCTTAACATATGAATCTATAGGCTTCAATCTATGTTATCCATGATCTACTTTCTAACATGTATTCTTAGAGGCATTTTTTAAGTTCCCTTAATTATGGTTCATACTAAGATTGTTAATTTACCAAAGAATATCCCACTAGAGTGTCATAACCAAGAGTGTAGAAAGGCCTGTTTTCGTGTACCAGGATACCCCGGGTCAAGCCCGAAACACATTGTCGGCGTTTTTACCCCTAGGTACATTTGTGCCAGAGCTGCCACTACCTGCTTGAATCCAGAAAAAGAAGAATTTTCTTAATAAACCACTTACTCAATACCCACCAAAACATAGGGATTTTTTTATCATACATATTCTTGTCTCCAAGGATTCTCTAGGGTGTTATAATCCTAATCAAAAATATGACTAAACCTATCCTCTGATACCAACTATAACAAACCTTCCATTTATTGCACACATTAACATGATTTATTACATAAAAAACTTCACTTGATACAAAAAAGGAGATTGAGAGGTATAGTGTCTTTGGGACATAGGAACACTACATAACAAATAAAAACATTGGATGCAACATCTTATTGAAAACATCCATTGCATGACCACTTCATTCCCTCCTACTTAGCATTGCATAGGATAACCTGAGGAAATTCATAAGAAAAAGGTGAACTATAAAGCCCAGTAAGGGAGTTAAATAACATGAAAGACACAATACATGTCAAGAAATAGGCATATCAATGGATTATAAGATAAACATAAACATAAATGAATGATATAACACGATTAACATAACTTGTAAATGTGGCAACAACATTTAACATGATTTTTAGTAAGATAAAAGGCTCATTGCACATGTAGAATGAGTAAATCATCATAGTAATTGAATTATCATAAATAAACCCTTATTGAACTTGAAGTATCATGACACTAATCTTCACCCAATTCATTGGAGCGCTATCAGGGCACACCCTTCTTAAACATTTCATTTCATGCATAAATGTTCCACATAGATCTTAAAACATGGAATCAATAGAAGTCATTAGTTATTCCAAGATTATGTAATTTGGAATAAATCAATTAAATTAACATTCAATATGTATATGTTCATAAAGTTGAATACCATTGATATAGACATGGTTTTGGTATTCACTACACAATGATATTGGCTTGGACAAACATGGTGCAATTTCAGCAGCTTAACGACGTGTCATAAGGATTCGTGAAAATGGTTGATGAGAGATATGTGGGTTTCTTATCATATTCACATGAAATGTACAGTAATTGGGTCATATAGATACATGTACCAACAAATTTAATGGAATTTATATGTATAATACAAGAGAATTACATGGATGTAAAAGAGGAGAGAGAAATCCTTCACGGAATTTTGGCATGTTAATGGGTGTACATGGGAGGAATTAATGAGATACAAAGAGGTCTCCCATAATCCATACATAAAGAGGGAAGTATGGGGTAAGTGAGAAATCATACCACAATATTTTTAATTGAAAACAAAAGGGAATAACAACTTAAAGAAAATTGGACAAAAATTAGAAAAGAACAAATCCCTTACTTGGAAGTGTGATCCCAAAGGCTTGGAAGATGCTTGAGAGAGGATTTTGGGAGCTTGGGGAATCTTGGGAGGGTTCTATAGAGAGTATGGATTTGGTTGGTCAAACTCAAAATGCATTGAGTGAAGAGGAAGTGGGAGCTTGGGTGGGTTTATATAGGAAAGGAGAGTGAATTTCTTATTATTTAGGTTTAGAACACCTCACATTAAACAAATCAAAACCATAATATAGAACAAGGTTGTTGCCCATGGTTTTTTCCAAAGAGTAGTGGAAATAAATATTTTATAACTCTAGTATCCTAAATTCTTAAAATAATAGGGTTTATTATGTTTAGGTTAGTCACACTCTCAAAGAAATCAATTTAAAAAGACAAAATGTTTTATAAGACTTTAAGGGTCCACTGAAACTTTGTAAAATAAATCAAACAAACCAAAAACCACATTATTTTAATTTTAAAACATATATTGGTAGAACATAATGTTTATAGTATTTTATTACATCACTATTGGGTCATTATGATGTCATAAAACACATTATATAGTTAAACGGTATTTAATATTTACCCAAAAATTTGACTATCTCAGAAAATTATGAAAAATTAACCCTTGGATAATTTCAATGTTCAGATTCCAAAAATAATATTAATTTTATCTAAATTTTTTTCAAAATATGTGATTTTTCACTTTTAAAATAAAAACCTACATTTATCGAAAATTCATGGGTTTTGATAAAAATGGCTTTCAAACCTTAATAAAAATTACTATTGCATTCATAAAATTATATGATCATTTATATCTAATAATAAGTAATTTAATAATAAAAATATTTTATTAAAATATTATTTAATTCAAAAATCCTTTAATTCATCAAAATATATTTCTTAGTTTAATACTATCTAAAAATACTATTTGTGATTTAAAAACTATTTACAAAGTAACAATAATAAAATGAATGTATATTAATTATTATATATATAAAATAATACACCTAATCATAGTGCTAAGGACTTGTTACATAACCACATATAACACCCATATAAGACTAAAGGGTAAGGTGTGCAATGATGACAGACTCTTGGGGTGGCTCGGATAACATTTCTCAGGTGATAATATCTATCAACATCCACTTATCTCATTGGAGGTTCCGTTCAAGCTTAACATATTGAAGCTCAGCTTGGGATTGGTCAATAGAGAAGCCCAAAAATGCCACTTCCTTTCCGAGCTCCGAAAAATGGTCTTCATACGGGGCAAGTCTACTAGATGAGGCCATCACTTCCTTTGTTTATGTAAATTGGATTTCTTAAAGCCCTATATTTATATTAATCACATGATCAATATTTAACAAATATATTAGCAAAAGTCACAATTCATAATGGTATTTTAAAATATATAAACATAAAAAATTGGATATTTTATATAACCATTTTACATAATAAGACATTTAATTAGATCAGTTGGGATTTTGATTAATCAGTGTTTGGTTCATTACATTAATGAACCCTTATAATTGGAATAACCATTTTGAGGAATTATAATATAATTATTCTTATTATTAAATAATTTACCACTGAATTAAAGCAATATCTTTAATCACCCATATTATAAGATATAATAGGCCCACATAGATCAATCTGAGACACACCATTATATAGGATGTAATTGGGTCACAATAAACATTTGGGCTGCTCCATCATATAAGTTGTAACATTCTGACCTGTCGCTATCTATGTCAACCCATAATATAAAATGTCCATGAACCACAAATAATGTACACATAGATTATAAATCATTTTAAAATAAGAAAAATTATTCATTTCATAATATAATTAACCAATGGAGAAGCAATTTTTTCACCATAGTATCTTGGAAACATGATTAACCCATCAAAGAGAAACATGTCATGTAATAATATATTTTAAAACATGATTTACCCATATAAAAAAATGGGTTACATATAAATATCATTATAACTTGAATAAAACCTGGAAAAGAAATATTTTCCCAAAAAAACTAATTTTGAAAAATGATTAACCAATAGAGGAAAATAATGAGTCAAAATAATCCATTTGAATCAATATTTTTTCATACCTAAGATTAATAAGTATGGTATCAACAAAAATATTCCCCCTGGAGCACAAGTAATGAAAATGATCATTGATTTTGATGAATGGATATGATTTAAAAATATTATTAAATAAATATTAAGGAAAATAATATTATAATTTTGAAAAAACCTTTTTAAAAACTAAAATCTCAAAAAATATAATGAAAATAATTTTCCTTGGATTAAAACATAGAAACATATAAAGGAACCATAGAAAATCATTAAAGTTCTTTTTGAGGAAAATAATCTTTGTATTTTAAGAAATATTGTTGTGAATTTTTTTTTAAATCATTTTTTTTAAATAACCATGAAATTTTATTCATGAATATTCCAAAAAAATAATGTTAATGATGGTTAAACATTTCATTCAATTCCATTTATGTTCAAACAAATATTCCTTTAATGTTTTTAGCAAAATACAAAGGAAGAATATTTAGAAAATGACATAAATATTTATTTCAAAAAATTATAAATAATGTAAAACATGGGTAAAATTTTCATTAATAAATCTTTTGATTAATGCTAAATGTTTTTATAAACATTTATAGAAAACATGTTTTTGGAAGAAAAGGGGTGTTCAACCTAATAGTGAATATAATCAATTTTAAAGAAAAACATTTTATAAATTATTTTATGTACCAAATAGTGTAAAATGGTAGTAAAAAATAAAAATATAATTAATTTATAGAGGAAAATAAATTTCATGTATAATATTACTGGGTATATCATAATATTTTAACATTTTAGAATCTATCATAATTAGTCCTAATAAATGTTTAGATCGCAACATAAAACTCTTACCACTTTGGTAACACAGAATCATATGCCCTTTGAAAGGATAAAAATAAATGATACATAAATTTTCATAAGAATAAATAAATTTATTATGTTACATGTAAAATGTTCTATATGTTCACATCATGAAATAATACAGGTGTATGAGATGACATAAGTCTCAAGAGGGAAAATTAAGACCAAAATAACACACCACTTTAGTAAAATTTTGAATCATAATCACCAATATTGTATAATAACAAATGGAACATTAAATATGATGAAATTAATGGTATTTATTATATAACATGTAAAAGATTAATTATATACAACACACAAATGAAATATTTTGTGAATTACATTTGCCCCCCAGAAAAAAAGAGACTAGAAGTCACATATCTCACACTTCCATTTAGTTGACTGTTCATTAAAAACATGTATATTTATTTTTAACATGTTATTATATTATTTAATAAATATGATAATATTTATAATATAATATATTATCTTTTATAAAATATTATAAGCCATTCATTAATAATCTTTCATTATTTTCATAGTTTCCAGTGTTAATTCCCTTGTTTTTTAATTTATTTTCCTTAAATTTTATGTCCTTATGAATATTATATAGTTATATAATCATAATAAATATATCAAAGACATAATTAGCATATTTATTTATAAATTTTAATTTTAATACCAATAATGAATTATGGTTTTTGAGAAATTATGTACGTTATAATCTTTAAGATGGTATGTCGTATGCACTCATGAGTATTGCTTCGATTTTTCAATGATCATTATGAAAATTAGTTAAGTAATGTTTTTTAATTATAGGATGATAATAATAACATATATATCATATTATTTATTTATATATATATATTCATATCATTTATGTGATTGGTAGATCCAAAGAGAGTCAAGTCATATCATAGCGGATGTAGTCCACTCGTACGTGAACGGTATTATCATATTTATAATTTAAAAAAATAAAATGATATATTATATTTTAATAAAGACAATTATTTCATGAATATAATAATCATTTCATATATAACACACATATTCATTCACATTATCATTATTATATTCCATCAAAAACATTTGTGATAGAAGAATCATATCACTTCACGAAGCGATAGTCCGTCGTACACACGATCAACAATATCATATCCACCAAAAATGGAAAATAAAAATATATATATGAGATAATAACTCAATATTTATTAATATTTCACAAATATAAAATATAAAATATATATCCATCATCATACCCGACTATGATTAGTTGAAAAGGAAAAAATGAATGACATCAGTTCGTGAGGGGATCGTCCTTCACACACATGAATGATGATTTCATAACCCATGTGATAGAAGTGGATATGGTTTTAGGTTATGAAGGTATAATAATAAGTTAACCTTATATGGAATATAATGAGTAAATTATATCTTCATGGACTAATAATAATTTATAGAGGTCAATAAATATATAAAAAAACACTCATTGAAGAAAAAACCTCTTCTTCTGGTATCCTCCTTATGATTACAGCAATAGCCTTACTAGGTTATCTTTATACCCTAAATAAGTCTTCTAGTATGCATTTAAAAAAATTTATATGTAATTCAGGTAGGAATTTTCCAATCCAAATTTGTTTTATGGTGTGAATAACACTATTTATTAAAATAAACATTTTATATATACAAATTAAAATTCAATGATATTTAATATATACATATACTTTGAATTATTCTTCATTTTATATTATTTTAATTAATTACAATGCCCAAATAATATGCTCCCTAAAATAGTTTGCAGAAGAAAAATGATTTAATCCCAAAAATAGTTTATACTAAAATACAAAATAAACTTGATAAAAAAGTAAGTAAGAATGTTAAATAAAAATAAATAGTAAATAATTTACATTATATAATATTCAAAACTTAATTATAATTATAAATTTCTCAATTTATTAAAATGGAATGAAATTTTTAAAAAATATTAATTTTTTACTATATAGTGAAAAATCAATATTTTCAGAAAAAACAAATAAATTAAAAAATGCAAATTTTTATATATCCATAAAAAATTGAAATTAATATTTTAAAATAATAATATTAGTATTTTCCAAATTTATTATAATATTTTCAATGAAAATATAGAAAATAAATTTTGGAGAAAACATATTTTTGAAGAATAAAATCACATTACTAAGACATGATTAATTATTTACTAAAAATTATAATTAATTTATATTGACTATGATATATATATATATATTAATATAAATACATATTGGATTATAATGGTAAGGGAATTGTGTAGAAATTGTTCAAGATCAATGGCTTAGAAGACATGTGGATAAGGGGTAGTATTCAATATAGTAGGAGAGGGATGATTTGGAAAACTGTATTCATTAGTTTATTATTTTGGCTCAAATTTTTTTGATGTGATGATTATTCAAACTATATTTTGTATTTAATTTATCTAAGTTCAAATTCATTGGTTTTTACACCATTACATATCAAATTTATCTTTTATTTATCTTACAGTATTAAATACCATATTTTACTATATTTCCATATTAACTAAAAATTCAACTACTCTTTTACCTAACCTGAATGGCCCGAAGGCCTTATTTTTTATTGGTTCTTTATAACCCCCCATTAAAAGGATGATGGGGAACTCTTACAAGGCCCGTAGGCATAGATATTACATGGACCATAGGCTTAAGAGACATTACATGACCTGAAGGTCTTAGAGAACTCAACCAGACAATAACTATAAGGAACCGCCCCTCCCTAGCATTTGCAATGTCATGGTCGCTCCCCACCTTCACATGGCCACTCGGCTAAGGTTCCTGTGCTATTTCATGCTGGTCTTGATGGTGTTTCCATACTCTATCATTCTTCCAAATCTATTTGGTTCTGCTCTGGTGAGTGTGCCAGCTTTGAATCCCACTCTTGGGCTACTCATTTTAGTAGAGTTTTGTAACAGCCTGAGATTTTATAAAAGAAAATATTCTTTTTAAATTCATTAATGTCTTGTGTTGTACGCTACACCAAAAGGAGCTTGCTCAACACGCATCCTTGACTTGCCTTGCATTACACGCAATCATGACCTTCCTCGATAGTGTGTGTAGTACGCAATAATGTGTTCCACTAAACAACAATATGCTATTAAAATATTATTAAAACTAGCCATTATGAATAGTAATAACCACTTTTTGAAATTTTGTAAATTTTATTTTTCAAAATGGAATTCATTTTTGGATTCGGAATATCAAAATTAGCTTATGGTGAAATTTTGGTACTTTTCGGATAACTTTCATATTCTGATGAATATTGAAAATTACTAAATTTTAATTAAAAACAACCTTTTTAGTCGAAATAATTAATAGTGATAAATTATTAATTTTAGTGGTTTTAAAGTATATTTAGAATATATTTTTACAATTTAATACAATGTTTTTCATTGAATGTAACTTCACATTTAACCCAGACATAAACAAGTGTCAATCTTTTGATAGTTATTATCTCTTAAGAACACGCTATTTGTTTTGACGACGGGAATTAATTTTTAAATTAATTAATGAAACTGATATGTTTTGAATTTGGTAAAATAGAAATCATTTTTGAGTTCATAATATCAAATATACCTTAGGCCTAAGTTTTGATATTTTTCTGAAAACTTTCGTTTTTTGATGAATAGTGAAACCACTAAGTGGTAGTTAAAAAACAGAATTTTTCATAAAACTTAGTTTTACCACTTCTGTGAGTGGAATTTCAAAAATCCAAGAGACACGGTTGATGTTAGTAAGTAAAATGTGGTTCAATGAGATGAAAATAATTTTTGGGGAATAGTAACTTTTTACTTTTTTTTACCACAGTTAAAAGTAAATAGGGTAATTAAGGGTAAAAATGATATTATTATTACCCTAAAACATGTCCTAATTCTATTGGATATAATTAATTCGACCAAAAACAACCTTAGGAAGAACACATGACCATTTAGGCCCACTTGGATTAGATTGGGACATTTATTATTATTTAATTCAAAGAAGAGTTAAAAGCGTTAAAATCAAAGTTTATTTACTAAAACATTTTTAATATAGGGTTATACATAAGATAAATTCGATTGTAAATATTAATTAGAAATATAATAGGATTTCCTACATAATGATATTTTATTTATAATTTTTAGACATTAAATAAATTAATTAATTTATGACACAATGATGATGCAGTAATTACCATAATAGTGAAAAATTATAATAATTGATATTATAAATACCCAAATAAATATAATTTGAGACTTTTTATAAATTACACTAATTTTATAGGTTAATATGACATGTTATTATTGATTTAATGAACTTGTTTCGAACTTATCATTCTGATATGAATTTCATAAAAATCATGTACCAAATACTGTCAAAATTGACATAAATTAGTTTTTAAAACAAATATTATATTATTAATTGCTATTTATTTCGTAAAAATATAAGGTTCGGCCAAATGAATTAGATAAGGATATATTTATTAATAATAAACAACTTGGGGTTCGTTTGGCTTTTTATGGTAAGTTTATTAACCATATAGTGTAAGAAAACAAAAAGACACTGTAAAAGTTAAATTATTTAACTTAGAGTTAAATCTAATTGATAAGGTTAAAATAATAACCTAAACATGTATAAATCCTATTGGATGAGAGGATTTCGACCCATGCCCACTTTATCTTCGAAATAAGACCCTTTGGAACCATTATAAACCGAATTTGACCTTAATATAAAATAATATTTTGAGATTATCCTAAGGTACCCCTCTCCTCCCTTATAAAAGGGAACCTCCTCCCTCTCCTCCTCACACCAATTTGAGCATTCAATCTCGGCCAACCCCTAACCTAATCTCTTCTCCACTTCCCTAGTATCATCCTAGAGGTCCTGGTCTTCTTCAAAGACCATACTTAGTTCTTTAAGTGGAGTTTAAGTGAAGGCGCGTCGAAAAGAGGTAATATCCATTACCGATCTTTTTCAATTTCTTTCTTCTTCAACTTCTTCTTATTTTGTTGTTTCAGGATAAAGTAATAACATCAGTATTTCTTATATACAGATATTTTATTATAAATATGAAACAACTCTAATTAACCTTCTATCCATCCTACATAAAAAGGAAATCACCGCGCATGTGTACGTACGGAATACCGTCTCCACGCCGTGGTGTAATCTATTTTCCACCACCACATTAATTGGATGGGTATAATGTTGTAATGAGTAACTATATATGATTATTATAAAGGGTTATTGATACTGAAATAGTATACATACACTTCAACACAATTCCACGACCATGGAAACGATATCATCGCTCGTGCGTACGTACGGACTATCGTCTCCACGACGCGATGAGATTCATTATCCGTGTTAACCATTCCAGAATGATAATAAACTATATATAATGAATAATAATGAAATATATGACATGGTAAATCTACTGGATTTATGTATATATATATATTTCATCTACTTACATCCATTCAAGACAATAAGGAAAGGAAAACAGCGTTCATGCGTACGTATGGACTACAGTCTCCATGAACGGTGTGTTTCATTTCATTTATCTATATATTATATATATATATATATACTGAATATATATGCTATACAAATCATATTTTATATTCTGGAAGTAAGTAAATAATGATATAAGTAATAATAATGTCAATAACAACAAATCCAAACACCTACGGTAAATGAAACGATTTTACCCAAAACGCTTCTTTAACATGGAATTTACAAAAGAACGGGTAATATAAAGTCATAAGTGAACCATATATGATATCATAACAATTAATATGATTCTGTAATAAGTTAATGACATTATTTAAATCATTATACAGGAGGTTCGGATACGTACAAAGCATATCGGACATAAGGTAAGGGAAAATATCACAATCTCATTTTTATCCGAGATTGTTTATACTTTGGTATTTACTAGGGTGTATTTTATCATCCACATCCATGTTTCCTTAATATGTAATATTTATATCCTTATATAATGGTTTATATCCAATTTTACCCTTCGGTGAGTTTTTAGTAAAAGATATGAAACGAATCTTTTGTCTTTTTTCATACGAGGAACTTTTTGACTTTTCCGACAAAAGTATGAGAAATATGTTTTTTTTAACTTATACGGCATGAATGGATTTTTAAAACATTATTTCCAAGAAGCTTACTTTACATGTTTTCAAGTTTATTTTTAATAAACTTCTTTTATTTTAAAATTTTATGACATGTTAGAAAGGAAAAATGTTTTTGAAGTAGAAAGGATATTTTCCTCAAGAATGGAGTTCAAGTGTTTTATCAAAATTATTTTCCATCTAAGATAATAAAGGGTTATGTTTTTTATCCCTATTATTACATTGATTTTATTATGTTGTGATGGAATTATTTTTATGAATTCCTTTATCATATATGAATTTTTTTATGATGTAATGTTGTTTAATAATCCCATTTTTATTACATGGGTTATGCAATAATGTATGATTTATGATTTTGTGACACACATAAGAATGGTATCATTATGAGAAGGGTGGGACCGATATCTACCTCCAATGCATTGGGTAAAGATTTTATATCTCATGAGATAGACATGGCTGGAATGGTAGGTTATACCGGCTCAGTGAAACAGGACTGAAACGAGGGTGACCCGGTTCTGAAATGGACTTTGTCCACTAAGATAGTCTTGGAAATGAGTCTTGACTAATAAGAAATGATTCTCTATTATTATGTGTGTATGCCACAAAGTTTCATGTTTTAAGTTATGATTATTGGGATTACATTAAATTCTATGATTTATCACATGTTATGATATTATGATCTCTTTTGCAGGATAAGATTTCCAAAAGTTATGTTCATATGTATATGATGTGATTGATATTTCTTTTGTTTACCCTTACTGAGCATTTGAGCTCACCCTTGTATGTTTGCTTTTCCCCAGGACATAAAGAAAGGATTTAGGTTTAAAAAAAATAAGATCTTTATGGGAGATGTTGAAGATCTTTCACCACTATTAGATGATTATATTCCGAGTTTCCAAAGACACTAAACTATTACGGTCCTTGTGTGTGTGTTTTTGTTATGTACTAAGTATTCCGCAAAAGTAATGTAATGTCCATGTACGTTAAGATTTGGGTCTCTACAGTTGGTATCAGAGGAAATGTTTAGTCAACCTTTGGAAACTTAGGTGTGAAAACGTTAGTGAGATCCCTAGAGATATTTCTAGGGTATGTCTAGTGATGTCCCTAAGGATAAGTATAGGTATAAGATACAGTCCTAGAACTACGGTAACGATCATAGAATTTAACCTAAGATGTTAGATATTGAGGATACTCCCCCTTTATTATGTTGTTTTCCCTAGCATGATTTTTGCCTCTCACACTATTCTTTTTGGGTTTTAGACGAGGGCTGGAACCCGAAGGAACCGTCTTGATCAATGCAATGGAAAATGCAATGATTTTCATCCTGAACAAACAAATGTTATGGGGGATGGAGTGAAAAATATTATTGTTATACTTACACAAGCTATGAATCATTCTGGACTTCCAAATGAGCAGAGAAGGGAACAATATTCTATTGAGTCTTTCATGAGGCAACGACCACCTTCTTTCAGTGGGTCTTCCGATCCACTTGTTGATGAAAAATGGATCAATAATACTGAAAAGATATTTTCAGTTCCTCAATGTTCTTAACATGATAAATTCATCTTAGCAGTATATCGTTTGGAAGGTGAAGCTGATCAATGGTGGAATCTTATCAAGAATACGAGTCAAAGAGATGAAATTGAGTCCATGGAATGGGACGAGTTCAAGAACTTATTTTTCAATAAGTACTTCCCTAGTATTCTTCGAACAAAGATGGAAAAGGTGTTTCTTCAACTATAGCAAAAGGATGATGAATCTGTTGGTATATACGAAGCGAATTTTACAAGGCTTTCAAGGTATGCATCTGGATTTATCATCCAACCTGAAAGTAAAGTTGGTCGATTCTTCAGTGGCTTAAAACCAAATCTTCGAAGGGTATTAGCTATAATAGACTTCAGTAGCTATGAAGAAATTGTGCGTTGTGCTATCAAGGTAGAAATGGAAGTTGGTGTTACTTATCCATATCATAGTTTTGACAAGAAACGAAAGATGGAGTTCAAGGAGAAATCTTCGAATAATGGTGAAAAGAAGATGAATGTTTCCTTATGCTCAAAGTGTGGAAAGAAGCATGGTATAGATTGTCTTAAAGGGACAAGTAAATGTTTCAAATGTGGAAAGGAAGGTAATCGGGAATTTGAATGCCGCAATGATGGGAAGAAGATTTCTAATGATGCAAACAAAGGAAGGGATACACAGAATGAACCTACTACACTTCAATGTTTCAAGTGCAAGAAAATGGGGCATTATGATAATAAATGCCCTAATCCAAGGGTTAGTGATGATCGATATGAGAAACCACTTAAAGAAAAGGACAAAGGGAAGTCACATGCGATCACCATTGGCGATATTGAATATGACAATGATGTGGTGGAATGATTAAGTGTTTATGTAATGGGATTCCAAAATAATGTTGAGTATTGGAATATTTATGTATTGGTCTATTGTGGTTTTCAATAATTTTATGGTACCAGTAACCATGTAAAGTGATTGAGATATTTTTTTTTTAAAAAAAAGATGATATGCGCATAATGAAGGGAAAACGAGAAAATGAAATGTTTGAAAGTATTCATGAGCTCATGATTGATATATGGACTAAGTGATATCATGGTTTGAGTATATAGAATTTTGGGGATTTTGGTATGTGGAAAGTGTTAACTTTTAACTGCATTCATGTTTTCACTAAGGTTCAATGGGTATTCAATAAAATACAAGATTAAGGAATTTGAATGTTTGGAATGTGACCAACAAGACATATCTTATGATATATTCGGATCAACGATGGTATTAAATCTCTGTTAATCGTTTTCACTATATTATGAGAGTGGACTGTAGTATTATGTATCAGCCTAAAGATTGGAATGGATTATGTTGGACATAAGTTAGTATTTTTTAAGGATAGAAGTTTTTTTCAATATTATTGATGGGATGTTATAGTAATATAGTTTTAGAAAAAAGGACAACCTGCAGGACTGGTGACAGCCCATCGCGTCGGACAAGGCTGTGGGAATCGAACCCACAACCGAAGTGCGACTGGCCTTTATCGCCTGCCACTGGCCTACAGGAAGTCCCTGTTTAGTAGAAACTAGTTTTATTATATTAAGAAGTATGATATATGAAGTATAAGTCCATTTTAGGAACCATATATGATTAATCTCACTATAGATGGACTTTTGTATTTTTTTGATAACTTTTCTAACCTTTTGTTTGAGACAGATGGAATGACCCATCATTCTATCACATGATCTCCTAACACATCACGAATGAAAAATTAAACTTCATTTATTTAAGAGATGAAGTGGAAATTGTCCAAAGAATGTCAAACGGTGAGACTATACCAAAATCACAAAAGTATTTCTTCTAATTCCAATTTCATCAACTTTAGGGAAATGATCTTGAAAACCAAAAATGTTGTCCTAGTGCTCTTATATCTGATGAATCATATGGTACCTTAGATCGTCACAAATTTATGGATTTGTGATTACTGGCTTTTCCATAGCCATGTTCTCTACCACTCTCCATCAGAACATGATGGTTAGATTTCTCTTCCATATCCAAATTTTCACCTATGTGGAAACCCAGTGATTAGTTTATTTGGGTAACCGTTGCATTTTATACATTTTTTTAAAGATTGGTTTTGGTATTCCTTTTTACGATGTGGGTTTCTATTAAAGAAACTTTTGAATAGTAAACCATTTATAACCCCGACGAATTTCGAGGGCGAAATTCATTTTAAGGGTGGTAGAATGTAACAGCCCGAGATTTTATAAAAAAAATATTCTTTTTAATTTCATTAATGTCTTGTGTTGTACGCTACACCAAAAGGAGCTTTCTCGACATGCATCCTTGACTTGACTTTCATTACACGCAATCGCGACCTTCCTCGATAGCGTGTGTAGTACGCAATAATGAGTTTCACTAAACAACAATTTGCTATTAAAATATTATTAAAACTAGCCATTATGAATAGTAATAACCACTTTTTGAAATTTTGTAAATTTTATTTTTCAAAATGGAATTCATTTTTGGATTCCGAATATCGAAATTAGATTAGGGTGAAATTTTGGTACTTTTCGGATAACTTTCATATTCTGATGAATAGTGAAAATTACTAAATTTTAATTAAAAACAACCTTTTTAATCGAAATAATTAATAGTGATAAATTATTAATTTGAGTGTATTTAAAGTATTTTTAGAATATATTTTTACAATTTAATACAATGTTGTTCATTGGATGTAACTTCACATTTAAACCAGACATAAACAAGTGTCAATCTTTTGATAGTTATTATCTCTTAAGAACACGCTATTTGTTTTGACGACGGGAATTAATTTTTAAATTAATTAATACAACTGATATGTTTTGAATTTGGTAAAATAGAAATCATTTTTGAGTTCATAATATCAAATATAGCTTAGGCCTAATTTTTGATATTTTTCTAGAAACTTTCATTTTTTGATTAATAGTGAAACCACTAAGTGGTAGTTAAAAAACTGAATTTTTCATAAAACATAATTTTACCGCATATGTGAGTTGAATTTCAAAAATCCGAGATACACGGTTGATGTTAGTAAGTAAAATGTGGTTCAATGAGATGAAAATAAATTTTGGTGAATAGTAACTTTTTACTTTTTTTTACAACGGTTAAAAGTAAATAGGGTAATTAAGGGTAAAAATGATATTATTATTACCCTAACACATGTTAAAATTCTATTGGATAAGTGTAATTCGACCAAAAAAACCTTAGGAATAAAATATGACCATTTAGGCCCACTTGTATTAGATTGGGACATTTATTATTATTTAATTCAAAGAAGAGTTAAAAGAGTTAAAATCAATGTTTATTTACTAAAACATTTTTAATATAGGGTTATACATAAGATAAATTAAATTGTAAATATTCATTAGAAATCTAATACGATTTCCTACATAATGATATTTTATTTATAATTTTTAGACATTAAATAAATTAATTTATTTATGACACAATGATAATGTAGTAATTACCATAATAGTGAAAAATTATAATAATTGATATTATAAATACCCAAATAAATATAATTTGAGACTTTTTATGAATTCCAATAATTTTATAGGTTAATATGAAATGTTATTATTGATTTAATTAACATGGTTTGAAATTATCATTCTGTTATGAATTTCATAAAAATCATGTACCAAATAGTGTCAAAATTGACATAAATTAGTTTTTAAACAAAAAATTATATTATTAATTGTTATTTAATTCCTAAAAATCTAAGGTTCGGCCAAATGACTTAGATAAGGATATATATATTAATAATAAACAACTTAGGGTTCTTTTGGCTTGTTATGGTAAGTTTATTAACCATATAGTGTAAGAAAACAAAAAGACACGGTAAAAGTTAAATTATTTAACTTAGAGTTAAATCTAATTGATAAGGTTATAATAATAACCTAAACTTGTCTAAATCCTATTTTATGAGATGATTTCGACCCATACCCACTTTATCTTCGAAATAAGACCATTTTTAACCATAATAAACCGAATTTGACCTTAATATAAAATAATATTTTGAGATTTTCCTAAGGTGCCCCTCTCCTCCCTTATAAAAGGGCACCTCCTCCCTCTCCTCCTCACACCAATTTGAGCATTCAAGCTTGGCCAACCCCTGCCAAAATCTCTTCTCCACTTCCCTAGTATCATCCTAGAGGTCCTGGTCTTATTCAAAGACCATCCTTAGTTATTTAAGTGGAGGTTAAGTGAAGGCGCGTCAAAAAGAGGTAATATCCATTTCCGATCTTTTTCAATTTCTTTCTTCTTCAACTTCTTCTTATTTAGTTGTTTAATGATAAAGTAATAACATCAGTATTTCTTATATACTGATATGTTATTATAAATATGAAACAACTCTAATTAACCTTCTATCCATCCTACGGAAAAAGGAAATCACCACGCGTGTGTACGTACGGAATATCGTCTCCACGCCGTGGTGTAATCTATTTTCTGCCACCACCTTAATTGGATGGGTATAATGGTTTAATGAGTAACTATATATGATTATTATAAATTTATATTGATACTGAAATAGTATACATACACTTCAACACAATTCCACGACCATGGGAACGATATCATCGCTCGTGCGTACGTACGGACTATCGTCTCCACGACGCGATGTGATTCATTATCCATGTTAACCATTCCAGAATGATTATGAAGTATATATAATGAATAATAATGAAATATATGACATGGTAAATCTACTGTATTTATGTATATATATATGTCATCTAATTACTTCCATTCAAGACAATAAGGAAAGGAAAACAGCATTCATGCGTACGTATGGACTACCGTCTCCATGAACGGTGTGTTTCATTTCCATTATCTATCTATTATATATATATACTGAATATATGTGATATATAAATCATATTTTATATTCTGGAAGTAAGTAAATCATGATATAAGTAATAATAATGTCAAGAACAACAAGTCCAAACACCTACGATAAATGAAACGATTTTACCCAAAACGCTTCTTTAACATGGAATTTACAAAAGAACGGGTAATATAAAGTCATAAGTGAACCATATATGATATCATAACAATGAATATGATTATGTAATAAGTTAATGACATTATTTAAATCATTATACAGGAGGTTCGGATACGTACAATGCATATCATACATAAGGTAAGGGAAAATATCACAATCTCATTTTTATCTGAGATTGTTTATACTTTGGTATTTACTAGGGTGTATTTTATCATCCACATCCCTGTTTCCTCAATATGTAATATTTATATCCTTATAGAATGGTTTATGTCCAATTTTACCCTTCGGTGAGTTTTTAGTAAAAGATATGAAAGGAATCTTTTGTCGTTTTTCGTACGAGGTACTTTTTGACTTTTCCGAAAAAAGTACGAGAAAAATGTTTTTTTAACTTATACGGCATGAATGGATTTTTAAAAAATTATTTCCTAGAAGCTTCCTTTATATGTTTTCAAGTTTATTTTTAATCAACTTATTTTAGTTTAAAATTGTATGACATGTTAAGAAAGGGAAAATGTTTTTGAAGTAGAGAGGATATTTTCCTCAAGAATGGAGTTCAAGTGTTTTATCAAAATTATTTTCCATCTAAGATAATAAAGGGTTCTGTTTTTATCCATATTACTACATTGATTTGATTGTGTTGTGATGGAATTATTTTTATGAATTCCTTTATCTTATATGAATTGTTTTATGATGTCATGTTTTTTAAGAATCCCATTTTTATTACATGGGTTATGCAATGATGTATGATTTATGATTTTGTGGCACACATAAGAATGGTATCATTATGATATGGGTGGGACCTATATCTCCCCCCAATGCATTGGGTAAAGATTTTATATCTCATGAGATAGACATGGCTGGAATGGTAGGTTATACCGGTTCAGTGAAACATGACTGAAACGAGGGTGACCCAGTTCAGAAATGGACTTTGTCCACTAAGATAGTCTTGGCAATGAGTCTTGACTAATAAGAAATGATTCTCTATGATTATGTGTGTATGCCATAAAGTTTCATGTTTTAAGGTATGATTATTGGGATCACATTTCAGTTCTATGATTTTCCCATGTTATGATATTATGATCTCTTTTGCAGGATAAGATTTCCAAAAGTTATGTTCTTATGTATATGATGTGATTGATATTTCTTTTGTTTACCCTTAATGAGCATTTGAGCTCCCCATTTTATGTTTTCTTTTCCCCAGGACATAAAGAAAGGATTTAGGTTTTAAAAAAATAAGATCTTTATGGGAGATGTTGAAGATCTTTTACCACGATTAGAAGATTATATTCTGAGTTTCCAAAAACACTAAACTATTACAGTCCTTGTGTGTGTGTTTTTGTTATGTACTAAGTATTCCGCAAAAGTAATGTAATGTCCATGTACGTTATGCTTCGGGTATCTACAAGTTTTTCTAGGGAACTACATTGATTATGTGGCCCAAAGGCCTTGAGGTGGCCCAAAGGCCTTAAATGTAGCCCGATATCCTTACTGACCCGAAGGCCTAGGTGGCCCGCAGGCCTTAAAGACTTAAAGCCCACACTGGTGGCCCAAGGTGAATAGTTCTGGCGACTACTGTACTGAGCAGTACCGGCTAAAATAACTACTAAGGTACCTGAAACAGTAATATAATAGTACCACTAGAGTTCCTACAACATTATTTCTACAGTTTGCTACAATAACCCAAAAAATTATGCCTTCGCTTAGTTTTGAATAGGGGACTCGTGGATGCACTTAGAGAGACCACTCCAACTGGGTTGAGGCTTATGTGTACTGCTCTTTTAGAATTATAAAACATCATCTTAACAATTTTTTAAAATTTATGTTTCAAAAATTAAATCAATTTTATGATTTGTTTAAATATGATAAATTTAATTTGTAATAAAATGAATACTTATTTTAATAATACCAAATTTAATATTATGATAAAATTTTTGACACTTATAAATTAATTATGGTAACAAGAATTTATATTAACATTATAACTCATCCTAATATAAATTTATAAAACCAGTCTATGAAAAATAAATTCCATCAAATCATTATATTTTTTTATCAATATTTATAGGAACATTTATATTTCAAAAAATCACTTATTTCAAAAAAATTGAAACATTTACATACTCTTATTATTATATGAATATATAATATTTTTATTTTATACAATACCTTATTATTATTTTATTCTTCCACAAGTGATTATTCTATTCAAATGGTAATGATTCTATTCCTGATAGTTAGATTAATATTCTAATGGTCATATTACTATTCTCATAGTCAAATTACTAATAGGATGGTTATATCTTTATCAGTTATATGAGTTCCCAAAATTTTATTAATAGTACATATTTTTTTCAATGCTAATTCACTTCAATTTTCCCAAAATTATATATATATTTTAATTTTTGAAATTCATATTTCATTACAAATATTCTATTTAAATTTATTAGTTTTCTTCATGGGTGTGATTATTTTAAAAGATCAAGAACATAAAAATTTTTATATTATAATTATATTATTTTAATTTTTTCTTCAATTTTATTAGTTTAAATTATTATTCCAATATTTATTCCCTATATGAAATTTTTATATTCATATAATAAAATGATTTTCTTGTATCATTTGGTGTTTATAAATTAAAGAGAATTATATTAATAAAATTGGATTAATTATATAATAAATAGATAAATTCCATTGATAAAATTATGCGTCCTTAAAATATTTGTCTTTAAAATAAAAAATAATAATTTTTTTGAATAGTTCATAAAAATATATCCTTATCCTATACCAGTAAATGAACCTCTTATACATCTATTTTACTCAATTCTAAAACATTTCTCCTTTTAAAATTCTCTACCAAAATACCTCTTTAATATTTATTATCAATGATCATGTGGAATTGGTATAACTAAAATACCCTTATATGAAGGCTTAAGAGTCACTCTAAAGGTGATTTCTCAAATTGAATCTTAATGAAAACATGAATCTCCCTCAAAATCCACCCTATCAAATTTAAATTTTTCAAGGAAAAGGTTTTTTAATCCCCAAATAACATTATAAAATATTTACTTCATGTTAAGTATCATTAAAAACCTCTTTATTTTAATGAAATATTGATATATCCTGGGATTACCTTCAATTATATATTGTACTTATACCATCAAGACACAAAATCGATGAAAAATTTTAATGAATGTAAAATATTTTCCCTATTTTAGTGGTATTTTGATAACCATATTGGTAAACAATATGGAAACCATATTATTTTAACTATGTATTCTTATATTGGTGGATAAATCAACAAAATAAATTCTTATATAGATCAGTTATTTGGTTCTATCAATCATTTTCTAATTTTTCCCCTATAGAAACCATACTAACATTAACGACCATGTCCATCCTTCTTCAATTGTGCATTTCAATAATCTCACCATGATGATAAAATAAATTTCTGGTTGAATTATTTTTATTATTACTAATATGGTAGTTAAATACATTATTAATTATTTATATATTTTAATAAAAAAATTAATAATAAAATATTTAATATAGTTTACTTTTTCCATCTGTCTATGGTATTGATTATGATTAATACTGACGCGTCCTTTTTTATAAGTCTCTCTATGGGTTCTACATTAGCATATTAAATTTCTTATGGTTTTCTATCAATAGCATAGAAACTTTTTTTAATATTTTTTTATTTTATTTTTAACATCGCCTAAAATTGAAGTAATTTGAGTGTTGTAAATATATTTTTACATTGATTATTTTAACTAATGTACATAACCATATTTCACAGTTGTTTTTATATCATCAATTTTGAAAACATCCAAAAATGCATATTCAAAGAACAATCAATGTCAGCTATTTTATAAAAGACATGGAATATATAACTAACATTGGTTATAAAAATAAGCAATGTATAAAATAAGTTTCTTATATAAAATAAATTAAAATGACTATATCAAAATTTAAAAAATTATCCAACTATAGAAACATATTATAAAATTACTGTATTAAAATTTTAAGTTCAAGTATTCTGTAATAATTTTTATCACACCATGGTTAAAACTAAATTAATTAAAAAATTATATATTTCAAATATAAAATATACATACAAAATATTAGGATTTGAGTTAAAAATAAATAATATTTGTAACATAATAATCCCACACTACCTAGAGATGATTTAGCATAATCCCATTATATTATCGATGATCATAAAAAAAATATAAATTTAAAAGAATATATTATTCATTCATTTTCAATATAATTAGTTGATAAATAAAAGTAAAGTCGATAATAAAACTAACTTTTGTAAAAATATATAATATTTCCATATGTAATTAATTCATATCTAAATCCCATCACATTATACCATTGTTAAACTCCAACTTTTTTATTGTACAAATTCTATTTAAAACACTTTATCATATAAATAATCTATTTAATGTATATTCCAAGCTATAATAGTTACAAATTAAATCAAAATTTCGTAGAAAAAATAGAAATTTTCATCCTTTTTCTGAAATTTTATTTGTAAACCCTAATTGAAAATTATAAAAATTTTAGAAAGAAAAAATTATTATAATATATAATAATAAAAATAATCAATCATACTTCTCCAATACTGCTCAAAATTTATATCATGTGCCACCATGTTTAGAACATAACAAATAGGTGGTATTTTTTAAATAACAAATAATAAAAAAATATAATTAGGAATATTATACAATAATATAATGCAAGTCATTAATTTTATAAATAGAAACATTATGATATAATAAAATGTATGTTATTTACCTCACATGATATGGAGGAATCCAAAAATTATCTACTTCATTCAAATGTCGTTGAGAAGCTCATTCATGTTTTCTCTAACTTGAATTATCCCCATTATTGGGGAAATAAATTTGTATTTCTCTGAACACACTCATTGATGTTTTATAATATTCAATATAATTTGTATCATGATACTTAATAAAAAATAAACATTTTTATTAAAATATATAACACCGATATAATTGATAGAAATATTGAAATAATAATAAATTACTTGAGTCACTACAATGCTTATACTATATATAGTTACACGCTACAAGATATATTTATTAATAATCATATGAACAAAGTTCCATCCACATATTTTTTTATCATTAGAAACACATATAATTTATATTTCATCAATCTATATGATGATTATTTATAAATTCTTAAATAATAAGTGATAATTGAAGCTAATGGGGCCTAAAATATTATTCTCTTCATTCAAAACGAGTATTTTTTTAATGAATTCCTATGAAATAATTATATATATTTATATTATAATATAAATATAAATTGTAGAAAAAATTATTAGATAAATGATACAATGTATAGATACCTTATTTGTCACTATGAATACAAATATTTAAGGGTAAAGTAATGAATTTTGGAAAATCTATCCAACAGATTCCACATAACTCATAAAATCACTATTTATCACAGAAACATGGGAATACATATGATCACATTGGTCTATAGTGACGAATCCCTTGAAAATCACTTATGATGATGAGATTACAATCACAGAGAGGGGAACTTTTACTGTAATAATTAATAATCATATCATCAAGAGTACATTATATAGACATGTTTGGAGAAGTGATGTTTCCCTACCTCATAGTGTGAGTAACCTCAATATCATTACTCATGATAAACTTTCACTTTTTAGTTAAATAGGTTAGACTACTGGTAGTGTTACCATTGTCTCGAATAAAACCCACCAAAAGTTTTGTATTAGACTCGATTGTCGATGTACTAATGGTGTTAATATTTCACAAGGAAATCTTACTAAAGAGGGCTCTATTCTATGTCCCAACATAGTTATCTGGTCCAAATAATGTGTTTAACCCAATGAACATGGACTATATAGAATCTTGAACCATCCCTCAACCCCTCATATCATCTTGATTGCATGACCCATCCACATTAGGTTTGTAACATGAATGTAGAAGACTCCACCTCATCCAATATCATGACCTATCCAAGTGGGTCCCAAGTCATGACTCCCCATGTGTAGAGAACCAAGCTTGACATACATGGACATTACATTACTTTTTCGGAATACTTAATACATAACAAAAACAAACAGACAAGGACCATAATAGTTTAGTGTCTTTGGAAACTCGAAACAATAATCTTCTAATCATGGTGAAAGATCTTCAACATCTCTCATAAATATCTTCCCCTTTTGATTTATTACCTAAAACCTTTATTTATATCCTGTGGAAAAGAAAACATAAAAAGTGTGAGCTCAAATTCTCAGCAAGGGTAAACATAGAGAGCATAAAACAATCTATAAACATTTGAATGCCAAAAAAACTTGAATAGAAAATCTAAACATCAAAATCTTGATCAAAGACATAAATCTTGAATTGTGTAAGGAATATATCATAAAGGAACATCAATCCTGATAATACATCATGGTAATAAAACATTTAGTTGTGTAAAACCATTAATCACATGATTTGATTTCCATAGTAGCCAAGACATTTCTACCTAGACCATCTTAGTGGACAAATTCCCTTTCTGAATCGAGTTTACTTCTCATTACAGTCCTGTAACACTAAACCAGATTAACTTACCATTCCAGCCATGTCTATCTCATGAGATATAAATCTTTACCCAATTCATTGGAGGGAGATATAGGTCCCACCCATCTCAAAATGAAATCATTCTTACTTGTGCCACAACATAAACATAAATCATTCATCATAACCCAAATAATAATAATGGGTTTCATAAACATCATCCCATAATAACATAATCCATATAAAACAAATGGATATCGTTTCATAATAAGATAAGTGAAACCATGTAAATCATAGAGATATTATAATATAAACATACACATATGAAATAATTTCATCTTAGATGGAAAATGGTTTTGATAAAACACTTGAAAATAATTCTTGAGGAAAATATCCTTTCTTCTTAAAAATGATTTTCTTTTCACAAAATGCCATTCAATTTTAAAATAAAATGATTTTTTTGAAAATATTCACGAAATCCTATAGAGTAGGATTCATAAAAATAAGTCATTATAAAATAGAAAAAATCCATTCATGTTGTATAAGTTAAAAAACATTCTTTTTGTAATTTTAATGGAAAATAAAAAAGTAGCACGTATGGTAAAAAAAGAAAGATTCATTCCATAACTCAAAGTAAAAGTCAAAGAGGGGTAAAAATGACTTTAAACATGCATGGAAGAGTATTAAACACTTTATTAAAAACAGTTTATGGACATGAAAGCAAAATATAACCCAAGTAAATACTTCTGTATAAGCAATCTCGAATAAAAATGGGATTGAAAAATTATCCCTTACATTAGGTCTGATATGCTTCATACGTATTTGAACCTCCTGTATAATGATATAAATAATTTTATTGACTTATTACAGAATTATATTCATTTTTATGATTTAATATATTGTTCACTTATGACTTTATATTACCCATTCTTTTGTAAATTCCATGTTAAAGCAGCGTTTTGGGTAAAATAGTTTAATTTCTCATACATGTTTGTACTTGTTGTTCTTGATATTGTTATTACTTTTATCATGATTTACTTACTTAAGGAATGTAAATAATGATTTATATATCATATATATTTCGTATATATATATAATATATAGATAAATTAAGTGAAATACACCATTCATGGAGATGGTAGGCCGTACATACGTACGAACGTTGTTTTCCTTTCCTTATTGACTTGAATAGAAGTAAGTAGATGACACACACACACACACACACACACATATATATATATATACATAAACCCAGTAGCTTTATTGTGTCATATATCTCATTTTTCTTCATTATATATACTTTATAATCATTCTTGAATGGTTAATATGTAGAATGAATCTCATCGCATCGTGGAGACGGTAATCCGTACGTACGCACGAGCGATGATATAATTCCCATAATTATTGAATTGAATTTGGAGTGGATGATATAATATCTCAGAATCAATATGATGTTATAAAAACCATATATTGTTATTATTTGCACCATTATACCCATCCAAGTAAGGTGGTGGTGGAAAAACCGATTACAGCACGGCGTGGAGATGGAATTCCATACATACGCACACATGATGATTTTGTTTTCCGTAGGGTGGATAGAAAGTGAATTGTGGTTGCTTCATATTTATAATAACATATTATTATATTAGTGATACTTATGTTATTTCTTCATAATGAAACAACTAAAGAAGAATAAGTTGAAGAAGAAAGAAAACATGAAAAAATCGGTAGAAGAGATTAACTCTTCTTCGACGCACCTCTTTTATGCTTCCTATTAAGGCACTAGAGTCAGCATTTTGAGGAGAAAATAACCTCTATATTATTTCTATGGAAGCTTAGAAGGTAAATGGGAAGATTTTTTCTAAGCTTGAAGGCTCAAAATTGTGTGAAGAGAAGGGTGAGGAGGTGCCCTTTTATAAGGGAGGAGAGTGGCACTTTAGGAAAAACTTAAAATATTATTTAATAAGAAAGTCATATTCGGTTTATAATGGCTCCAAAGTGAGTTATTTAGAATCTAAAGTGTTGAGGGGTCTAAATCCTCTCCACCAATAGGTTTTATAAAAGTTTATGTTACTATTTTAACCTTATCATTTAGATTTAACTCTAAGTTAAATAATTTAACTTTTACCATGTCTTCTTGTTTTCTTACACTATATGGTTAATAAACATACTATAACAAGCCAAAATAATCCAAAGTGGTTCATTATTAAAATATATAACGTTTTCTAATTCATTTGACCGAACCTTATAATTTTTGGAATAAAATAATAATTAATAATATAATATTTTTTTTAAAAACTATTTTATATCAATTTTGACACTATTTGGTAATTTATTTTTGTGAAAATCATAACAGAATTATTAGTTCGAAAAAAGTTAATTTAATCAATACTAACTTTTCATATTAACCTATAAAATTAGTTTAATTAATAAAAAGTCTCAAATTACATTTATTAGGGTATTTATAACATAAATTATGTTAATATTTCATTAATAAGGTAATCACTACATCCTCATTGTGTCATAAATAAATTATATTATTTAATGTCTAAAAATAATAAATAAAATACAATTATGTAGGAAATATTTGTAGCTTTATAATTAATATTTATAGTCTACTTTATATTTTGTATAACCCAATATTAAAAATGTTTTAGTTATTGAACTTTGATTTTAACTATTTTAACTCTTCTTTAAATAAAATAATAATAAGTGTCCTAATCTAATCCAAGTGGACCTAAAGGGTAATATTTTATTCATAATGTTGTTTTTGGTCTAATTAAACTTATCCAATAGAATTAGTACATGTGTTAGGGTAATAATAATATCATTTTTACCCTTAATTACCCTATTTACTTTTAACCGTGGTAAATAAAAGTAAAAAAGTTACTATTCACCAAAAATTATTTTTATATTACAGAACCATGTTTTATTCCTTGATATTAACCATGTCTCTTGGATTTTCAAAATTCCACTCATAGAATCGGTAAAATTAAGTTTTATGTAAATTTTCAAATTCTCCTAGGAGGTGGGTAAAAGACGGTTAAAAGTTCAATAAAATTTTTATATATCTAAAATTATTATAAAATGACTCAAATTAGTTAAATTGAAATTATATAGGAATTATGTATCAATTTGGACTTAAAATAAATTTAAATAAAATAAATAATTATTAAAATAAAAAGTTGGTTTTTAAATAGTAACATAGTGTTTTCATTATTCATCAAAAATTGAAAGTTTTCATAAAAATAACAAAAAATCACCCTAGGCTAATTTTGATATTCTGAATCCAAAAATGAAGTACATTTTGAAAGATAAAATTTATAAAATTTCAAAAAGTGTGTATTACTATTAATAACGGCTAGTTCATAATAATATTATAATAATATCTCGTTTAGTGAAACTCAGTGTTGCGTACTCCATAGGCTATCAAAGAAGGTCTTGATTGCGTGTAATGTAAGCCAATTCAAGGCTGCATATAGTGAAATCTCCATTTGGTGTTGTGTATAACATAATGAAAGCTTATTTCATTTATACATTAAACAAAATCTATACTTAATGTTGCATAGAATAATTTCAACAAAACGAACTTGAAATTGTGTGTAACACGAGCCAAGAATAGTGTTGCGTATACTGCAAGCTGATATGGTGTTGTGTATAGTATAAGATAATCATGGTGTAGTGTATAATAGAAGACACAAAATAAATTAAAAATAATATATCTCATAAAATCTTGGGGTGTTACATTCTACCCCTTTTAAAATTAATTTCACCCTCTAAATTCTTCGGGGTTATAAATCGTTTACTACTTGAAAGTTTCATTCATAGAAACCCACATCGTAAAAAGGAATAATAAAACATTATTTTAAAAAGAATGTCAGAATCATAACAGTCACCCAAAGTGACTCAGCACTCGGTTTCCACATAGGACAACATATGTGAAAATATGGATTTGGAAGAGAAGTCTAACCATCATGTTCTAATGGATAGTGGTAGAGAACATGGCTATGAAAAATCCATCAATCACAAAGCCAAAAATTTGTGATGATTTAACGTACCATCTAATTCATCGAGTATGAGGGTACTAGGAAAATGTTTTTTAGTTCTCAAGACCATTTCCCTAATTTTGAATAATTGTTGAATTAAAATAAATACTTACTTGATTTTGGTACAATCTCATCGTTGTACGTGCCTTGAACAATTTGCAATTCATCTTTTATAGAAATAAAGTTGAATTTGTCATTCGTGAAGAGTTAACAGATCAAGAGATATAATGATAGGTCATTCTATTTGTTTCTATAGCAAAAAGTTTAGCACAATTTATTAAATATACATAAGTACATCTATTCTGAGATTAATTGTATATGGTTGCTAAAATGGACTTATACTTTATCTGTCATAGCGCTTAGTAAAATAAAACTAGTTTCTACTAACTAGGGACTTCCTGTAGGCCATAAGTAGGTGATAAAGGCCTGTTGCACTTCGTTTTTGGGTTCGATTCCCACATCCTTGTCCGACGCGATGAGTTTTTTCCCGTCCTGCAGGTTGTCCCTTTTTCTAAAACTACATTATTATAACATTCCTGCAATAATATCAAAAAAAGTTCTAGCCTTAAACAATACTATCTTATGTCTAACTTAATTCATTCCAATCTTTAGGCTTATCTAAAATACTTCAGTCCAAGCTCATAGTATAAAGAAAATGATTAATAGAAAGGCCATCTACTAATCATGTGAATACCATCATTTATCTTCCATATATCATAAGATATATCTTGTTGGTCACATTCCAAATATTTGAATTCCTTAGTCATGTATTCTCTTTAAAAATGAATACCCATTAATCCTTTGTGAAAACATGAATGCTGTCAAAAGTAAACTCTTTCCACATACCAAAATCCCAAAATTTATATATTCTCAAACCATGATATCACTTTGCCCTTATATCAGTCATGATCTCATTAATACTATCAAACATCTCATTATCTCCTTATCCTTTCATTATGCACATATCATCTACCTTCCAAAAATATTTGAATAACCTTTCATGGTTACCGGTACTATTCAACATATAATTTCAAATACATTAGAAAAAACAATAGTGTAACAATCCGTAGATGTTTTATTATTCCATAGTACCATATATTATTCTTGATAAACATGCAATCATTCCACTACCTTCCAAAACCATTGACCTAGCTTCAAAACTTCTTTCATCTCATATATCATTTGTAGTCTCTTCAGTATCATCCACATAAATACTGCCTATATAACCATGTTGATTCTCTTCATGAGATTTTACATTAGGGCATTAGATTGCATAATGCCCGTACATTCCACATTTAAAACATTTAACCATTGTTGATGTCTTAGAAATAACATTATCCTTGTCCATTGTGTTAAGTAAACCTTTTTCTTTACAATTACCGGCTTTTTCTACTTATTTTCCACACCCAAAGAATCTTCCAGTTCCTTTGAAACATTCTCTCTAATGCCTCTTCCAACATGATTTAAATGAGGGGAATTGAACTTTCTTTCCTCTATGATCATCATGAAACTCCATCTTTCTCTTATTAGCAGATTCGGGATACTTACCAAAGTTGAGATTATTGATCATATTATGAGATTGATGATTAGGAATAATAATGATATGTGGACTTCCAGATCCAATTTCATTTGGTTTCTCATGAATAATATCATTCCATTGTCCATCATATCCTCTATTATCATGAATCTTCCTATTTCCAACCATTTTCTAAAAACCAAAAAGAATAGTGTGAGAGGAAAAATCATAATCAAGGGGGAGTAACTTCAATATATAACATCTTAAGTTAAACTATAAGATCTTTACCTTAGTTATAGGACTATAACCTATACGTATAATTAACCTTAGAGACATCCCTAGACATACCTTAGAAATATCTCTAGGGTTTTCACTAAAGATTTCGCATCCTAGTTTCCAAAGTTTAACTAAACCTTTCTTATGATACCAACTATAGAGACCCAAGATTGACGTACATGAACATTACATTAATTTTGTGGAATACTTAATACATAAAAAAACCAACACTCAAGTACCATAATAGTTTAGTGTCTTTGGAAACTCAGAAAAATAATCTTCTAATCATGGTGAAAGATCTTCAATATCTCCCATAAAGATCTTCCCCTTTTGTCTTCTTACCTAAAACCTTTCATTATATCCTGGGGAAAATAAAACATAAAAAGGGTGATCTCAAATGCTCATTAAGGGTAAAAATAGCGAACATAAAACAATCCATAAACATTTGAATGCAAAAAAATCTTGAACATAAAATCTAAACATCAAAATCATGATCAAAGACATAAATCTTGGAATTACGTAAGGCATATATCATAAAGGAACATAAATCATGATAAAATAGAATGGGACTAAAACATTTAGTTGTGAAAACCCATTAAGAACATGATATGATTTCCATAGTAGCCAAGGCATTGCTGCCTAGACCATCTTAGTGGACAAAGTCCCTTTCTGAATTGAGTTCACTCCTCATTCCAGTCTTGTAACACTGAACTGGATTAAATTACCATTCCAGCCATGTCTATATCATGAGATATAAATCATTACCCAATATATTTGAGCGAGATATAGGTCCCACTCATCTCATAATGAAATCATTCTTACTTTTTCCACAACATAAACATAAATCATTCAACATAACCCAAAGAATAAAAATGGGTTTCATAAACATCATCCCATCATAAAATAATACCAATAAAACAAATGGATATTTTTTAATAATAAGAAAATTAAAACCATGTAAATAATATAGATATTTTAATTGAAACATACACATATGAAATAATTTCATCTTAGATGGAAAATGGTTTTGATAAAACACTTGAAAAAAATTCTTGAGGAAAATATCCTTTCTTCTTAATAATCATTTTCTTTTCACAAAATGCCATGAAATTTTAAAAGAAAATGATTTTGTTGAAAATATTCATGAAATACTGTAGAGTAAGCTTCATGAAAATAACGTGTTATAAAACTGTAAAAATCCATTCATGTTGTATAAGATAAAAAAACATTATCCTCGTACTTTTAGCAGAAAAGTAAAAAAAACTAGCATATATGGTAAACAAAAGATAGATTCATTCCATAAAACAAAGTAAAAGTCAAAGAGGGTTAAACATGTCTTTAAACATACATTTAAGAATATCAAACACTTTATTAAAAACATTTTATGGACATGGATGAAAAATATAAGCTCAGTAAATACTTATGTATAAGAAATCTCGAATAAAAATGAGATTGAAAAATTATCCCTTACCTTAGGTCAGATATGCTTCGTACGTATCCGAACCTCATGTATAATGATTTAAATAATTTCATTGGCTTATTAAAGAATCTTATTAATTGTTATCATATCATATATGGTTCACTTATGACTTTATATTACCCATTCTTTTGTAAATTCCATGTTAAAGGAGCATTTTGGGTAAAATCGTTTTATTTCTCCTACATGTTTGGACTTGTTGTTCTTTATATTATTATTACTTATATCATGATTTACATACTTAAATAATGTAAATCATGATTTATATATCATATATATTCATTATATATATATAATAGGTGGATAAATGAAGTGAAATACACCGTTCATGGAGACGGTAGGTCGTGCGTACGTATGAATGTTGTTTTCCATTCCTTATTGACTTCAATGGAAGTAAGTAGATGACAAACATATATATATATATATTTACACAAAAAATCTAGTAGCTTTATCATGTCATATATTTTATTTTTTCTTCATTATATATACTATATAATCATTCTTGAATGGTTAACATGGAGAATGAATCTCATCGTGTCATGGAGATGGTAATCCGTACGTACACACGAGTGATGATATCATTCCCATAATTATTGAATTGAATTGGAGTGGATGATATAATATCTCAGAATTAGTATGATGTTATAATAACCATATATAGTTATTATTTACACCATTATACCCATCCAAGAAAGGTGGTGGTGAAAAAATAGATTACACCACGGTGTGGAGAAAATATTCCGTACGTATGCACGCGCGGTGATTTCGTTTTCTGTAGGATGGATAAGAGGTGAATTGGGGTTGTTTCATATTTATAACAACATATTAGTATATTAGTGATACTTATTTTATTATTTTATAATGAAACAACTAAATAATAAGAAGTTAAAGAAGAAGGAAAACTTGAAAGAATCGGTAGAATAGATTACCTCTTCTTCGACGCACCTCTATTATGCTTCCTCTTAAGGCATTAGAGTTGGTCTTTTTAGGAGACAAGAAACTCTATAATGTTTCTAGGGAATTTGAGAAGGGAAATAGGTAGGGTTTGTATGATCTTTAAGGCTCAAAATTTTGTGAAGATAAGGGGGATGAGGTTCCCTTATATAAGGGAGGAGAGGGGCACTTTAGGAAAAAATTAAAATATTATTTTATAATAAAGTCATATTCGGTATATAATGGCTAAAAAGTGACATATTTATAAGATAAAGTGGGTATGGGTAGAAATAATCTCAAACAATAGGAATTATACAACTTTAGGTTACTATTTTAACCTTATAATTTAGATTTAACTCTAAGTTAAATAATTTAACTTTTACCGTGTCTTCTTGTTTTCTTACGCTATATTGTTAATAAAAATACTATAACAAGACAAAATATTCCCAAGTGGTTAATTATTAATATATATAACCTTATATAAGTCATTTGGATAAACCTTATATTTTTAGGAATAAAATAAAAATTTATAATAAAATATTTGTTTTTAAAACAATTTAATGTCAATTTTGACACTATTTGGTAATTGTTTTTTGTGAAACTAATAACAACGTGATTATCTCGAAAAAAGCTAATTGAATCAATAATAACTTGTCATATTAACCTATAAAATTAGTTTAATTCATAAAAAGTCTCATATTACATTTATTTAGGTATTTATAACATCAATTATGTTAATATTTCATTAATAAGGTAATCATTGCATCCTCATTTTGTCATAAATAAATTAAATTATTTAATGTGTAAAAATTATAAATAAGACACCATTATGTAGGAAATATTTTTATATTTCTAATTAATATTTATAATCATATTTATATATGTATAACCCTATATTAAAAATGTTTTAGTTATTGAACATTGATTTTAATAATTTTAACTCTTCTTTAAATATAATAATAATAAGTGTCCTAATCTAATCCAAGTGGACCTAAAGCGTAATAGTTTATTCATACGGTTGTTTTTGGCCGAATTACATTTATCCAATAGAATTAATACATGTGTTAGGGTAATAATAATAGAATTTTTACCCTTAATTACCCTATTTACTTTTAACCGTGATAAATAAAAGTAAAAAGTTATTATTCACAAAAAATTATTTTTATCTTATTGCACCACATTTTACTCCTTGATATTAACTTTGTCTCTTGTATTTTCAAAATTCCACTCACAGAAGTGGTAAAATTAGGTTTTATGTAAATTTTCCAATTCTCCTATGAGGTGGATAAGAGACAGTGAAAAGTTCAATAAAATTTTTATATATCTAAAATTAATATAAAATGACTCCAATGAATTACATTGAACTTATATAGGTATTATGTATCAATTTTTAAATAAAATAAATTTAAATAAAATAAAAAATTATTTAAATAAAAATTCAGTTTTTAAATAGTAACCTAGTGTTTTCACTATTCATCAAAATTGAATGTTTTAAGAAAAATACCAAAAATTCACCCTAGGATAATTCCAATATTCCGAATCCAAAAATGAAGTCCATTTTGAATGTTAAAATTTATAAAATATCCCAAAGTGGGCATTTCTATTCATAAAGGCTAGTTCATAATAATATTATAATAATATCTCGTTTAATGAAACTCGGTATTGCGTACTCCACATGCTATCGAAGAAGGTCTTGATTGCGTGTAATGGAAGCCAAGTCAGGGATGTGTGTAGTGAAAGCTCCATTTGGTGTTGTTTATAACATAATCAAAACTTATTTCATTTATACATTATACAAAATCTATACTTAATGTTGCGTAGAATAATTTCCACAAAACAAACTTGAAATTGTGTGTAACACGAGACAAGAATAGTGTTGTGTATACTGCTAGCTGATACGGTGTTGTGTATAGTACAAGATAATCTTGGTTTAGTGTATAATAGAAGACATCAAAGAAATTAAAAATAATATATCTCATAAAATCTCAGGGTGTTACACCATGACCACCTCCAATAGGTTGGGGCTTGGTGACTATCACCAAGTATAAATGTAAGTAAAATTGGATGCATTGCCTATGTACCTACATACATGAACACATCTCTAATCCCCCAAATGATGAAATGTAAAAACTACTAAGAAAAAAATACATTAATACCATTATCCCAACCAACATAGCACGACAAGATATAACGTGAAGTAATGTAAATTGGGAATCAATACAGGCCCACCAAATGAATGAGTCTGTAAACAACAAAGTCCAACCTATAAAAAAATAGTTATTGGGAATGTTGCTCGAATCCATAAGAACACCTCGAACTGCCAGAACACACAATGATCAATCTGGACCTGGTCTACCTAGGAATCTATCAAAAGGCCACTCATTTGAACAAGACCCAACACATGTAGGAAAATACCATACAAGGGTGAGTATAACATTACTCGGTAGGAACCCATCTAACCTCTAATTAATACACAAAAGAAAGGTACAATTATATTTACATACTATATATGTATAGTACATATATAAATAACATACATATATACTCAAATCAAGACTTGTATTCTATATGTATGTAACAACCACCCCATGCTCACACTAGGTATTCAGTCCTAAGATTCCACAAGCACTAATATGAGAGAATACACTCCCTATTCTGATAGTACTAATGAAATCTATCTAAGAATTTTTGTTTGTAGGTAACTATCATGAGATAGATACACAGTGATAAATTGGAAGAGAGATACAATACATAGATGAAGATAACCTCCATGTTCATGGCGTGATACTAAAAAATCCATTGGGATCTAACTGCTATGTTGATGATCAAATAATGGTAAAGTTGGTCATGTAAATACCAAGGAGTCAACCTAGGTAATGAAGAGTGAATAAGGGATCCTTCTCTGGGATTCTAGGTGGTGGTTTAAACAAATCTTTCCAAAAAGTACTACTGAAGTTATAATACTACTATAAGTAGGAAACGATACAATTTAACCTTCATGGAAAGGATATAAAATTAAACCCTAAATGAAACTTTTCCATGACACAGTATAGATGTGGCTGAAGCCATATAGAAGAGAGTACATTATGTATCTCATGACCATGAATCAAACCCATGTACAATGACCTATTTCAAATGTACAAGTCATTTAAGAAGATAGTACAAAATGTATATAAATATGTATACATCAATGCAATTCCATTTGCGGTCAAACCGTGTAATATGGTTGTGTGCCGGTACATGGTGTCAACCCCTTTTTCTCTACCAGGGTACCAGTACATGGGGTAGTCCATGTACCTAGTCGTGCACAATTTGTGTGGTGAGGTACACACTATGTAGGAATCCCATGTACATTACCCTATGTATGTGTATCTCTCAAGATATATATACCAAGTGGTTCATTGATGAACACATTCTGTGTAGCCCATACTGCACACCATGTGTTTTGGAATTTCCATAATTGAATGTTCTTCTTAAGAGTGCCTCGTCCAATCCTATGGGATTCAGTTGTATGGTCTTTTTACCCTAAAACATATTATTTCTTCTTCAATCGACACTATAACTGTAACATCCCAAGTAAATAAAGAATAAGACATATTTAATATTTATTAATATTTGTGAATTAAATAATAATTTTACTTTAAAAGGGTTTCTATATTCGATAGCGTACCCGATAAGCAACAACGGGTTTCTTTGGAATCTTACGTTGCACACTAATAATATAATATTATTATTTTAAATGGTAGTTATCTCCTAGCCGTTGTAGTGGTGGAAATGAACGAAACTAAATACAATATGATTATACATGTTTGTTAGATGTATTTACTTTTATCCTATTAAATTTAGAGGCTTAATATGTGAATGAATTTAATTTTAAGCATAATTTACATTAAAAGGCTGATTTACCTCCTTTTATTGGAAAAACCTCATTAAATCAAGTTTTGGTCATTTTTTTATGTTCTAATTGACCAAATATAATCCTTCATTAGAATGCATACATCAAATTTTACTTCGGGTAATTGTTTTGGTATTTTTATGATAAAGTTCCTTTTTTAATGAATAGTGAAAAATATTGTATTTTAATTAAAAAGTGCCTTTTAATCTAATATATTTATATCGTTAGATTATATTTTTAATTGGTTTTAAAGTGAAATTAAAATATGTTTTTACCATTTGATCCAATGTTAGTCATTGGAAGTAATTTCACTTTGAAATTGGACAAAAACAAGTATCAGTCTTTTGATAGTTATTGTTTCTTAAAAACACGCTATTTGTTTTAACAATGGGAATTAATTTTTAAATTAATTAATGCCACTTTTATGTTTTGAATTTTTCAAAATAGACATAAATTTTTAATTTGGAATATCAAATAATGCATAGGCTGAATTTTTGGTATTTTTCTGAAAAACGACAATTTTTGATGAATAGTTACACCACTTAGTGGTAGTTAAAAAACTGACTTTTTCATTTAAATGAAATTTTACCACTTCTGTGAATTGAATTTTAAAAATCCAACATACATGGTTGTTATCAAGAAGTAAAATGTGGTTCATTAAGATGAAAATAATGTTTGGTGAATAGTAACCTTTGACTTTTATTTACCGTGGTTAAAGGTACATAAGGTAATTCAAGGTTAAAAGAATATTATAATAATTCAAAATTACCTTAACACTTGTACTAACCTTATTGGTTGAGTCATTAATGACCATGGACTTATTTGGGTCTATTTTGGGACCCCTTTGATCCACTTGGAAGTGATAATGACAATTTAGATTAATTTATTTAAAGTAAAGGCCAAAATTACATAAACAGAAATCTTTTAGTAATTAATTTTTATATGGTGTTATGAAAGTCCTATTTTCGACTATAAATATTTTTTGTAAATATAAATATATTTACGATATCATGGTATTTTTTTATAATTTTTAGATATCAAATAAATTAAATTATTTATGACACAATAATGATGCAGTATTTACCTCCTTAAGAAATGATTTAAATAAATAAGCTTATAATGATTAAAATACTATCCAAAACATGTCAAATTCGGAGTGGATGATTTTATTTCGACCATGAATCATCTTAACTTTTTAATATAATGAATTTTGGACCATTAGAAACTGAATATAATTATATAATAAAATAATAGTTACACACTTTCTTAAAGAGCCCCTCCTCCCCCTTATAAAAGGAGACCACTTCTAACCAATTCTTCACACCTCTCAAGCCATTTGGATCATCCAAACTCTACCCAATTAGTCTCCATCTCTCTCTACTCCTCCTAAAATCCTTACCTTAGGCACAAGGCACTTCAAGAAGTTCTTCTGGTTCAAACCAAAGGGAGTTACCCAAATTAAAGGTAACAATTTCTCTTAAATTGTTTTCTTTTATTTTACTTCCCCAACCCCTAAAAACTTTTTTTCCTTTCTTTTGTAACAACACCATTATCCTCAATATACTAGGATATTTTTATGAGAAGGATTATAACTACACTTACACACACCTCCATCTAATGGATGAAGAACAAAATATTTCTGTGGATGGAAAACTAATGCCTCGTGAAACGATGATTGTTCAATTACTTCTTACCACCTCTCATGGTAGCCATTATAATGGCACTGTATTTATATATGATATATATTATGGTTATGATTTCATTATGCTTTTGTACTTCCCAATTATATCAAGCCTTTGTGGTTTCCATAGTGGGTAAATATGATAATCTCATTTGAGGAAGTGCGGACTATAGCCCCCTTAAAGTGATGTGACTCATTAATGCCTTATGTGGGATTTATAAAGGATATTGTTAATGATATTATATATTATATTATATTGGAATTATAATATACCTATGTATAATTATGTTTTATTTCCATTAAAATGAGAAATAAAAATTAAAGTTGTGTTCATGCCTACGTACGGCTTACAGTCTCCATGAATGGTGCATTTCATTTCTTACCTCCAAATGTTATGTATATTATAAAAAAATGTATATACTGAATATATATGATCTATATGATATCCAAATCATGAATATAATTCTGGATATAATGAACCTTTGACCACATGGACAACTTGTAAATATAAGGTGTTTATTTTTACTCAAGTACCAAATATCGACAAACAGAAAGTTATTAACTTAAATGATTAAATAATGTTTATAACATGGTAATAAGTGATATAAAATGAATAATAAACTTGAAATAGGTTCTTAAGAAAGTATAAATTATCTTTAGTTTATTATTCAGGAAATTAAAGAATGATCGAGTCAAGTCAGACACGAGGTAAGGGACTTCGTCTCAATATCCTTTCATTGAGGCATATTTTGCTATAATACAAGACTTTATTTTATATGTTGTATAAAAACCTTTTACTTTTCATTTCATTCAAAGGGAATCTTTTTCTACAAATCATTTTACTAAACGACAAAAAAGAATGTTTCTTTTACCATATGTGGTGACAAAAACATTTTCCACCGCCGCGAGTATTATTTGATCTTTGGATTCCTCAACAAGCCGTAATGTTTTTAAAAGAAAATTATTACATTATACTCTTTTACGCATTTTTTTATTTAAAATGGTTTTGAAAATGGATTTTTTATGTTAATATATTTAATTCATATATTTTGATCAAAATGTGGAAATGTTTTCTTTCCTTTATATTTGTTTTATGTTTTATGGTTTTATATTGGTACTTGGACATTTGATGGGTGGTTATATGATAAACTAAATGATGGGTGGTACTGTGAATACTAGGACGGGTGGTTACGTTATAACCTCCAATGTATTGGGTATAGAATTCAGTCGTATGGCTATTTAATTTTGTGATATGTGTGGAAGTCGACCGTATGGTTATTTCATTTATATATGTTTATTTCCCAAGTTATCTTTTTATGCTATGTGTTCTTTATAAGGGTTTTATGGTAATATTTTGGTTAAAAAATTGTAAGTAATGATCCTTTATTTAGTGAAGAGTATTTACTAATTCATAAAGTCGAAAAGTATTACTTATGTTAAAGTATTCATGGTTTACTTATTGTTTTGAAAAACTAATAGTTTTACTTCTTTGTGTATCCCTTACTGAGCATTTTATGCTCATCCCAAGTTTTTGAAATGTTTTTTACAGGATATAATGTGGAATAGGGTAAAGGATGGGATCAAAGAGAAGTCATTCTATCTTAAACATGGAACTATACATGACTCTTTTTTTCAAGAGTTCATGTTTTGTAAAAAAAAATGGAAACTGTGTAGAAGTGTCTACTTTGTAATATTCTAAAATATAATATTTATGGCCTAACTCTATAAAACTATAAACCTAAAAATATCATCAATGTGAATTATTCATTTAATTCAATATTATGTAAGTTTATAAGGTCAGGTCATTATAGTTGGTATCAGAGGTTGGTTTAGACAACTTTAAGAGTTAGGGTACTGTTAAATAAATGTCCATAAATTAATTTATAGTAAGATTGAAATGATATAGAATTTACAAATTACCATGTTGCTTCGCCTAAGATATTTCTATGCTAAGAATATTTTTTCATAGAGGAACAAGGATGCTTTGCTGGGAAGGCATACAGAGGGAAATGACCTTCCAAATCAGCATCCTAAAAAGGAAGAATCAGAGTTGAACAGTTTGTTGCAGTGATGGCTCTGTTGACTCAGGTGAAGAATATTGGTTGTTTTTATGGATGACATTTTGGATTATTCAAAAAGTAAAGAAGAGAATGAAAGTCATTTAAGGGTTTTATTTAAAACCTTAAAATAAAGTAAACTATTTGGGATATTCCGCAAGTGTGAGTTTTGGTTACAAAAAATTTCATTCCTTGGTCACATTGTTTCAAAAAATGGCATAACTGTTGATCCTGCTAAAACAAAAGTTGTTGAAGAAATGCCAAGACCCACAAATATAACTGAGATCCATAGTTTTCTTGGTCTGGCAGGTTATTACGAGAGATTTTTTGAAAAAATTTAATGGTTATCTAGTCCAATGACTAAGTTTACTTGAAAAGGTGTTAAGTTCATCTGGACAAAAGAATGTGATGATTATTTTCAGGAATTGAAAAGAAGATTAGTTAATGCTCCAGTTTTGGCACTGCCTTCCAGAAATGGTGAGTCTGTTATCTACAATGATGCTTCATTGAATGGAATGGGTTGTGTCCTAATGTAGAATGATCTGGAAATTACTTATGCATCACATCAGTAGAAACCTCATGAGTTAAATTACCCTACACATGATTTGGAATTAGCTGTTATTGTTTTTTCTTTAAAAATTTGGAGGCATCATTTGTATGGAGTGAAGTGTGAAATATATACTGATCACAAATGTTTTAAGTATATATTCACTCAAAAATAATTGAACATGAGACAGAGGAGATGGTTGGAATTAATCAAGGATTATGATTGCATGATCCATTACCATTTAGGAAAATCAAATAAAGTGGGGGATGCTTTGAGCTGAAAAAGTAATGTCTCTTTTACCATGCTACATTTGGAACAAGATCCTTTGGTTTTTGATTTGATGAACATTGTCATATAAGTTGTTGTTGCAGGAAATTCTTCTGTTTTTCTCAGGTGTTAGTGAAATCATCTCTATCAGACAGAATTAAGCAAGCGTAGAAAAAAGACAGTGAGTTGCAGAAAAAGGTAGAGTTGGTTCAAAAGGGTATGTTTCTAGAATTTAACATTTATAATGATTGTGTTTTGAGATTTCGGAAGGGATTATGTGTACCTTGTGATTCACAGTTGAAGAATGGGTTGTTATGTGAAGCTCATAGTTCTCCGTTTTCAGTTCATCCTGGTAGTACTATCATGTACAGAGATCTTCAGGAGTGTTACTGGTGGGATGGAATGAAAAGAGATATTGTTAATTTTACTTTGAAGTGTTTGACTTGTCAGCAGGTTAAAGGAGAGTGGCAGTTACCAAAAGGAATGCTTCAACCTTTACTAGTTCCAGAGTGGAAATGGGAAAATATATCCATGGACTTCGTTGTGGGATTACCAAAGACATCTTGAGGTAATAATGCAATCTAGGTTATAGTTGATCGATTGACTAAATCTTCTCATTTCCTTCCTATTCGAGATAATTTGTCTCTAGATCAACTTTCTTGGTTGTATGTTAAAGAGATAGTCAGGTTTCATGGAGTTCCCCTCTCCATTGTATCTTATCGTGATCCCAGGTTCACTTTTAACTTTTGGAAAGGCCTTCAGAAGTCATTGGGTACTGAATTAAATTTTAGTACAGCTTTTCATCCTCAATCAGATGGGCAGTCAGAACGAACAATTCAGACATTGGAAGATATGTTACGAGCTTTCTCGATAGATTACCAGGGAAGTTAGGATCAACATATTTCTTTGGTTGAATTTTCTTATAATAACAGTTTTCATTCCAGTATACAGATGGCTCCATTTGAGGGATTATATGCAAAGCATTGTTGAACATCAGATTTTTGGGATGAAGTAGGTGAAAGGAAGCTGATGGTACCAAAATTGGTAGAAGAGATGGCAGAGAAAGTTCATTTGATTCGGAAGCACATGAGAACAGCTCAGAGCAAACAGAAAAGTTATGCTGATAACTGGAGGAAGTTTCATTCCTTTGAGGTAGGTGATCATGTCTTTCTCAAAGTTTCTCCATGGAAAAGTGTGATGTGTTTTCGTAAGAACGGAAAGTTGAGTTTGAGGTTCATTAGACCTTATGAAATTCTATAGAAAGTGGGATCAGTTGCATATAGCATGGATTTACCTCCAAATTTATCCCAAGTACACAATGTTTTTATGTTTCGATGTTGAGAAAGTATATTCCAGATCCATCTCATGTTTTGAGCCCAGAGGTAGTTTTGTTGGAAGAGAATCACTCTTATGAAGAACAACCAATTCTGATTCTTGACTGTAGAGAGCAGGTGTTGCAGAATAAGGTAATTTACTAGGTAAAGGTTTTGTGGAAAAACCATATGGTTAAAGAGGCAATGTGGGAATCTGAAAATGCTATGAGGGATAAATACCCCCACTTATTTTGATAAGTGAATAAAAATTGTGAGGATGCAATTTCCAAAAGGGGGGAAGGATGTAACATCCCAAGTAAATGAATAATAAGTCATATTTCATATTTATTATTATTTGTGAATTAAATATTAATTTTACTTTAAAAGGGTTTCTATGTTTGATAGCGTACCCGATACGCAACAATGGGTTTCGTTGGAATCTGACGTTCCACACTAATAATATACTATTATTATTTTAAATGGTAGTTAACTCCTAACTATTGTAGTGGCGGGAATGAACAAAACTAAATAAAATATTATTATACATGTTTGTTAGATGTATTTACTTTTATCCAATAAAAGTTAGAGGCTTAAAATGTGAAGGAATCTAATTTTATTCATAATTTACATTAAAAGGCTGATTTACCACCTTTTAATGGAGAAGCCTCGTTAAATCAAGTTTTTTACTTATTTATATTTTCTAATTTACAAAATATAATCCTTCTTTAGAATGGGGACATCAAATTTTACTTTGGGTAATTTTTTTGGTATTTTTCTAATAAAGTTTATTTTTTAATGAATAATAAAAAATATTGTATTTTAATTCAAAAGTGACTTTTAATCTAATTTATTTATATGGTTAGATTATCTTTTTAATTGGTTTTAAAGTGAAATTAAAATATATTTTTACCATGTTATCCAATTTTGTTCATTGGAAGTAATTTCACTTTGAAATTGGACAAAAACAAGTTTCAATCTTTTGACAAGTATTGTTTCTTAAAAACATGCTACTTGTTTTAACAATAGGAATTAATTTTTAAATTAATTAATGTCCCTTCTATGTTTTTAATTTGGAAAAATATACATAAATTTTTAATTCAGAATATCAAATAATGCTTAGGCTTAATTTTTGGTATTTTTCTGAAAAACTACAATTTTTTATGAACAGTAACACCACTTAGTGGTAGTTAAAAAACTGACTTTTTTATTTAAATGAAATTTTACCACTTCTATGAATTGAATTTTAAAAATCTGACATAAATGGTTTTTATCAATAAGTAAAATGTGGTTTATTAAGATGAAAATTATTTTTGGTTAACAGTAACTTTTGACTTTTATGTACCGCGGTTAAAGGTAAATAAGGTAATTCAAGGTTAAAAGAATATTATAATAATTCAAAATTACCATAACACTTTTCCTAAACTTATTGGATGAGCATTTAACGACCATGGGCATATTTTGGTATATTTTGGGACCCCTTTGATCCACTTGGAAGTGATAATGGCAATTTAGATTAATTAACTTAATGTAAAGGAAAAAATGACATAAACAAAAATCTTTTAGTAATTAATTTATATATGGTGTTATATATTTCCTTGTAACTCCCCGACCCCAGTTACCCAGAGTCAGTGCATTATTACATAACATTGGCATGATCACAATAAAGATCAAATCTCGAAAGACCGATTAGTTTAGTAGCCTTAGAAACACTAGATATATTCATAAAGTTATACATTACATCATAAAGTGAGAAACTACTACAACAACATATTGTCTCCATAGTCCACACTATTAACCCCTCATAATATCGCCGCAAGTCATTTATAATTTACTTCTTCACTTCCTGGGAAAAATAAAACATAAAAAATGGGTGAGCTCAAATGCCCAGTAAGGATAACAATATAGCGGAAACTTTCATAAATAAGAATAAACATTTTAAGGAAATGTATAACTAAAACAAAAGCCTTTCAAACTTGAACTTTCAACATAGTATGGCATAAATAAAATGAAATAATTCCATTTACTTATTCACATGGATATTCTACTAATCGAATAATCACATGCAAAATCAATTACCACTTTCATAATGATGGAATGAATAATGCCAGACTATCAAAACCACATAGCCAAGGCCTCGTGCCAATATTACAAATAATATTTTGTCAAGGCCTTGTTCCAAGACACTAGTTTGTCTCATGAGACCTACCGATGCATCGAGGAGCTATAGCAGGCTCCACCCATCACATATTAAGTCCAATGCATTCCCATATGAAAAGGTTTAAGCATAACATAAACATTCGTATTAAAACTAGCATACGAAATGTCAATACTTTCACCATAAACTATGAATGGTATAAAAATAGCACATCCACAGTCAAACATATCACAAAATCTTCAATACAATATAGAAGTTTTGTATCATAATAAATCAACTTCAAATAAGCGTAAAATCCATCAAAGGATGTTGACATAGATGAAATCAAAACTCTTTTTAGAGAAATATCTCTTTCTATTTTTGAAATCATTTAAGAGTCATATATTTATAAAATAAAACATTTTCTTTGAAAATATTCTTATAAGATTTTAAGGGAATCTTCGATGATTTTATAACGGCGTAAAATAACCGCACCCGCCGTATAAGTTAAAAAACATTCTTACCTTAATTTTGTTGAAAAGGTTAAAAGCACCTTGTTTGGAAAATGATGGAAATATTCCTTTATGAACCTATTATAAAAATTCAAACAAGGGTATAAATGACTTTAACCCATATTCTTGTAAATAGTAAAAATGTTTTGAAATACATTTTTAAGAAACATGGATGTGGATGATAAAGAGATCCCAGTAGATTATTACGTATAAACAACCTCAGATAATGAATAGATTGTGAAATAACCCTTACCTTGTAATTTTCCTTGGTAGGGGTAGGTTAACCTCCTGTATAATAGGGAAATAATTGTTATTAAATTATACAAGAATCATATGCATTCATATGATATCATATATGATCTTTTAACATTGCTTTGTTAATAATATCATAGTATTAACGTTGTTTCGAGTGTTAACTTACTCGTTTTCTTTTATTTGTTTTGTTACATAAGCCATGTTTGTAATGGATAGGTTGTATATTATTCATATCCAGAATGATATCAAGTCCTTAAAAATCATTTTTAAATCAGAAAATGATAATTATACTTGAATGGATACGATGGAGAATGAATCTCATCGTGTTCGTGGAGACGGTAGTCCGTACGTACGCACGAGCGACAATATCATTCTTTTGATATTAAAATAATATATAAGTTGATAGTATATCATATATACAGAATAATTATCATGTTATATTTATTATTTACATGAGTTACACATCATTATTATACCCATCCAAATAATAATATATTGAATAACAATTACACCACGACGTGGAGACGGTAAGCCGTACATACGAACGTATGGTGACATGTTATTCAAAGGGTGGATAGAATACTGAATATGGTTGTACCATATTTATAATAACATCACAGTATATATATGATACTGGATTTATTATTTTAGAATGGTAATAACAAAGAAAGAAGAAGTGTAAGAAGAAAGGAACTTGGAAAAGGGTGGTGAAATCATTACCTCCTCTTCGGGTTCTTCCTTTTGATTTGATCAAAAGGGATCTTTAGGTTGGCTTTCTGATCAAACTAAGGCCTCTAGGCTGTATTGAGGGAAGTTGGGAGAGTATTTTTTCAGAGTTTGGCCGAACCAAAAGGCTTTTAAAGTGTGAAGAAATGAGAAGGAGGAGTGCCCTTTTATAAGAGGGGTGAGGGGCACCTATGGAAAAGCTAGAAATATTAATTTATAATAAATTCATATTCGGTTTATAATGGCTCCAAAGTTGATTATTAAAAGATTAAGGTGGGGATAGGTCTAAAACCATTCAACCAATAGAATTTAGACAGGTTTGGGTTACTATATTAACCTTATCTTTTAGTTTTAACTCTTAGTTAATTAGTTTGACATTTACCATGTCACTTTGTATTTTTATAATATATAGTTAATAAACATACTATATACATCCAAGAGGCCCCCAAGTGGTCCATTAATAATTAAACTAGCATGATATAAGTCTCTTGGCCTAATATTAGATTTTTAGAAATTTAATATCAATTAATAATAGAATATTTGTTTTAAAAACTCTTTTATGTCAATTTTGACACTATTCAATAATTGATTTTTGTAAAACTCATAGCAGATTGATTACTTCGAAAAAAGTCAATTAAATCAATACTAATATGTAATATTATCCTAAAAAATTATTTTAATTCATTAAAAGTCTCAAATTTTATTTATTTGGGTATTTATAATATCAATTCTTTTAATTTTTCACTATTATAGTAATTATTGCATCATCATTGTGTCATAAATAAATTAAATTATTTAATTTCTAAAAATTATAAATAAAATATCATTATGTATAAAATCGTTTTAGATTTATAATGGATATTCATAATCTAAAATCCAACATATATAACCCTATGTAAAAATTGTTTTTCTAAAAGATATATGCTTGTGTCATTTTTGTATTCATTTTAACTTAATTAAAATAAAGTGTCCCTATCACCTACAAGTGGCTCCCTGAGGTCCCAAAATTGACCCAAAGATGCCCAAGGTCGGACATGTATCCACTAATAAGGTTAGAAAACGTTTTAGGGTAATTTTTTATTATTATAATATTATTGTTTAACCCTTATTTACCGGATTTACCCTTAACCATGGTAAATAAAATATTAACCGCAGTAATTATTCAAAATGTCTAAAAATAAAAGATACCTATTTACAAAACTTGAACATCCTAATTCCAAATATGGAATCCATTTTTCCAAATTCAAAACATAGAAGTGGCAGAAAATAATTTAAAATTAATTCTCATTGTTAAAACAAAAAGCGTGTTTCTAAGAGATAATAACTATCAAAAGATTGGCATTTGTTTATGTTCGGTTTAATTGTAAAATTACGTCCAATGACCAACATTGTATTAAATTGTAAAAATATATTCTAAATATACTTTAAAACCACTCAAATTCATAATTTATCACTATTAATTATTTTGATTAAAAAAGTTGTTTTTAATTAAAATTTAGTAATTTTCACTATTCATCAAAATATTAAAGTTATCTGAAAAGTACCAAAATTTCACCTTAGGCTAAATTCGATATTATGAATCCAAAAATGAAGTCCATATTGAAATATAAAATATATATAATTTCAAAAAGTAGGTATTACTATTCATAATGGCTAGTTTGATTGGTTGTGGTGTGTTAGAACTCGATGTTGCGTACAACACACGCTATCGCATTATTCAAAGAGAAGCGTACCGTAGAAGCTTGGGGTGTTACATTCTCCCCACCTTCAAATAATTTCATCCTCGAAATTTCTATAATACTTATCACATGAAAAGACTCGGGTGGTTCTTCATCATAAGTTCCTCGGGTTCCCACGTTGTCTCTTCCATCTTATGGTTTCTCCACAAAACTTTTACCAGACGTGTCGTCCGGTTTCTCAGTACTTGTTCTCTTGCATCAAGAATCTTGACGGCCTCTTCGCAATAAGATAGATCGGGTTCCATTTCTAATTCTTCATAGGTGAGTACATGCATTGGGTCAGTCATGTATTTCCTCAATAGAGATATGTGGAACACATCGTGAACTTTGGAGAGACTTGGTGGCATTGCCAATCGGTAAGCTACAGCCCCAATTTGTTCTAGAATTTCAAAAGGTCAGATGTACCTGGGACTCAATTTACCTTTCTTACCAAAACGTATGACTCCCTTCCATGGAGATACCTTCAGGAAAACATGATCACCGACTTGAAATTCCAAATCCTTCTTTAGATTATCGGCATAGCTCTTCTGCCTACTTTGAGCTGCTTTGATGTGACTTTGGATTACCTTCACCCTTTCCATCGTTTCCTCCACCAGTTCTGGGCCTACAAGTTTTCTTTCACCAACGTCATCCCAACAGGTTGGTGTACGACATCTCTTTCATATATAACGCTTCATATGGTGCCATCTGAATACTCGAATGGAAACTATTATTATAGGAAAATTCTACGAGAGGTAAATATTGATCCCACATACCCTGAAAGTCAAGCGAGCAAGATCTCAACATGTCTTATAAGGTTTGAATAGTCCATTCTGATTGTCCATCTATCTGAGGGTGGTAAGCAGTGCTCAAATGAAGTTTAGTGTCCAGGGATTTCTGAAGACTTTTCCATAATCTTGAAGTAAAACAGGTATCACAATCAGAAACAATCGATAGGGGTACTCCATGAAGTCTCACAACTTCATTAATATATAGTCTTACTAGACGTTCCAGTGGTAGATCTTCTCTTATAGCAAGAAAATGTGCTGACTTGGTAAGACAATCAACAATAACCCATATTGCATCGTTCCTTCTAGGAGTCATTGGTAGCCCCATGACAAAGTCCATTGTAATATTGTCCCATTTCCACTCCGGTATGGGAAGAGGTTGCATGACTCCTCCAGGATGTTGCCTTCCAGCATTCACTTGTTGACAAACCATACATCTTGACACAAAATCAGCAATCTCCCTCTTCATGTTGTCCCATCAAAAATGTTCCTTCAAATCTCTATACATTTTGGTGCTCCCAGGGTGTATAGAGAAATTGGAACTATGAGCATCATCCAGCAATTCCCTTTTTAGATCAGGTATATCGAGAACACAAAGTCTCTTCCCAAATTTCAAAATTCCATCTTCATACACAAATTCTCTCAATCTCCCATCATTCACAGCTTTAATCTTCTTTTGAAATTCTCTATCATCAGTCTGAGAACTCTTAATCCTTTCTAGTAAAGATGGTTTGGCAACCATTTGAAAAAGCATCGATGTTTCTCCATCCCTAGTTATTCCCATGTCCATCTTCACTAGATCCATGAAAATTGGATCCCTTTCAATTCTCATTTTGTTCAAAACTCCATGATCTTTTCTGCTCACAGCATCTGCCACCTTGTTTGCCTTCCCCGGGTGGTAGTGTATCATGCAATCATAATCCTTGAGTAATTCAAGCCATCTCCTTTGCCTCATGTTGAGTTCTTTTTGTGAGAAAATATACTTCAAACTCTTGTGATTAGTATAAATCTCACATTTTTTACCATATACGTAGTGCCTCCATATCTTCAAAGAAAATATCACAGCTGCTAACTCAAGATCATGAGTAGGATAGTTTTGTTCATGAATTTTCAACAGTCGTGATGCATAGTCAATAACCCTATCATTCTGCTTAAGGACACAACCAAGTCCTTTCTTCGATGCATCACTATAAATAACAAACCCATCATTCCCCGATGGTAGAGTCAATATAGGAGCATTAACTAATATTCTCTTCAGTTCTTCGAAACATTCTTCACACTCTTTTGTCCAAACAAATTTAACCCCTTTAGGTGTGAGCTTCGTTAATGGGTTAGCCAATCGGGAAAAATTCTGGACGAATCGTCAATAATAACCTGCTAAACCAATAAAACTATGTACCTCAGTTATACTCGTAGGTTCTGACCATTCTTGGATTGCCTTGGTCTTAGAAAGGTCAACAGATATTCCATCTTTAGAGACAATATGGCCAAGAAAAGAAATCTCCTGAAGCCAGAATTCACAGTTGCTAAACTTCCCATATAATTCATGTCTTCTCAGAGTCTTCAGGATAATGCGCAAGTGATTTTCATGATCTTCGTAGCTTTTGGAGTATACCAAGAAAAATTCATCGAGATACTCCTTGAAAACTCTATTCATCAGATCCATGAATACAGAGGGTGCATTACTCAATCCAAAAGGAATTACAGTAAACTAATAATGCTCGTACCTGGTTCGAAATGCTGTCTTTGGAATGTCTTCTTTCTTCACACACAACTGATGGTATCTGGATCGAAGGTCAATCTTTGAAAAGTGTTGTGCTCCATGCAGTTGGTCAAATAAATCATCAATGTGAGGTAGGGGATACTTGTTCTTTATCGTTATAGCATTGATCTCCCTGTAGTTGATACATAGCCTCATAGATCCGTCTTTCTTTTTAACAAAAAGAACAGGGGCTCCCCATGGAGAAACACTAGGGTGAATAAATCCCTTATTACTCAATTCCTCTAGTTGTTTCTTTAGTTCAACTAATTCTACAGTGGCAATTCTATAAGGGGTCTCTGATATAGGCCTTGATCCAGGAATTAAATCAATGGAAAACTCAACTTCTTGTTATGGAGGATGTCCGGGTAAATCTTCCAGAAATACATCTACAAATTCTTTCACAACAGGTACATCCTCTATTTGAACATTCCTTTCCTCACCCACAGTCATTTCATTCTCTTCCTCCCCAATAATTGAATTTAGTTAAGCTACTGGGGGTGGATCTAACTAATAATTAGGTGGTGATGATTCTTCTCTAAAGATAAGGTGTTCCTTATCATTATCATCAAGAATCGTAACCTCTTTCTTCTTACAATAAATCTTCGCATCATAGTCCAAAATCACCAAGGATTATATCAAACTCAATCATAGGTAAGATGATGAGATCAGCAGATAAAGAACATTTATGTGCTCTAATGGGGACTAATTCACAAAAAATTGTTGCAATGATACATCCCTTAGGAGTTTTAACTGACAACTCCCTTGTTAAATAAAATTGGAAATATCTAATTTTATTAGCAAACTGGGAAGATATGAAACAATGTGATGATCCAGAATCAAATAATGCATTTTCTAAACTTGAGGAAACCATTAAATTACCTGCCACCATGTCTTTCGGAGCTTCTACCTCAGCAGTAGTGATAGCATAAGATTGGCCTTGATCCCTTGGCCTTTTCTGAGGTAAGTTCTCCTGATGTTTAGGACATTCATTTGCATAATGTCCCATCTCCCAGCAATTGTAGCACTGAACATTAGTAGATTCCTTCTTCCCCTTGCAATCAGGAGCTTGGTGGCCTTTTTCACCACACTTGTAATAGACTCCCATTCCCTTCAAGAAAGTACCAGGGTGATTCTTCCCGAATTTACCACAGGATGGATATTCAACCTTTCCCTTATTCCCCTTATTTTCATTCCAAGATTGATCAGTAGGTCTCTTCTTATCTTTCTTTGCTATAAAGTCATAAGACTTAGAGAATTCCTTTTCCGTCATGATAGCACATGAGACAATGTCTTCATACGACGAAAAGGATTGTGAGACTAATTCTTGATGAAGAAATTGTTTTAACCCATCAAAGAAATGATCAATCTTACTTCTTGGTTTACGTATATAATCTCCAGCATACCTTGCTAACCTTGTAAAGTTATCCTCATACTTTGTGACATTCTCATCCTCCTTTTTTCTCAGACTCATAAACTGCCTTTCCATATCTTCTTGATGGTCGTGAGGAAAGTATTTTTCTAAAAATAGATCTTTGAACTCCCTCTATTCCATATTTGATACTTCATCATCTTCTTTCATATTTTGAATCAAGGACCACCATTGATCCGCATCACCAGTGAGGCGGTAAACTGCCATGATAACTTTTTCCCTTTCACTACTCCCCAAAGCCTGAAATATTTTCTCTGGGGAAAATATCCATTGCTCAACTACTAAGGGATTTTTACTCCCATTGAACGTTGGTGGTTGTTACCTCATGAAGTGATCAAACATTTATCCTCCACACTGTGGATCAGGGTGCTCTATAAGGGTAACATTATTATTCATAACCTGAGTGAGTTTTCCCAGTATGGTGATTAGCTGATCGGCACCAGTTGCATCACCATCTCCACTAAAATTATCTTGAGCAGGAGGGTAATCCCTACATGGAGTCCGTGCATTGATATGGTTTCCATTTCCTCCACTAGGTACCATTTCTAAACAATGGCATAAACTAGATCAGTTTATGAATCAAAATACATAATCCCATACTTATAAAACACTTAACATAAATTGAAATATTTATGGATATAATCCATAATCATAAGAATGTTTTCTTTGAGGAATTATATACTCATAAACCCTTCATAATGATTTGTAAAGACAATGAGATTTATCCTAAGCATATCCCCCGAGAGTGTCGTAACCAAGAGTACAGCAAGGCTCGTTGTCGTGCACCAGTTCCCATTTGAGTCTAGATCAAAGCGGTGTTTTCGGGTTTTACCCCTAGGTACATCTATGCCAGAGCCGCCTCTACCTGCTCATATCCAGACAGGGATGTATTGCTCAGAAAACTCACAAAATCTCTACAATACCAAAATTCTAGGAAGTTCTTCTATACTAATCCTCAAAGTCCATCTTAAATCTATGTTCTCTAATCAGAGTTTATCTAAATCTTGCTTCCAAGGTCTGTACTAAACTTCCTCTAATACCAACTGTAATGCCCCGACCATAGTTACCCAGAGTTGGTGCATTATTACATAACATTGGCTTGATCACAATAAAGATCAAATCTCGAAAGACTGATTGGTTTAGTAGCCTTGGAAACACTATATATATTCATAAAGTTTTACATTACATCATAAAGTTAAAAACTACTACAACAACATATTGTCTCCATAGTCCACACTATTAACCCCTCATAATATCCCTGCAGGTCATTCATAATTTACTTCTTCACTTCCTCGGAAAAATAAAACATAGAAAAGGGGTGAGCTCAAATGCCCAGTATGGATAACAATATAGCGGAAACTTTCATAAATAAGAATAAACATTTAAGGCAATGTATAACTAAAACAAAATCCTTTCAAACTTGAACTTTCAACATAGTATGGCATAAAAAAATTAAATAATTCCATTTACTTATTTACATGGATATTCTACTAATCAAATAATCACATGCAAAATCAATTACCACTTTCATAATGATGGAATTCATAATTCCAGACTATCATAACCACATAGCCAAGGCCTCATTCCAAGACTACAAATAAGATTTTGTTAAGGCCTTATGCCAAGACACTAGTTTGTCTAATGAGACCTACCGATGCATCGAGGAGCTATAGCGGGCTCCACCCGTCACATATTAAGTCCAATGCATTCCCATATGAAAAGGTCTAAACATAACATAAACATTCATATTAAAACTAGCATACGAAATGTCAATACTTTCACCATAAACTATGAATGGTATAAAAATAGCACATCTACAGTCAAACATATCACAAAACCTTCAATACAATATAGAAGTTTTGTATCATAATAAATCAACTTCAAATAAGCGTAAAATCCATCAAAGGATGTTGACATAGATGAAATCAAAACACTTTTTAGAGAAATTTCTCTTTCTATTTTTGAAATCATTTAAGAGTCATATATTTATAAAATAAAACATTTTCTTTGAAAATATTCTTATAATATTTTAATAGAAGCTTCGATGATTTTATAACGGCGTAAAATAACCGCACCCGCCGTATAAGTTAAAAAACATTCTTACCATAATTTTGTCGAAAAGGGTAAAAGCACCTTGTTTGGAAAATGATGGAAAGATTCCTTTATAAACCTCTTATAAAAAGTCAAACAAGGGTATAAATGACTTTAACCCATATTCTTGTAAATAGTAAAAATGTTTTGAAATACATTTATAAGAAACATGGATGTGGATGTTAAAGAGATCCCAGTATATTATTACGTATAAACAACCTCGGATAATGAAGAGATTGTGAAATAAACCTTACCTTGTTCTTTTCCTTGGTTGGGGTAGGTTAACCTCCTGTATAATAGTGAAATAATTGTTATTAAATTATACAAGAATCATATGCATTCATATGATATCATATATGATCTTTTAACATTGCTTTGTTAATAATATCTTAGTATTAACGTTGTTTCGAGTGTTAACTTACTCGTTTTCTTTTATATGTTTTGTTACGTAAGCCATGTTTGTAATGGATGGGTTGTATATTATTCATATCCAGAAAGATATCAAGTCCTTATAAATCATTTTTAAATCAGAAAATGATAATTATACTTGAATGGATACGATGGAGAATGAATCTCATCGCGTTCGTGGAGACGGTAGTCCGTACGTACGCACGAGCGACAATATCATTCTTTTGATATTAAAATAATATATAAGTTGATAGTATATCATATATACAGAATCATTATCATGTAATAGTTATTATTTACATGAGTTACACATCATTATTATACCCATCCAAATAATAATATATTGAATAACAATTACACCACGACGTGGAGACGGTAAGCCGTACATACGCACGTATGGTGACATGTTATTCAAAGGGTGGATAGAATACTGAATATGTTTGTACCATATTTATAATAACATCACAGTATATATAAGATACTGGAGTTATTATTTTAGAATGGTAATAATAAAGAAAGAAGAAGTGGAAGAAGAAAGGAACTTGGAAAAGGGTGGTGAAATCATTACCTCTTCTTCGGGTTCTTCCTTTTGATTTGATCGAAAGGGCTCCTTAGGTTCGCTTTTTGATCAAAATAATGCCTCTAGGTTGTAGTGAGGGATGTTGGTAGAGTATTTGGTCAGAGTTTGGCCGAACCTAAAGGCTTTGAAGGTGTGTAGAAATGAGAAGGAGGAGTGCCCTTTTATAAGAGGGGTGAGGGGCACCTTTGGAAAAGCTAGAAATATTAATTTATAATAAACTCATATTCAGTTTCTAATAGATCCAAAGTTGATTATTAAAAATTTAAGGTGGGGATAGGTCGAAAACCATTCAACCAATAGAATTTATATAGGTTTGGGTTACTATATTAACCTTATCTTTTAGTTTTAACTCTTAGTTAATTAGTTTGATATTTACCATGTCACTTTGTATTTTTATAATATATAGTTAATAAACTTAGTATATACATCCAAGATACTCCCAAGTGGTCCATTAATAATTAACCTATCATTATATTTGTCTCTTTTCCTAACCTTATATTTTTAGGAATTTAATATTAATTAATAATAGAATATTTGTTTTAAAAACTCTTTTATGTCAATTTTGACACTATTCAATAATTGATTTTTGTAAAACTCATAACAGATTGATTACTTCGAAAAAAGTCCATTAAATCAATCCTAATATGTCATATTATCCTAAAAAATTATTGTAATTCATTAAAAGTCTCAAATTATATTTATTTGGGTATTTATAATATCAATTAGTTTATTTTTTCACTATTATAGTAATTACTGCATCATCATTGTGTCATAAATAAATTAAATTATTTAATGTCTAAAAATTATAAATAAAATATCATTATGTAGGAAATATTTTTAGATTTCTAATTAATATTTATAATATAAATTCCAACATATATAACTCTATGTAAAAATTGTTTTTCTAAAAGATATATGCTTGTGTCATTTTTGTATTCATTTTAACTTAATTAAAATAAAGTGTCCCTATCACCTATAAGTGGCTCCGTGAGGTCCCAAAATTGACCCAAAGATGACCAGGGTCGGACATGTATCCACCAATAAGGTTAGGACACATTTTATGGTAATTGTTTATTATTATATTATTATTTTTTAACCCTTATTTACCGGATTTACCCTTAACCATGGTAAATAAAATATTTATCGCAGTAATTATTCAAAATGTCTAAAAATAAAAGTTACCTATTTACACAATTTGAACATCCTGATTCCAAATATGGAATCCATTTTTCCAAATTCAAAACACAGAAGTGGCAGAAATTAATATAAAATTAATTCCCGTTAAAACAAAAAAGCGTGTTTCTAAGAGATTATAACTATCAAAAGATTGGCATTTGTTTATGTTCGGTTTAATTGTAAAATTACGTCCAATGACCAACATTGTATTAAATGGTAAAAATATTTTATAAATATACTTTAAAACCACTCAAATTCATAATTTATCACTATTAATTATTTTTATTAAAAAAGTTGTTTTTAATTAAAATTTAGTAATTTTCACTATTCATCAAAATATTAAAGTTATCCGAAAAGTACCAAAATTTCACCTTAGGCTAAATTCGATATTCCGAATCCAAAAATGTATTCCATCTTGAAATATAAAATATATATAATTTCAAAAAGTAGGTATTACTATTCATAACGGCTAGTTTGATTGGTTGTGGTGTGTTAGAACTCGATGTTGCGTATAACACACGCTATCGCATTATTCAAAGAGAAGCATACCGTAAAAGCTTGGGGTGTTATAGTCCTATTTTATACTATAAGTATTTTTGGAAATCTAAACATATTTCCTATATCATGGTATTTTGTTTATCATTTTTAGACATCAAATAAATTAAATTATTTATGACATAATAATGATGTAGTATTTACCTCATAAATAAATGATTTAAATAAATAAGATTATAATGATTAAAATATTATCCAAAACATGTCATATTCTGATTGGATAATTTTATTTATACCATGAATCATCTTATCTTAGAATATAATGATTTTTGGACCATTAGAAACTGAATATCATTATACAATAAAATAACAGTTTCACACTTTCCTAAAGAGCCCCTCCCCCCCCCCTTATAAAAGGAGACCACTTATAACCAATTCCTGACACCTCTCAAGCAATTTGGATAATCCAAACTCTACCCAATTAGGCTTTTTACACAACTCTCCTCCTCATAAAAGCCTTACCTTAGGCAGAAGGCACTTCGAGAAGTCCTTTTGGTTCAAACCAAAGGGACTTACCCAAATTAAAGGTAACAGTTTCTCTTAAATTGTTTTTTATTTTACTTCTCCAACCCCTAAACTCTTTTTTCAATTTCTTTTGTAACAACAACATTATCCTCAATATACTAGGATGTTGTTATGATAATTATTCTAACTATACTTACACACACCTTTATCTAATGGATGAAGAACATAATGTTCCTGTGGATGGCAAACTAACGCCTCATGAAACGATGATTGTTCAATTAAATCTTACCACCACTCACAGTTGCCATTATGATGGAACTGTATTTATATATGATTTATATTATGTTTATGATTTCATTATGCTTCTGTACTTTCCAATTATATCAAGCCTTTATGGTTTCCATATTGGGTAAATACAATAATCTCATTTGAGGAAGTGTGGACTACCGCCCCCTTAAAGTGATGTGACTCATTAATGCCTTATTTGTGATGTATAAAGGATAGTGTTACTAATATTATATATGATATTATACTGTAATTAAAATATACCAATGTATAATTATGTTTTATTTCCATTAAAATAATAAATAGAAATGAAAGTAGTGTTCATGCGTACGTACGGTCTACCATCTCCATGAACGATGCATTTCATTTCTTACCTCTAAATGTTATGTACTATTATAAAAAATATATATATATTGGATATATATGATATATATGATATCCAAATCTTGAATATCATTCTGGATATAATGAACCTTTGACCACATGGACAACTTGTAAATATAAGGTGTTCATTTTTACTCTAGTACCAAATATGGACAAAACGAAAGTTATTAACCTAAATGATTAAATAATGTTTATAACATGGTAATAAGTGATATAAAAGGAATAAAAAACTTGAAAAAGGTTATTAAGCAAGTATAAATAAAATTTATTTTATTATTCAGGATATTAAAGAATGATCGTATCAAGTCAGACATGAGGTAAGGGACTTCGTCTTAATCTCCTTTCATTGAGGCATATTTTGTTCTAATACAAGACTTTCTTTTATACGCTGTATAAAACCCTTTGACTTTTCATTTCATTCAAAGGGAATATTTTTCTACAAATAGTTTTACTAAATGACAAAAAGGAATGTTTCTTTTAACGTACGTGGTGACAATGACCTTTTCGGCCGCTGCGAGTATTATTTGATATTTGGCTTCCTCAACAATCCATAATGTTTTTAAAAGAAAATAAATACCTTATAATCTTTTACATATTTTTGTTATTGAAAATTTTTTTGAAAATTAATTTTATATGTCAATATATTTAATCCATATATTGTGATCGAAATGTGGAAATGTTTTCTTTACTTTATATTTGTTGTATGCGTTATGGTTTTATATTGGTACTTGGACATTTGACGGGTGGTTACATGATAAACCAAATGACAGGTGGTGCCGTGAATACCAGGATGGGTGGTTATGTTATAACCTCCAATGCATTGGGTATGTAAGTCATCCGTATGGCTATTCCATTTAGTGATATGTGTGGAAGTCGACCGTATTGTTATTCCATTTATGTATGTTTAGGTCCCAAGTTACCTTTATATGATATATGTTCTTTATATGGGTTTTATGCTAATATTTTGGTTAAAAAATGGTAAGTAACGATACTTTATTTAGTGAAGAGTATTTACTACTCCATAAAGGTGAAAAGTATTACTTATGTTAAAGTATTCATGGTTTACTTGTTGTTTTGAAAAACTAATAGTTTTACTTATTTGTGTATCCCTTACTGGGCTTTTTATGATCATCTCAAGTTTTTGAAATGTTTTCACAGGACATAATGTGGAATAGGGTAAAGGATGGGATCAAGGAGAAGTCACGCTATCTTTAACATGGAACTAGACATGACTCTTTTTTTCAAGTGTTCATGCTCTGTAAAAAAAAGTGGAACCTATGTAGAAGTGTCTGCTTTGTAATATTTTGAAATGTAATAGTTATGGCCTAACTCTCTAAAACTCCACACCTGAACAGATCTTCAATGTGAATTATTCATTTAATTCCAGATTATGTAAGGTTATAAGGTCGGGTCCTAATAGTAACATTGAATTAGGTTGTTTTGGGCCTTCAATCGGCTCAAAAAACAAATTCAAAATCATCTAACGAAAACCATTCAAAAAGCGGTAACTCTAGAATCACTTGGATTCATCCATCACTATCCTAGTAACAACTCTTATAGGTTATCCCAACATAGTATCTAAAATTTAAGATCACTGTGCCAAGAAATGAGGGTGGAACAATCATCTGTTTATATGACACAATGAACAAATAATGCACTATGAAAACGGGGGAAAGAAATCACATGGAACAAACATAAGAAATAAACCACTACTATTGTGTGTTTTATCTTGTGTCTATACTTTTATGAACGATGAAGACAATAAATCAAATAATACTAATAAACCCAAATAATTCCCACTGTCCAACCACATCCTACAAAAAGGATTTATCCTTGTGTCAACCTTTTCGTTGGTTGATCCATGTTCTTCATATATTCTAAGAATAGGGAAAGAATAAATTGAAATAAAAATTCCTTATTTTTGATTTGGATCAATCACTAAAGAAGATCGGTTGTTGAGTCATCAGCATTTGCAAGATCTATCAAGAACAACATACGTCGATTTTCATTCCATGGTTCCATCATCATTCACTATTAAGAAAATTCTCCATGGTTTCTCTCCATATAGTTTAGGAAATTAAAGGTTTATGGGCTTAACCATGGATTCCTGCCTCTCAGTTTATTTAAAATAAATCATCGCTACATCGATGAAACAAAATGAAATAAAATAAATCTTCAATTTATTTTATTTTTTAAAATATATAAAAATAATAATTCACAACCAACCCACATCAGACTATGTTAGGCTCAACTAGGGAATGGTCACTTATATGAATGAAACATATCCTTCATGTTTCTGATCTGAGAACTCGTTTAGATGTTATACCACTTTTTCAAGAAAAGAATTCACACATTCTATTTAATATTTTTATATATTTTGAAAATTTATTATAGAACGATGGGCCTTATATTAAAACTTAATCTCAATGTTTGTTCATGAATTAATTTATTATAATATTTAAAATAATACACTGAAAAATGTAGGATATTACATTCTCCTTAATTTGGGGATTTACATCCTTGAAAATAAAAAACAATGAATATTCAAAAATATGTGGGTACTATGCACAAATTTGAGCCTCCCAATCCCATGTGATCTCTTGGAGATTCCCATTCTTCCACTAGAGGCATGATGAGGGAATAACTCACCCTTGTATGATCCTCTCCTACTAGTCCTTAATCTCCACTGGGTACTTAAGAAAAGTCACTCCATCATCAATGACCACTCACCCTAGTCAATAATGTGTGATCGACTATCCAATTACCTCCTCAGCTGCGATACATGGAAGACATCATGTACCTGGTCAAAATTTGGGGGGTGGGGTAGAGAAAAGTGGTGTGATACCTCTCCAACTATACATAGTACCTAAAAAGGATCGATAAACCTTGAAGAAAAATTATTTCCTCGAACAAATATATGCAATCCACATCAAGGATAATCACAAAGGAACACATGGTCTACTTCATCGAACTCCAAAGGCCACTTCCACATGTCATCATATGATTTATGATGGCTATGTGTATTCTGCATCCACTCCTCAAAGATCTTCACTTTCTTAGTAGTAGATCTCACCATCTCTATGATAATGAGTGCTGATTCTCTTGGGTTAATCTAGAAAAGGGGTGACTGATAGGGTCTCTTGTACAAAGCCTCAAATAGTGCCATACTAATGGTGGAATAGTAGTAGTTGTCTTATGAGAACACCACTATAGGTAGGTGATACTCCCAACTACGGAAGAAGTACATCATTAAAGCCCACATCATGTCCTCTTGAACATGAATGGACAACTCTTTCAGGCCATATGTCTAGGGGTGAGACACCGTTCTCAAGCGTAACTGGGTCCCAAACACCTCCTATAATCCTTTAAATATCTGGTATGCAAAATGAGAATCATGATCAGAAACTATCGTTAATGGGACTCCATGGATTTGAACTTTCTCTTGAACATAGATGCATCCTAATCTATCTAAATATCTCTACTCAGGATAGCTAGGATGAGTGATGACTTGGTGATTTAGTCAATGTTCAACCGGATAATTTCATGTACTTGGGATGTACGAGGTAAACCTACCACAAAGTCCATCAATATCTCATACCACATAAATTATGTTACCTCAAGGGGTTGATCTAAACTCCCAAGAAACTGGTTATCATCCTTCACCTACTAACATGTAAGGAATTGAGAAATATACTATGCCACTTCTTTCTTCATCCCTGTCCACGAGAACTAATGTCGAAGATCCTGGTACATCATTGACACTCTAGGATGTATTTCCATAGGGAACGTATCAAACTCCATAGAACCTTCTCTTGAAATTACACTTGTAAAACAATGTGTCCTTCGAAGAGAAGGATGTTCTCCCCACCTTGTGAATATTCATCAGACGCATTTCTTGTGGAAATCTGAGCACATAGGTTCCTGTTGTCTATATCCCCAAGCTATGTCTCCCTGGCTCACTTTAAGAGTGGATGGGTGAAAAATATCAACTAGAGATAAGATGATTCTTCCCCATCCACAAAGGATAACTATAATGAGGCCAATATACCTGACACCTCATTCAAAAACAATAACCTAGATCTCATACTTAGATAATCTTCCCCCACATTATCCTTTTAATGAGTATTGATAATCTAAATTCCATATTCCTAGATGATATCTATCCATCATGTCTATATCATGTTCATATCCTTCTGAGAGAAGATATACCTGAGACCCTTATGATATAGTAGATGATAAATTTCTCACCCCTCAGGTTGTGTCTCCACATCTTCAATGTGAAGACTACCACTCCCAAATCAAGACAGTTGGTCATATGGTTTGGTTGATGTACACACAACTATTGTGAACCGTTGGTAATCAACACTTTCCTCTATGTTAGGACAAAACCAATTTATATCCATGATGCATCATATAACACTATGTACTTGGAACCCTCCTCAAGCAATATCAAGATTCGAGCACTAGTCAACCTCTTTATCAACTACTAAAAAAATTGGTGTCACTTCTCTATCCACATGAAAGGATTCACCTTTAGAGTCAAATATGTTATTGGCACTAAAATCTTGGACAAATAAGGTATAAATATATGGTAATATCCTACTATCCCAAATAATTTATGAACTTGTTTCATTCTCCTAGGTGGATCACATGCTGACACTACCTATTACATGGTCGAGTCCACTACAACTTCATTTGAAGAGAAAACATGTCCTTTATAGTTGACCCCCTGAATTGAGAACTAGCCCTTTGGGAATTTTCCATAAAGCCGGTTCACTTGGAATATGTCTAAAACCGTCCTAAGGAGCCTCATGTGATCCTCCTCAGACTCTGAGAACACAAAGATATCGTCGATGAATACTAACATGACCTAGTCTAAGTAAGGATAAAATATATACTTCATCAGTCCCATGAAAACTGAGGGGGCATTCAACACACAAAAGGGAATCAACAAGTACTCATAGTGACTGTAGAGGCATATTAAAGTTGTCTTTGATACATCCTAATCTCTTACTCACAATTGGTGATATCATGATTGAAGGTCAACTTTGGGAACCATAATTCCCCTCTCAAATGATTTAAGAGGTCATTATTCCTTAGTAGTGTATGGGTTTTCTTCATGGTCAACTGGATCAATCATGGTAGTACACACACAACTTCAAGATAACATCTTCCTTTTTGGAAAACAGTATAGGGGCCACCCAGGGTGAAACATTGGGTCTCCTAAAACCATTCCTCACCCAAGTCCTCCAACTTCACCATTATCATGTGAAGCTATATGGGATCCATTCGATGGGCTAGTGCTAATATCGGTGCTTTCCTAGGGTGTAAGTCAATCCAGAAGTCTATCTCCTAGAAGAGAGCTAAACCAAGAACATATTTTGGAATTGTGTCCTCATACTCCACCAGTACATCTAGGAACTAAAAACTCAGAACGAATACCACTCTGAGTGTCAGGCTATCCATCTCATGAGTAATTAGCTACACCCTCATATTCATGAGTCCATCCTGTGCTTACTGGGTTTCCCATTTACCAACATTGGAAAACCTAATTCCATATCTGCAGACATACCTGACCCTTCTCATAAAATAATCAATCTAGGAATGAAATGATGATAACCAATACATAATAGGAATTATGTTATAATCCCTCGATGCTTCCACCAAGAGGTTATAATCGAAATTTTCACCTCCATGGGTTAGTTCACACTATTAAAATAAGTGTGTGAAAATCAACTCTCCTCGGATAGGTGTCTCTATGCATAAGGGCTAACTCAACGATTCTATCGAAATATGAATTTCTCGTACAAGGTATGTATCAAGAAGGAAATGAATGGAACCTATGTCTATAATTACATAATATAGGTTAGAAAAGACATATATTTATTCTCGATTCATACCTGGACCCCCTGGGCCTTACACCTTGACCTCATGCAATGATCCCTACCCTTTTTCTACAGCACCCTGACCCTTTCATAGACTTCCTGTGTTTGTTGGTGATAATATTTCAAAACGCATACCACCTACTACAGCTCTCCTAGATCCTATTCCTAATTTACTACCCAAAAGATCTTCTTGATCATATCATTACATCTTCCATGGTGGTCAATCCATTGTCTCTATATCAATAGCTCAACATTTTGGACAAACTCTAGTGAGATTTCCCCTAACGATATGTGTGTAGCATCACCTCTCCCTAGGTTGATTTGATCTAGCCTAAGAGACTTTAGTCATAGATCCCTTGTCCTGGGACCACATGAAATTTCTTCCATATCCATATCTCTATGTATGACATTGACTCCCTACATTTGAGGTCTCTACACCTCCCTACATGCTGCTGACTGTCATTGGCTATATTTACTCATCCAAGAAACATTCAACCACCAATTATTTATCAAGAGATCTATAATAATTTGGTATGAAAAGAGGTATAACACTATCATTGATGTCTATAAGTAGACCACTCTCAAAGGCACAAGCCCTGGAGTACCGATCTCTGACCATATCCATCGAGTACTTGGATAGGTTGTTGAACCTTAATGAATAGTAATCCACTTTTGAAGAAACCCTGCTCAAGCTGAAGAATCTATTTTATATAGACTTATATTAGTGTAACTTGTGAGACCTAATATCTAATGATATGATTGAACTCCATCCATAAAAGAGTCGCCTCATTGAGAGTCTTCATGGAAGAACTCCACCATCACCCTACCAACCCATGCATAAGTCTCATTGCTCGAATCACCATTTGGTTCACTGGTATCCTGACTAAATAGAAAACTCTGGTTATGACCTCAAGCTATTCATCATCCTCTTAAGATTCGATCTCACATCAAATCCTAATGGGTATTTATCTATGAATATTGTGGAGTGCACTCAGTATGCACTGCTTGTCTGATGATAATACAGGTACTGAATGATACTCCACGTTTGGTGGAATAGCTTATACACCACCTAGATGCATCATCAGGGAACAAGACCATGTATTGATTCATATTCACTGAGGGGGTCATAATCATGAAAAGGATGATGAATCGTATCAGGTATACATCGTGGAGGAATTTTTTAAGGAAAAAAGATGTACCACGATCAATGGGTATATCTAGGAAGCTGATTGAAGAAGAGTATGAAAAAATCCCATTTATATAAGATGTATATTCCATTATTTTTTCCATACAACTTGTGTTATAATATACCATGTAAAAAATTAATGTTATCAGAGTCATGTTGTAAAGATACATAGGCCACATGCACTATCACTAGAGTCTCTATCCTAAAATCCAAACTCAAAATAGTTATCACTCTTGCCCCAAACCATTCTCAAAGAATCCATGTCCTAATGTAGAACAAATTCCTCTGATAGCACTATGCCACAACCCTCCCAGTGGAGCCACTATAGTGACTCCCCATTCCCACCCCCATTAGGTTAGGGGCTAGTGAAAAGCCCCATGTAGGAATATCACTAACAAGACATGCATTACTGATGTACCTGTACACATGAATACATCTCCAAGCCCACAAATGATGAAATATAAAAACCACTAAGACATAAATGCATTCATACTGATATCCCAACCAAAATAGTACAACAAGAATTAAATTTTAGTAATCTAAATTGGGATATAATACAATACCACAAAAAGAAATATACTATAAACTACAATGTACTACCTATAAATAGAATTGGAACTGGGACTATTGCTCAAAGCAATAGGAACATGTCAGTCTTCCTAAACTCACAAAGCTCTGTCCTGTCCTGGTCTGCCTTTGAATCAATCAAAAAATCACTCTTCTTCACAATACAAGGAACCTGTGAGAAAATACCATGCGTGTATATGTATAACATTATATAGTAGGACACCCTGAAACTAAAAATCAACACACTAAGGAAAGGTACAGTCGGATCTACAAAAAATATTTCTACAAAACATATAACAAGAACATCCATATATAAAAAAACCAAGGTGTATAGTCTATAGTTAATTCATATCCACCCCATACCAATAATAGGGATTCAGTCTGAAGATTCCAAAAACAGTCATTAGAGAGAAAAAAATCCTGAGTCTCAAATCACTGATGATGTCTATTTGAGAATTACAATCTGTCAGGAATCATCATGGTTTTGAGATATGATGATAGATATGAAGAAAGATATGACACACAAATAAGGATCACGTATAAGGCCATGGGTTGATATCAACAACTCCATATGTAATAACATACTATGTAGAGGATTGATTCCCATTGAAGTTGGGAACGTCAATACAAAGGACTCTACCTATGGCATGAAGAATGAATAGATGATCTAGCTCTAGGACTCTAAGAGGGGATTCCAAAAACACTATATAAAAAAATCCTACTAAATGGATCATACTCTTATGAGTAAGAAATGATACCAACTAACCTTTAGTGGAAGGATATGGGGAAAAAACCCTAATGAATCTTGTCTAAGATACGGTGAACAAGTGGCTCAAGCCATGTAGAAGACAGTATATAGCATGTAGTAGGGTCACATGCCATGTATTGTGACCTTGTTTACTCTCCATGTACAATGTATCATGTTAAAAGTACATGGTGGGTAAAAATAGAGTACACAACATATATAAATACATAAAAAAAATGACCATCCATATGGGGTCCACCCATGAACTCTCGCTATGTGCTAGTACACGGCGTCAGACCATGTAGTCATGCCTATTTAAAAGTACGTGGGAGTAGTCTATGTACATGGTTCCATCAAAGTCATGTGGTGGGGTACATGCATTGTAGAAAACTGATGTACTCTACAATGTGTATGTGCATCTCCTGATATACAAGATGAGTTGTTCATCTATGAACACACATCGTGTAGCCCATACTACAACTATGTGTTATAGAATTTCTAGACATTCATATTCATCACCATTGTGCCTCATCCAATCCTCTGAGATTTGATTCCTTGGTATTTTCACCCTGAAACTCATGATTTCAGATCACCTCAACTCCCTACACTTAATCGAGGTGTTTAGAGCCTTTATTTAGCTATGAAAACAACTTCAAAATCATCAAAAGAAAACCTTCTGAAAAGATGTAACTCATGAATTACTTTGATTCCTACATATTCAATGTTTTCACACATCTATTAAGTTATCTAAACATAGGATCTTCAAATTAACATCATTATTATGAGAAACTAGGTTGAAATGACCATCTATTCATAATCCACAAAGAATGAAGAACGCATGGGGAAAATAGGGGAAATATATCACGTTGATCAAAAATGAGGAACAATCCTAAACCATTGTTCATTATATCCTAAATCTTTTCTCATAATAATATCTACAAGCTAAATGAAATAATAATAATCAATCCCAAAAATTCCCTCCATCAAAACCCACACCGCAAGAAAGATCTATCTGTAGGTCAACCAGTTTGTTGGTTCATCCATGTTCGTCATTGATTCTAAGAATATGGAAATAATAAATTATAATAACAACTCCCTACCATTGATTTGGACCACTTTCCAAAAAAGTTCAGTTTTCGTGCCATCTCCATTTGCGAGATCTTTCATGAACGATGTATGTCCGTCATAGATCCAAGGTTTCGTCATTGTTTTCCGCTAAGATTATTCTTCATGTTTTCTCTATTGATATTACAAGGAATTCTAGGGATATAATATTATCCCTAGATCTATGCCTTTAGGATTATTTAACATAATCTGTCACTGCATCGACAAAAAAAATGAAATAAAATAAATCCACAATTTATTTTATTCATTAAAACGTCCAAAAACATTCTTTCACACTCGACCCATATCGACCAATGTTAGGGATCGATGAGGGTAAAGTCACTTCCCACTTGACACAGTGGTATACTCTTATTTATGATCCAATAACCCATTGATAATTTATTATTTTCTTAGGAAAACTGTGAACGTGTGATATTTCATAATTTAATATATATCAATCATTTATTATGGGAACCATGGGCCTCAGTATCTCACATTGTCTCAATGATTTGTCTCAAATTAATTCCATATAATATATGATAATAATATATGGATTAATAGGAGACCATAAAACCCCATACTGATAGAGGAAGATTCACTAAATTTGAAGACTCTAGAAATAATATCACTTTCATTTATCTCATCCCCTCTATCACGGATTAAATGGAAAATCTCGACCACCAAAGTGAAGAATCAAATATTATAAAACATAAGGGAATAATAATTTCCCTCATATCATTTTTTCTCATCTCCCAAAAGGAAAAGTAGCTCAAGGATAGAACTATTCTATGTGGCTTGACTTTAGTTTCCCAATCATCTTCTACCATGAAAACATTTGATGAGAAAGATATGCAAGTTACCCATATGAAACATAGAGACCAAACCCTTTTTGAGCTTCTCCTAGAAAAAATGAGCCCATGAACATTCAAATAAGACATTCTAGATGAATTTTTAATTATATTTTTTATTTCATAATCACCTCAAATCGAGTTTTTATCCCCTCATTTTGAATGCTTTCATCTATTGGAATAGTTTTTTTGCTTAAAATCCTGAAAATAAAAATCATATTATTGGGAATAAACTAGAATAATAGTTCTATTTCCCACATATCTATCATTTGGATGGGTCACATGGATCTTTTGATATCAGGGATCTATAAGATCCTAATGTCAAATCTGTGAACCCACATATATAAAGTACATCCACAAGAATAATTCCTCCATGAAAGAATGTTTTTCCATCATTGACCATGACTAAAATGTGTCTTAGATAAAATATCTCCCTCTCATTCATTATATATAGAACATGGATTCCCATAATGAAAAGGATTTCACCAACCTATTTTCCTTTCCAAAATCTAATATCACGACACTCGATAACCCAACAAAATATGTTATCCAACTACCCATGATGGTTTTTAATTCTCATTGTTAGGTTTGAGAGTTTTTTAAGTTTCCCACCCTTGATACTCCATTAAACCCCATATATTCTCTTTATAAAACATTCCCAAAAAATAGAATCCCTTGTTGATATCCTATGATAATCTCTCTTGTATATACTTAATGGAGCCAGTAACATTCTTCACATTAATCCCCCCTTCGTATTATGTTTTTCAAGCCACTTCCAGGATACCCCGAGGGACTTCCCATCAACCTTATAATCCCAAATTAAATAATTAACTATTTCATTTAAATCTATCAATGATACCCTTTAGAGTCATGGAAATAGAAAAAAATTCCTGGACATCAAATTTTAAATATTTTTCACTAGTGTGATTTGTCCACCGAATGAAAGAAATTTTTTCCATTCGAATATTCACACTATTAACTAGATCAACTGCATCTAAGACAATTTTTTTTCAAATTCTCATCAAATATTTGGGGTCCTAAACAATATATTGTGAGACATATATTTTGGAATCCCATTTTTTTCTTTATGATCATAATACTATGGGTAGGAAAGGATTTGGGAAGGTACACACTTCTCTTCTCGTATTTGATCCAATGTACATTCCATCATTTATAAGTCTATATCATTTTGTTAAAATAATTCATAAAAAAATTTCTATTTTTAATCCAGAACATAATATCATCCAAATACATCATGTTAGATATCTTATTCAATATCAAAAATCTATAATAGACCCTCTTTATAATTTTTTATGAATGTATATTTAGAGAACCTCCTATGAAAGTTATCCTATATACATTGTATAATACCACATGCTAAAATTTTATACATTTAATCCAAAAAAATCTAATTAAAAATATATTTTAAACTATATAGGTGGAGGTGGAGGAGTGGGATGTGTTTTCTATTATTATCTTTGTATTCTAGAAAACATTGATTGCACCAATGACCTATTCCTATAATCCATTATCTAAAACATGTCTTATATTTTTTTGTTTTAAATATTCTATTTAACCCTTATATACTACATCAATCAACATAACAGGACACTGAAAAGGTATTTGAATGATACAATTACCTCATATCCTTGTACTCGACACATATTTTATACATTTCCTAAGGCAATAACCAAAATATATTAGCTAAAATTATGTATAAATTTACTCTATATGATCTACATTATAAGGGATTCAAGTAATGAATATTTGAAATGAAATTATTTTTAAAAAATATAAACTGTTTATAAATGAGTTAAAATTGTTCATACAAACGTTTTAGAAATTTCCTTTTTCTCTTGGGAATAATATTTCACATTTTTCTTCATCCATGACATTTTCCATTCTTTATATAGTGTTGCAAGGGAAGTAAGAGATATCTCAACATTTATTGATAACCTTTATCTCACTTTTATGAACATTATATCAATTATATGTTTTTAGAGTATCAGATACCTTATAAGAGATAAAGTTAAATGATAAAGGTTGTTCACCTACATCTTAAGATAATATACTGTAATTGTTTATTAATTAATAGAAAAGAAATAATTATTATGATTATATACTATGACTATAAAAAATCATTTAAAAAAGTTTAAACATATCTTATTAAAAATTAATCATTATTTTTAATTTCAACAATTTTATTATATGTATAATTATGTAAAAAACTATATAGAAAAAAAATGTATTTTTTATTTCATATTACAAAAAAAAATCATTAATTGTGACATGGAATCCTGTCATCTATTTGTAGAAAAAGTTATGCGTCTCCTCATAATATTCTGAATGTTAGGGAAGTCCTGTGTAATCTAAAATTTCAGAGCAAAAAAATGTTCCTTATATCTAACAACAATTTTTGATAAATAAAAATAATAATAATTTACATTACTAAAATGTTTTCCCATTGTTGATATAATATCAACTATTTTAAAATTCTGTAATAAAAAATAAAAATACTTATTTATACTCAATATTTCATTGCTAAAAAAATTAAAAACAATTGGATTTTTTTTCAAAACTATTCTAATAATTTTTTTATATTATTCATAAATATTGTTAAAAATTATAGAATGATGATTTTCTGAGACCTGAAATGATATAATAATAATTTAAACATATTTAAAAAATATTTAAAATGATAAAATTATGATAAATAATTTTAAATTATATATAATGTCTTTTTTAGTACCAAATGAATAATTTATCATATTTATTTAATTATGAGGCCTAAATAAAAATAACATTCTAAATCAAATATCTCCCATTTAAAGAAAAATAAAATTTTAAATAAGAAATAAATTTATAGTGCCTATTATTTTAGGAGATTACTAATGAGTTTTTTCCTTATTTTATGATCATAATCATTCTATATGGTATGAACTATGTTTATTCAGTGGTAATAAATATCTTGTGTTAATAATTCCATTTATGTAGTTATCTTATAGAAATCATCATCATCATGAACTTTTTCATCACTAAAAAACTATTTTTTACCTTCCAAAATGAAATTTCACAAAACATTTGATCCACCAAGAACATGGAGAATTTGTTTTTCATTTGTTACAATGATAAAATGAGTATGTTTGTATCCCTTTTTTACTTCCACCAAATTATAATAAAATTATGGTACCCATGAAATTCATAAATCATTGGTATTATTCTCTATGTAATGGAATGAAAGGATTAGCATGTAGAGAGTCATGCATATCACATGTTCAGTTCATGATCACACTAATCTACTTTAAAAATCACTATTAATCTCTTGAAGGGATCCAGAAAAGACCTTATAATCTCATAATATCTTTTAGATGAGCAGTGTTGGTCATGTGAAGACCCTCTAGTGAGTTCCTCAGATCATCTGATGAGTCAATTAAATGTTACAATGATATGTATAAAATAAATGCTGAATAGGAATAAGATTCATGAAAAGGTAGTTATTTTAGTATTCATGTGAATTGATTATTGAATTCACATGATTAGATTGAGGACCATGTAAATTCTATTCTAACATTTTAGGCTCATCATGTGAATGACACCACACATGTCACCTTCTTCATGTAGAGGATATCACACATTTCAGTTTGATCATGTGATTCCCTACATCTAACTTATGGAAAATCAATATAGACATTAAAAAACAAAAGATAAAAATATTTGAAGCTTAATTTTTGGGGTTTATTTGATTTTTGGATGAAGTGACTATGTGATTCATGTGATCAGTTAGTAAATTACACAAATTACCTATAAAAACATCAGCCTCATCCCACAAAGGCCACTATACATATCAACTTGATCATGTGGATTACATTAGACGTGTATTTTTGATCATGTGATGCCCTAATAGTCAGTATATGGGAAAACACTATAGGATTTATAATGTAAAATAAAAAATGGATGATGCTTTCTGAAGATGGAGTTACATTGATTTTTAGGTAATGGGATGATTTGGTTTGTGTGATTAGTTTTTGGATCACAATAAATCCCTAGGTAAGCTACATCCCTATCATGAAATTCCACTAGACATTTCACCTACTTCTTGTGAATAAATTTTGACCTGCTGTTTTGAACATGTGATTCCTTTAACGATAACTGAATGGAGAACACCATAGAATTCATAAAATTAAAAATGAAAAATATGTTACAATTATGAGATGAAGAGAAGAATTTTTTCATGTGATGGGGTTATAAACTTCACCTAAATAGTTTATAAATAACGCAAAGGCCATATGAATTTCTATAATAATCTTGTTATGGACCCAAACATGTCATACTGTTCTTTTGAAGACCCCTTAACATTCCAACTCAATCATGTGGCAAATATTAGACATGTTAATTTGATCTCAATAATTCCATTTGAAAAATCGATTAGATCATGTAAAATCCTTTTCATATAAAATGGATTTATTAAAAATGTTAGTTAAAGAGTGATCATTTGATATTTAATTTTCATGTGACATAAAGATGACATCATAGATGACCCATAGCTGGATCATGCTAAACCCATGATGGGACACTCCCTCAAAAAAATCAATAGAATATATGTGATAGAAGTTATTTGAGAAGTAGTGTAGATCCAATTAGGTGATGCCATGAAATTCCACTACAAACATAGAATCAAATACAAATGGGTTTTTTCTGAGAGACTAATTTCTAGAGTAGTGAATTGCAAGATTCCAAGAGTCTTCTACCAAGTAATATCAAGGAATGACTAAAGGAAAAATGTAGTATGTTTATGTGCTTCACATTAGTAGTCCATTGATCATTCAAATGAATTACAAATGATTGTCGCATCAAGCGATGGAGTTTTAAAATATATATTTGATCACACTAGATATGAACTAGACAAAACCTCATGAATAGTGATCCATTTATGCGATAGAGGATGAAAATGAAGGAATACTCATGAAATGATGGATACAAATAATTTAAAGGGAGAGGATCGTGAGCTTCATGTGATATATTCAATGATCCCTTGATCAATTATACACATGTAAAATATGTCATGATAAATCCTATGGATATGTTTTCCTAGTTAGGATATGTCCTCCGAGCATCCAAGCAAGATCATGCGATTGCCTCTAGACATGCCGACGTGGTTACAAAAATTCCACCAAACATGTTATCTTGATCATTTGATAACCATCATACATGTCATCCTCTTCATGTGATGTCCTCTGGATAAGTTATATTGATAACCTAAAAGATCATGGACATGTCATATTGGTCATTTAATTTCCTATAGATATTTAATATTCATTATGCAATAGCCTTCTGATATATCATTCTTGATCATGAGAAAGGTCATAAACATGTCAGTTTGATAACATGAGGACTTAAAGATATTTCATAAACAAAATCTTGAAATTTCAAGAAGACACCCTTGCACATGTTAGATAGAGAATCCAAAATTTTCATCTAGACACATATTCCATGCTAACACATTGGGCATGTTAGGAAGACACTCATAGGAATGAAAGGTAGACACCCTGGACGTGTCAGGAAATCACCCCATATATGTGAGGTAGAAACCCTAGGACATTTCATCCTTGACCAACATGAATAATTGGTAATGTAACCCCCAAATAAGTGAATTACCAACCATATTTATTTGGTTAGGGTTTACACTTCATATGAAAAGTTTATATAATCGACTAGCATAAAGAACTCGTGTAAAATTATAGGTATTATGGGATCTGCATGCCATCGATGAAATACCAATAGTCAACTCTTAGTCCCTAATATTTATCCTCAAATGGATAATAGTTTCATTTCATTAATGGAAATCCACCCAAATATAAGGCCCTTGATATTTCATTCACTCTAGTTCATTGAATCCATCCCATGTAGGTCTACAATTCATCGTCATCCTTCATCATATTTGGAGATTCAACTAAACCATGATAACTATGATTCCTTTCCAAAAACAATACATAGGACACCATCTTATGGCCCAAGAACCAAGGGTAATCCACTTTACTATAAGCCTCTATATTTACCAAGAGAACATACATGTGGGAAAAAAACTATCTTATTTTTATATCATCCTTCATCATCTATATATGTTAGACATGTTGTATTATATGTTGGAATCTTATTATGTATATGTTTTGACCATTCCCTAGGGATCCTTAAACAAAGAAGTTTGTTGGGGTGATATTGAACTCTGAGAATGTTGATTCCCACTATAAGAAGGATACATAGGACACCTTTCTTATTCCCATGTTCCATACCAAACACTGTATCAAGCTTTCCCTGGTGAATAAGTCCTGCATCAATATATACTATGTATGATTACTTGTTATCATATTTTATCTCAGTGAGCATGGATCATGTGAGATAAAGGATTTACACCAATTATATCACTGAAACCATTAAATTCATATAATTAGGGAATCCTTAGTATTCATGCCTGGTTGAATAACATGATATAAATGCCTCAGAACATATGAACCTGCCATGGGTAAATTTCTAATGGTTTTCCATTATTGATAAAATATGGTGCAATAAACCTCAAGACTAATTATACACCTTCACCCATAAATGGGTTGAGTACAAACTAATCTATTTATAAATTGATTCCAATTATAAGTAAGACACATAGGGCACCATCCTAATACTATATCTACACAATCAATTTCTATGTTTCTACATATTTTTTTAATAAATCAGATTAAATTTAAAATTTTAGTCCTATTATACAACCCCAAACTATATCAAACTGACTATGTTGGTTTTTATTAATGCTCTTATTGGATAAATATAATTCATTTCAAAGGATGAATTCAAATTATAAAACACAAATCAACTACCTAGAAAAAATTAATTTTAATTTCCTTGATCATATTGACCGAAAACACAGGATGACACCCATTTCTACAAAATAATGGGAAATATATTAAGAGAATTATATATATATATTGTGTATTGAATAAAACCCAATTTTCATATAAAAGTATTCATCACCAGATTATTTTATTAGGGTAATAATTTTCAAACTGATATTTGAATAATATTCATGAACATATCTAAAATCTATAAGAGTGTCCTGTTGTATTCAATAATTTCCCGAAAAGTGTGGGTTGAGACCAAAATCCCATCCTCTTAACTAATGTAATATTCTATTGGTCATTGGATTTAAAACCCATAGTGATCCCATACCTTTTAAAAGAAACATGTTACTCATTATAGATATCTGATCCATTGGGATTTTGCATGAGTGATGAAAATGGAGAAACCATCATGAATGATTATTCAATTATACTCACCCCCAATAATTCTTCAGGTACCACAATTATTTAGAATCAAAATAGTGAAATGATTTTGAAAAAATAAATAATAAAATTAAATAGATTTTTTCATGATTGATCAACATTTTTTCTCAAACATATAGATTGAATAAAATAGTTAACCTTATATGAAATCATTAAAATAATTAAATTTATCTATTGAACAGGCATTGAGACATTTTTTTTTTCTTCCCCTATAAAAAATGGGGTACCCATTATGGAATATTTAAAAAATGAAATGAAATTAGGGTTCCCATGAGGCATTCAATTTTATCATGAATATTACATTCTAGAAAAATATCCTTAAAGTTAATAAGAATGAAAAATTGTTTCACCCATGCATATATAATTGAGCATGATTCATACATGCGATGATTCATAGATTGGTGAAATTTTCATTAATTATCTTGTGACTAAAGATAATTCTCTAAAAAATATCTCACTCATTCAACACTATGTAATAATCAAGTGATTGTTTTGAGGTATCATTAACTACACTAACCTCAGTAGGTTGCAAAAGGATTTCACCAACCCAATGCCTTAATCTTCATATAGAGAACGTGAAAGACTAGAAATATCACATATTTGGAATGATCAGGATCCTTGAGGATTCACATAGTGTTATATAGTTGAAAAATAATTCATTTGTGTATCCTTTATGGAATTATCCAATGAAACTGGTGGCATATGTTACCACCACTAACAATAGCATAAGACCATTCCAAGAGTATGATAAAAACACATTCCATACCTTAGTAAGGTGGATCATGGAGTTTACTATGGATCCATCCCAATTCAGGATCTATATAAGAGGGCTTCTTCTATCCCTCATCCCCAATATTATATTTCCAGATCCCCTCAGTGGTTGGTCAAGAGAACTACCCAACATGTCTCCAGTGTAGATAATCATTCACAGGAACTAAAAAGATGTAATCCGATAATCAATGGTACATGGATAAAATTCCTGCTTCAATAGATTAATCCCATAAATATATTCTAGTGGTTTATAGTGATAAATCTCACATCCCTACTAAACCAGATCAATTATTCCCACATATTATTGAAGCATGTATGGAGGTGCCGCATATCCCCACCCACATTAATAAAGAACATTATAATATCTCGATGGAATAAGTAAGAATATATTGGAATTATCTCCTAGAATCAATAAGAATTATATATTATTATATTATAGAGACTGAAATCATGCATGCTTATATTTTTACACAGACACTACTAATGTGTTACAATGTTATGGAAATATTTGAAGAGGCATGTCAGCGTAATTTGGAATTTGTATAGATATAGAGATAGGAACATATTTCTATCCCAATAACCTGATAAGCATATCACTATGTTTGGCATGATCAGGTGGTTATTCTTGATTAAGAATACATTCATGATATTATATGTGAGGATAATCGACAATATCTAGTAAAGTAAGAGGCCCATGATTAGGAAAAAAATCCTGTTATAATTAAGGATCACCAAACTATGATGGGAAATGACTTAGGATATATACACATTCCTATCAAATAAGTCCAGTAAAAAACTATTGAGGCATAAGACTAGACTCATACCCACACTATAATCAAGGATCATCAGAAAAGTTTGGAAATCACCTTAGGGAAGGCTCATATCCATGCTGATGAAGCTACTCAACCTATTCCTGAATCTTATAGAATACATGATCATATCCCTATTTCTTCTGATGAAAGACTAAAGAATCTTCTTATTAATGATATACAGAAAGAGTCTCATAAACCTTCTTCCATATTAGATGTCCCTCAAAATATCTCAATGGGGAATGTATATATGAATTATTATAATACCTATATTCATTATAAAATGACCGTAGTATCCTAAAAAACCTAGAGGCATGCTTGTATCTCGAATAATGATACATAAGTTCACCGGTATACACTAGTATATTCTCACAAGTGGTCTCACATTCCAATATAAATAGATAGCATCCACATATTCTGGTGTCCATCTTATAATCTAGATCATATCCCTACTTAACCATAAAAGGAAGTTTTTCATATCATGCCCATGACGTAGGATGAGGATCATACTACCAATATAGTTAATTATAATACCCATAAGGTTGTATGACACATATCTACAACACCTATATAGTACTATAACTCTCTATATAGACAATAAGAAGATAACTACCTTGATTATCCTTCTCATGTTAGCATAAGGATGGATCATATGGACTCTATTCATGATATCTTCAATGCAGGATCTCCTCATGGTAATTTATCTATCAGATAAATAAATCCTACCCTTTTCTAGAAACCATTATATATAGAGGTGATCTAAACACCAAGGTTTTCCATATATAGATCCATATTACCTATTAACGACAATTTTACACTATCAGTTGGTGACCTAGAGAACAAACCTCTATGGTCTGATCATGTGGAGGCATATGAACTTGATTAAGATGGGGTTTATATAGATATATAGAAGCATTTTTATGGAAAAAACCACTAAACCATATTATATCTCATTGTAATTTCTAAATATGATATCCTTTATGACTTTTTGGTATAGTGCATTCCTTAATTTAAACATAATTTTTGGGTTCCTAGGAACATTTTATGGATGGAAACCTGCCTTATCAAGGGTTTAAGGTTTACCTATAAATCATAAATACACTATATTTTTATATATACAAGGATACATTTCATATGGTTTAGGAAATAGGATTGAAATATAAGGATAATATCTTATGTTTTGGTTTCCTCTATTTCATGAAAAAATGATGGTGACTAATCTCTAGAGACCCATTAGACATTTATATTTAAGGATGGGGTAAGTATGAATAATTAAACTATACATGACTTTGGGGTTGAAATTATCCCGGAATATGGAATCCTATAATATAATAGCTACTACAGATACTACGGGCTTGGGTCAATTGTAGGATAACTAGTCAATAAAAACGAAGCACATCAACATTGAGGATAAAAAGACACCACAAACTGAGAGAGTGGAAAATCAATAGTCTTTTCGGATAGTCCACTAAAGAAAATATAAACACATGTCAAACAAGGATGTTTATTTCATGGTTTAGAGTAAAAATCATATTGGGAGTGACTCCCATTATGATAAACTATTGCACATGGCTCATACATTAATATATTTGTGCCTACTCAATATGATTGCAATAGTATCCACCAAGTAATTTTCCAAGTAGTGAACACAAAACATGTGGATGGGGAAGATTTTTACCACTCCCCTCGTCCCCTATTATCATCAAACCATTAGAGGGCCCTGGAAATATCGATGATAACACTAAGCCAACCCCATCACAGAGGGATATAAGAATTTTTTTTCTTAATAACCACTATGAAGATCATCACTCCCCAATAGTATTTGGAATAAATGTGAAACAATTATAGATCATGACTAGCCTATTGGGATGGCTGAATTTCAATATTAATTTTTTTCCTTGGATTAATAAAATCCTTGAAGAAAGAATTCAAAAATTATAATAGTGGCCCTGAATAATAACAATTCTATAGTTCTAGGTGTATTTTTATCATCATTGTCACACTAAAATAACTAGTTCTTCTATATCATATGATGTAAATACTAAAGGATGGAATCCTAAAAAATCCTCCCACCATGAGTCACACATTTCTCATTTTCGGAACTCTCAATATCTATGACTAGAAAATTACTTAAGTTCACTATTTCAATATCTTAACTGGGGTAATTATAGAAAAAGAAATCAAAAAAAGTAACAGTTGTAATCTAAGATGGTCTAATAAGAACAATGATAAATTAAATTACCCCATTGATACCATCATAAGAGGAGAAAGTAGTATATAATCTCTCTATTACATGTAAATTGATGGATTAACAATAGTCGCATGACATGTATTTGTTAACATTACCAACATTAATCTGGAAAATAATGTTGACCATGAAGTAAAATTGGTGGGATGGAATGCATAAAACATACCTCAAGAGACATACGATATTGATTCATAAAATATGTGTGAAAATTTTCAGAATCAATGAATGAGAGAAAATCATAAACTTATTATTGACAATTTTCCACCTGCTTAATGCAAATTTTCAATGGTTAAAGGGAATTTTGTGTCTGCATCTAACTCACAACCCATAAGAGACAAAAACATCTCCATGGTGAAAAAACTAGAATATTATGATAATGATATAAAAAACCTTGAACAACATAAAGAGAAACTAATATGGAGAAACATTCCCACTATGTTCAAAATTCAAATGGAAATCCATATCCCTCTATAAAATAACATAAAAGACTAAATCCCCCAGAAATATTATAATCAGATCTGTAAGTTAGATCTAGATCCAAATAACCAATCTATATAAATGATAATGTTGTAGATTATTATGACATTATTGTGTTATAGAGACATCCACTTATCCATTTGGATAATAATTCATCTTTCAAATGAATAATGAATCAAATAGATATGAAAATAAGGCCACAACAAAAAGTCTCACCTATAACCTATGGAAGAATGATGGTCTAAATTGGAATATGTTCAGAACTCCTCAACACCATCGAATATCAAAATGCTTGAATAGAATCTACGATGGGGTGCCAGACCCATATGTAGATTTCAAAAAATCCAAAATGGGTGGATGATAATTTTAACCCACCCATTACTGGTTATCCAATATTTACAATAATAAATGGGGTAGGAGATTAGTAACAACATATCATTCACTTTTTGTTTTGTTGTATCATGATGATGTTCCCTCAAGACCAGGAGGAGGTTAAAAAATGAGATGACTCATATAAAATCCAGTAGGGCCACCATTCATTTGGTATAGTAGTTTTCTAGAAGGATTCATCTTGGGTTGGGAAGACATTCTTCATCAATGTCATTATAAATTCGACTACATTCTATGGTCAAAAATGATTCTTGACCTGAAAATTTGAAAATAGTTTAGCAATTAGAGGGTTTCTAAATTTATCACCATATGGAAAAGTCTAACAAAATCACATAGAATTCCTCTCTCTTAAGAGAAATTGAAAGAAAATTGTGCTCAAAATCGTTGAGATGTGTGGTAAACACCATTTATCCACAAGAAATGTCTAGGATGTTTCCCTATGTTAAAAGAGATATCACAATGAATAGAATATTCTATTTGATGAACTTAGTCCTTATCTCATCATGTTATTACAAAACAATGGAAAATTTCTTTTATTATATGGAATGTTGTGTATACCCTGAAACTAATAAAAGTTCCCATCCATGAACATAGTAATGTTCTGAATCCCCCAAAACCTCCTTCTACCTGTCAGAAGTAGAAAAACTGCCCTTAACTCGAAGTGAAGAGAGATCATGTTTCTTTAAAAGAGTTTGCTAATAACCTCAGTGTATGTTCATATCCCTACTGATGAAGCTGCTAGGCATATTATAGCAGATTATAGAATCCATGCTCATATCCATACTTCTACCAATTAATGTTTGTAGAGGATTCTATCTAAGGCTATATAGAAGGAGAATCATATCCCTTATCCAATTCCATATGTCCCTCAACATATCTGAGGGGTAATTCATATAAGAATTAGGATTTTAGTAACCTAAAATTTTCATACATTAATATGACATCATTCGCAAGATAAATTACATAATATTGTTGAAAAACTATAATCCAGTGTTTTAGTGTCTAGGGAAAATATGGAAAAAATATAACATTTACCTAAAAAACATAAAAATTATTTAATTCATTTTTATCTAGATTCATAATGGACCTCATGTACTCATTATTATAAATAGTCATCTAAGGATATACATCAACTAAAGGGGTTAAAATATCCAAGTAAGCAGATATAAAAAAATGAATCAATATGGAATGGGAAACAATTAATTATCATACTCATAACATAAGTATGGGATCATGATCATATTCATGAGATTGGGCATTAGGTAAAGTCTTAGAATGTAGCAATTCATAAAGAACATTGTGTCTTAGTGTTGAAACACCAAACATAGATGTGAACAAATATAGCATCATGTTTACACATAACATATGTGAATAATCATAAAATAATCATTTTACAAAAATATAGAATAATGTTATTTTATATTTCACCTAATCTCATGTGCTAAATCACATCACCAAAATTCTTTGTAGTGTTATATAATTTTGGGTACACCTGTCACAACATAACATTTACTAATTATGCTTGTCTAATAGAACATATATCAATCAAAGAAATGAAATAACCAAATAAATGGAATGGATTTCATTTCCTTAATTCATTAATAAAAATTTGGTATTCAAAAATTATAAATCAAAACAAATTATTTAAAATATTCATCATTCCTTAGTGATAAAAAACTCAAGAGAAGTCATAATGTGTTTTGGAAATAAAAGTTCATTTGAAAAATCGTTATTTTTGTCATAAAACTAGATTTGAAACATGTATATATGTAAAATAAAATGTGGAAAAAATGAATTATATTAGTTAAAATTTAATGAAATATACTAAAAGAATTTTTTAATGAAATAGTGGTAATCCCAAGAAATGGAGTTGGGTTTGAGAAATCCACTTACCTTATGTCTGAATGATTTCTTAAATTTAATATCATGTATAATTAAATAAGAATCATTTTTTAATAAATAATAAACTTATTATAAATCAATTTTTTTATTATAATTTTAAAAATATCATTTATGGACATTATGATTAATTATAGAGTTCAATTATGTCATTCTAAGAGTGTTTGTTCCTTGTTTTTCATGATCATTTCACCTGATTTAAAGTATAGATGTTCATGTAAGATGAGAATAATTCCCCATAATTTATATTATATGTTATTATTTAACATATTAAAGTTTTATGGGTATTATATATATATTTTTTAGATATTATCATGATTCATAAGATAAAATTATAATAATAATTTTTAAGATTAATTTTGGTGATTTTTTATAACAACATTCTCATTTGATTCATTATTTAATAATATGTATATATATAAGTCATAGAACATAAAAAAGTTTATAAAATAAATTTTACAACATGTTTCAACTATTATAACAGTTTGATGACCCATCTAAAATGAGGTAAGGGAAATTGAAAACTTCTCATCCTTGAAGGCGATAAATCAACATCTCAGAGATGATGGATTCATTTTTAGAAAAAATGGGAGAGGGGAAGAAGGCCGATGATGAATTATTACATTAACATAATAAAATTATAGTATATATGTTTAAATAAACTTATCATTACACTTCTATGATGGTATGTGAAAAGAGAATAAAAAAATAAATTAACATAAAAATAAATTCAAATTAAACCAAAGAGGATTTTACATCATGAACATATTATCTATGATAACCTCCTCATGGAAATTTGATTTAGATTTTGGTTGTGAAAAAAATATCTTATATATGAGGAAGATAGTTTTTCATAATTTTTACATGGTTGAATTCTTGGAAGGTGTAAGTAGAAGAGGTAGTGAGGGGTGGTATTTAAAAGGGAGTAGAGGGGTGATTTTTCATTATTTTAATCATTATTTTATTTTTTTGCCTCAAGACTCTAAATTTTTTGAACATTATTAAAAAATATATTAAATATTGAATGAGGTTTCTATATTATGTGAAAACATCAAACAGGCATCATATATGACCCAATAATTTATTTATTTGTTAAATACAATTACTTATCATATTTTAAAATCCACAAAAAATTCTACTCTTTAAGAAAAACCCTAGAAATTCATCCTAACCATTTTTTAATGTATAGATTCTATAAAAAAACTCCATTATATGAAAATATTTTTCTAAATATTTGAAATTTAATTTTTAATTAAAACAATAATTTATTACAAAAAATACTAATTTTAAAATTATAACTGATTTTATGACACATTGAAAATTAATTATGGTTTATTAAGTTATATTATAGTTGTAAGACAACAAAATATTAATTTATGAACATATTTTATGTTAGTAAGTATTATTTTAAATCATTATATTATTTATAATTTTTTAAATAAACATTAATGTTTAAAAAAATTCCAACACCTAATTTATAATTTTTTAAATATTTACTTAATTATACTATGATATAAATTTATCATACTTTAATTTATAATAAGCTCATGTTTTATTTGTACTTTCATAATTGAGGTTACTATTCTATTGGATGGATTACAATTCCTAATTTTCATGTAACTATTCCAAGGGTAATGTTACTATTCCATCAAAATATGTTTCTTAATTTCTATGAATATTGTTAATTTAATTATTCCATATTGATAATGATGATTTTATTTGGAGATCCTTACCATGAATGTGTTTTAAACTGTATATCATAACTATAATAAAAGGAAAAAAATTACATTGATAAATGTTTTGGACATTACATTCTTGCCACTATTTAAATTTCACCCATGAAATGACATTTTGCATTAACAGGTGAAGGTATTTCTCATTCATTACTTCATCAGATTCCTATGTTTTCTCAACATACTTATGGTTCCACCAATGAAACTTAAAAATGTGATTAGTATTGTTGTTTAAAATGTTATCTCTATATTTCAAGATCTTTAACAGTTCCTCTTTGTAATACATATAATTTTAAAACTATACCACCTCTAGATACAGTATATGTGAGAGATTTGGTATATACGTCCTCAAGATGTATATAAAGAATAGATAATGTACTTGGGAAATTGTAGGTGGAAGTTCTAGTCTATATGCCATAGTTCAGACATGATGAAGAATATTTCAGGGACTGATGTACATGGGACTCAACTTTCCATTCATACCAAGTATCATGGTACTCTTGTATGGAGATATATGTTGGAATACAATGTCTCTGATATCAAACTCTATGTCCCATTGATTTTTTTTAATATAAATTTTATTTATTATTGGATTCCATGATTTTTTGTCGAATGGTTTTAAAAATTTCACCTAGATCTTCAACCATATCATGTCCTATTAGAAAATTCTCATCAACTTCATCCCAACATTTTAGAGTTATTTATCTTTTCCCATAATGGGATTCATATGGACCCATTTTGATGCTCGAGTGGAATCTATTATTGTAAGAGAACTCATATAGAGGAAGATGTTGGCCCTATTCCCCTTTGAATTCCATATACTAATCTCTCAACATGTCTTCCAGAGTTTGAATAGTCCAATCTTATTTTCCATTAGTTTGAGGTTGACAATCTGTAATGCTGTTCTGATCTATGTCTAGAGAATGTTGGAGAATTTTCCCAAACATGGAGGGGAATCTCATATCATGATAGTTGTACTCCATGTTTCCTCGCCACTTCTATGATATATATCTATAAAAGTTTATCCAGTGAGTAGTCCTCTAAAATTGAGATAATGTGTGATGTCTTTGTAAGATGATCCATAATAACCCATATAGAATTGTTTCCTTGGAATTTATTTTGATGTCCTGTGACAAAGTTCATGATGACTTTTTCTCATTTCCATGCCGGTATGGGTAATGGTTTCATAATCCAATTATAATTTTGCCTTTATTATTTCAATTTATGACATTACAAGAACATTTATGTATATTCAATGATCTCATTCTTCATATTTCCACACTAAAAGTTCTTTCGATGATCTCAATACATCTTTTTACTCTTTGGGTGGATAGACAAGTCCGAGTTATGTGCATCACCCTAAAACACTTTGTTCAACATTTTATTAGATGGTACACATAGTCATGTCTTAATTCATACAACTCATTCCTCATAAATTTTGATATAAAATGAATTCCCATTTTTCATGGATTTCACCTTATTCTAAATTTTCACATCATTTCATTGAGAATTACCTATTTTTTCATTAGGTTTGGTTGATAAATAAATTGATAAAGGATTTATTATGTTCATTCTATAATCCTTATCTGGTCCATCCATTGTAAATATATAATTTTTGGATCCTTCCCAATTATCATGATTGATAATTTTGCAAGAACATTTGTACATAGATAAACAATTACTTTATTATATTTTCTATAATTGTAGTCTATTAAGGATTACCATTACTTGATGATATCTAGTAATCTTCATTGGATATTTTTAAACATCATCAATGTGAATATATATTTTAGGCTCTTATGATCATTATATATTTCACACTTCTCCCTATAGAGAGAATGCCATCATATTTTCAACTTGATGATCATTGATGCCAATTCCAGATTATCTATGTGATCATTTTTTCATGTATGTTAAACTTCCATGAGGCCGAGGTTATCACATTATCGTTATTAATCAGTACATAGCCTAATCCCTTTATTAAAGAATCTTTGAATATCACAATGAGTTGTTACCTATTGAATGTGTGAGTACTGGCATTGTGATAATGCTCTTATTTAACTCATTGATGAAGTCTTCATATTCACTATTCCATAAAAACGTTTATCCATTCTAAGTCATCATGATTAGTGGGTTGAAATTCATGATATTTCAAAAAACAATTCTTATAATACCTTGTTAGACTATGAAAAATATCAATATCTGTTACATATTTTGACAAGGACCACTCTTTTATTTCCTTTGAATTGGAAGGGTTTTTAGATATTCTTTTCCTATTGATAATAATCCCAAGGAATGATAATCCATCTAGAAATAAAAATTACTATATATTTTATAATATTTAGCCCTTATTTTTTTAAAATAGTATTCAAATGTTCTTCATGTTCCCCTTGCTATTTAAGTATATTAGGATTTCATCTGAAAAGACTACCACAATTTTGTGTGTGGTAATATCTAAATTTTCTATTCCTTAAGTCCATGAATATTATTAGAGAATTAATGAGTATGAAAGGAAACACTATGAATTCATAGTGTCCATATGTCATTTGAAAACTTGTATACGGAATATATTCATTTTTCTCCATTAATTATTGATATCCTAACTAAAGATGCACATTAGAAAAATAAATGGAACAACAAAGTTGATTGAAAAAGTCATGTATCATTACATGGGGAAACTTTTTCTTTATCATGATTTATTTTAGCTCACAATAATCAATTCAGAGGTGTATTTCTCTATCATTCTTCTTGATTAAGAGGATTATCACACCCCATGGTGAATCTCTTGTGTATATAAAACCATTTTCCATATTATTTTGTAACTACTTATTCAATTATACCATATAAATAGTGTCTATTAAGTAAGGAATATTTTTATTATTAGAGATCCAATAATATGTTCAATTGATAACTCAACCTCTCAGTTAGTAGGAAGACTATGAAATTCATTAGAGAATACATCAGTACAGTCCCTGACAATGGACATTCATTAAGCATAATTCTCTCATTAGTCTCAATCATCTAAGAATGATATGTTTTCCCATAAATAAATAAGAAACCAAATTGGGGCAATAAATATAAATGATATTCATCCCCATATTTAAACATGTATTGAATTAGGTGATGTCTTAGTATGGGAAGAGTGATCTCCCTTTCCAGATAGCTGAAGTTGGATTTTAATAAGGATATACAATGTATGCCCAATATAGTATCAAACTGTACTATAGGGTGTGAGAAATGATTTATTAGGAGGTTCACTCTACAAAAATTATCTGTGGATATGTTATATACTTTGTTTTCAATAATTTCCCAATTTTATATAATCATAGATAACACAACCTCCATATTTGGATGTGGTGTTTCAATAGTTCTACTAAACATGAAATATATGAAAAAAATTCACATAACTATAATCAAATAAGATGTTATCTATTATTGAATTATTTACCATAATAACTATCACCATGTTATTATTGTGATCTACCTCACCAGTAGTGATAGAATAAGTTTCCCTTTCACTTTTGGCTCCAGTAGTTACTGACGTTGATTACCCACAAGGAGTCTAGGGTTAGTACACTGGCTTACATAGTGACCTTTCATACAATAGTTAAATAATTGAACTATTGAAAGTTATATCCTTTCTTCTATCAAGTTGGCAATATTAATTATATCTCTCTAACATTCATGTTCTCAGTTTCCTTTTATCCCATACTTGATGCATTTCCCTATACCATTGATTTAATTCTCATGATTCTTCTTTCCACACTTTTGACATCAGAGTGGTTGAGATTTCATTCATTATTTTTCATTATATCCTTCATATTGAAACTCCATATTTCGTTTCTAATTACCATATCCATGATAACACTATACAAACCTCATCCCCTCTATGAGAGCACATTGAAAAATTCTTCATAACTCCCAATGTCTCGAATAGCTAGATCCTTTTGATGGGTTGGTTTTAATCATTTAAATAATCGATCATTTTTTCTATCATTTTTTATAATAAAACCCAAGGTATACCTTGACAGACTTGGGTAATTCTCTTCATAATCCATGACATATTCACCTTCATTTTTCTTCAACGCTATAAATTATATCCACAACATTTTATTAAAATTTCAAGGGAAATTATTTTTAATAAATATTTTATTAATGCCTTCTCTCTCCATATCTTAAATTTCATCATATGGAATAGTGCCTGCAAAAAATTCACACCATTTATAGGCCTATCCATATAAATTATTAATGTCTAGAGTCAATTTATCTATCTCAGAATAGTGATTCATAGAAAATTTAATCTCTATTTAGTTGACACAATGTTCTTTGACTATTGAATCGAATGATTCTCTAAATTTTAATGGTCGTTCCCCCTTAAAAAATCAATTGGTAGTTTCTACCATTTAATATATATAGGATGTTCCACATTTTTTGGGTTATATTTAATATCCTAACACATCTAGGTAAGCATCACCATGAATTTTTTAACACCACATCCAATGGAATAGGAAATTTCATTAATGAATTTTATGCATTGTCCATCACACAGTTTTTTTTGGTTTCTCTTGGTTCCCACCATTTTAAAAAAATATAAAAGGTTTTAATAAAAAACAAGTCAACATGTCATGAATAAATAATTTATTCCATCGTGAAATCACTCTAATGGAATGCCATGTTGGATATCTATGTTTATAGTTTATATAAAATAAATATTCTAGTGTGGTTATATATACATAGTCTCATACTAATGATTTTCAATAATGTTCTCTAATCAAAATTCACTAATTAACTGAACTGTTATCTAATACCAACTATTGAGACCTTGATTTTTCTTTCAATACTATTACTCCATTTTAATGATAAAAATATAATAGTGTTACAAAACAAGGGTCCAATGATTTAATTCCATTGAAGATTAACTAATCATATAATTTTCATTATAAAACATAAAAGTTATTTAATTTTTTCATCTCTATAATATTAGTTCCCCCCTGTACTACATAGTATAAGTTATCACTTGAGGATATACATCAAAGAGTTGGGTGACCTAAAATTCTAGTAAGAGGAAATATAATAACATGACTCGATATAGAATGGGTGATCATAATATTAATAATTATTAAATTTGTATGGGATCGTCATCATAATCATGATAGTAATAATTTTATAATGTATTGAAATGTGAAAATTCATAAAAATAAAACATCACATCATAGAGGTCAAATACCCCACATAGTCATGAATGAAGGCAACATCATGTTCACACATAATATATGTTCATAATAATGTCATCATCATTGTGAACAATGACAGAATCATGTTCACATATATTTCTTTTTATCTAATGAGATAAATCATCTTACCCAGTTCCTTTGAGCACTATATAATTCTGGGTGCACTAATTACATTATAACATATACATAATCATTCATTCCACATAGAACAAATCTTAATAATAAAAATATACTAAACCATCGAAAATGAATGAGTTTAATTTAGTAAATTCATGAATAATGTTTTGGGATTCCCAAATTATAATGTTATAATTATACTTTTTATAATATTCATCTTAATTGAGAGAACAAGAGACAACTCAAGAGGAGTCAAAATGTGTTCTGGAAGGAAGATTTCTTTTGGAAAATATTTTTATTTTTCATAAAACCAAATTTGAAACATGTATATCCTAGAAATGAAAATGTTATAAAAATTAATATATATTTATAGAGAATTGATCTAAATATCAATATATAACTTTTAAATGAAATTGAGATAACCCAAAGAATTGGAGTTGGGTTTGAGAAATACATTTTCCTTATGCCTGAGTGATTTCCTCACATTAATATCCTGAATAATAAAATTATATTGATTAATTAATAAATATAGAACATATTATACATGTATTTGATTTATCATAATTTTATTAAGTTCATTTATGGAAATTATGAAGTGTTATAGAGTTCAATTTCATCATTCTGATAGTGTTTGTGTCATGGTTTTCAAGATCATCTCACTTGTATACAAGTAAAAACATCACGTACGATGAAAATAATTATCCATAATTGAAATTATAAGTTATTTGTGAAATTTTCATTAATTTTTCTTATATATTATTTTTTCAATATATGAGGATGATTCATTAGATAAATTTTAATTATAATCATTTTGATTAATCTTGGTGGTTTTTTATCACAACAAAATCATTGTGTATTATTATTTAATATTATTTATATAGGTTTTTTACAATAAGTAAAAAATGTTAAAATATATATATTACAATATATCTCAACCATTATAATGGTTTTGTGACCAGCCTTGAACGAGGTAAAGAAAATTAAAACATTTCTTCCTCAAAGGTGATAAATCAACATCCCATGGATGACAGATTCATTTTAAGAATAAAAGGATGGTTGAAGTAGTTTTAGGATTAATTATTCACATAAAATAATAATAATATGTTATATATTATAAAATTTAGTAATCATAAATATTTTATGTTGTGATTTTAGGAGATAATAAGAAAATAAAATAACTTGAAAAAAAAGTAAAAAAAATATGAAAGAGGATTTTCTCTTGTGAAAATATTCTCTATGAGAACATCAATAGGGAAACATAAATTGGAATTGTTTTAAAAGATGATCCAATACATTAAGAAGATGATTGGGAATAATTCAGACAAGATTAAAATATTGGATGGTGTGAGGAGAAGTGGTGGTGAGGGTGGTATTTATATGGGAGGGGAGTGGTGTTTTTCATTATTTTATTCATTATTTTATTATTTGGACTTAATGATATAAATATATTTATCCTTACCAAAAAATCTATTAAATAATTAAAGAGTTCTCGATATTATGGGAATTCATTATCCATACATCATCTACAATTCAATAATGCACGTATTTTTTATGTTGTGTAAATTAATGTATTTCACTATTTACCAAAAATTTTATTTTTTTTGAAAAATACTAAAACTTCACAATAAAAATTTATCAATGAGTAGAATTTAAAAAACTCCATTTTATGAAAATAATTTTATATAAATCATGGATTTAATTTCAAATTAAAATCATCATTTATTTGAAAAATACATATTTAAAATTATAACTGAGTTAATGACAATTTAAAAACTTAACTGAGGTCTCATAAAATAATATTATAATCATGTGATAAAAAAATATTAGTTTATTAATAAAATTTATTAAAATAATTTTTTTAAAATAATTATATTATTTATAAAATTTTGAATAAAAATTTATGTTTTATAAAAGTATGAAAACTTAATTTATCATTTTTAAAACATTTATTTACTTATAATAAGATATAATAATATCAAATTTTTATTTATAAGATGAATAAATTTTATTTATGATTCCATAAGTGAGGTTACTATTCTATTGCCCAGATTACTATTCCTAATAGCCATGTTACTATTCCAAGGGTCATTTTACTATTCTGTCGATATATGTTCCTTAATTTCTATGAATAATACTTATTTAATTCTTAATTTATTTTAATGATGTTTTTGATTGGGTCAACATTCTATGTCTGTGTATTATACAATATAACATAAAAATAATAATGGAAGAAATTCAATTGATAAAAATTTGTGTTGTTATAGGGCCAATACAACCTCTTCAACCAAGGATGGCCACCATATCTTGAATACACTAAGTGGCAGTCTCATATCCCTTCCAATGATATATAATCACACTTGTATACTCCCTTGTCTTATCAACAATGGTATCATGTTCATATAGAAACATTAAGCCATCAACATATTCTACTGACCATAATACAACAAGCTTATATCCCTACACAAACATAAAAAGAAGGTTGTAATATACTATCTATGATGTAGGATGAGGCTCATACTACTAACATAATAAATTATAACATCCCTAAGAAAGTATTAAACACATGTTTTACACCACGAGGGTCCCCAAACTCTTTTTCCAATGTAGAAGGAGATAACTATCTCAATTGTCCTCCTCATTTATAACAAAAAAGGATCATAGGTATTTTACTCCTGAGATCTTATGGGGAAAACTACCCCACAGAAATATCTATTCGAAAAATTAAATAATCCCCTTTATATTATATATATAGTGACACCGAGATCTCAAATCTTTGTTCCAGACACAATATATTTGAAAATAACTCCACATACCAATATATGGTTCAGACCTCATTAGGTAATATTCAATTCATGAATTATATTTTTCGTTATTCATGATTCTACAAGATATATAGCGATTTCCAGATATCAAATCATGGGCCCATAAAAGATATCAATGGATAATACCCCCTCCTGCTGTATGGACCACACCTAAGTGAAAAATTTTCCATAAAAGAACAATTTTTGGGTTTATTCCTATTACTGTAGGAAATATAGTGACATGTATATCTCAAATCTGTAGTCTATCTATAATATAAAAAATGTCCCACTCCCAATGTATGGGTCAAAAATTCACTAAAAAGGTTCCATCACCCATAGATCTATAATATTGGTTACATCCTTAATATAAGTGAAAAAATATTCCCTCTTTTTTTTGGATTAGAAATTCACATAGTGTTTTATTTTTAATAACTACATTTGGGATGATTCCATCTATCCCATGATATATAGTGATTCCTGGATCTAAAATGGTTGGCCCATCTACAATATGATAAAAACTTCCTCTTCCCATTCCAGAACTCAACCAGTACGGTGACTTTTCAGAATAAAACCTACATGTAGTTTTATTCATGTCAAAAAATGTTATTTAGTGACCCACAAATCTCAAATATTGAGTTTAGACCAATGGAATTATATTTATAAACAACATACAATGGATTTCTAACTTCTATAAAATGATATGTAGTGAATTAAAAATTCTCTATTAAAGGACCAAAATTGGGTTTTCATCACTCTCAATAGTATCCCATCATGAGAGTCAACACCATGTAGCGGATCCAATTCACATTAAATATTAAATACCCCTTCTTATCTAATTTCATGTTCTCTCATGCAACACATTCAACTACCTAGTTCTCCCTTGGATCTCATGATGGGCCTGAATCATGTGAGATTTCGTAACCTTGAATTCGTTTATTAACATTATGATCATGAAGAATTATATACAGGGAATTACATCTTAGTTATTAAACAATAATCTAAATCAAAAAATCAAAGTCTATAGATAAAAAATATCATGACTATTTTCTTATTGCAAGATGTTTAAATACATTTCAAGATGCCTTCATGTCAAATAGATCATCACCCAGATCACCATGTATTCATGAAATTTATGTCTTATCTCTCCACTCTAAAAATTATATCTATATTTTTTTGTGTAACCATTAATCCCTTGAACCTTTCTTGAATATAATTTTCTCCAAGAACCAAATACATATATTCAATATATCAGTAAATTCTAACCAATTTCTACAGTTTACATCCTCATCTTGGAAACTCTTGGCCCATGTGGTCTTGTGCTCTTGGTTCTCCCATGAAGTTATATTATAGTAGGTAATGGTTAATACATTGGGATACCACTAGGACTCATTGTTGAATAATATTATTCCTTATATTTAATGCCCAATTTATTATCATCTTCATGGGGAATTTCCTCCCTAAATCTAGGATCTATTCTCTATACTGTATGGAATATAGGATTCCACCATTATGAATAGAAGACCTATACACACTGGTTTCCACCTTTTATTGACTCAAATATTCTTGGATCATGGTTTACACTTCCCATAACCATACTATTCATCTATAATTAGATTCCCTCATTTTTACTCATCATTTAATCATACCCATTGTTAAAGTTAGATTCTGAAATCTTATTCTTTTATTATTTCATTTCAGGGTATTTATCCCCATGACGACCTTATATACTCGAGCCTCCAAATCCATTTTTAAATCCTTTTATCCACCAAAAAACTACATTACCCATTTTCATCTCTTAATCACTAGATTAAATGAGAAAATATTCTATTTGAATTACATGGACCTTGATTTAACATCGTTTGAGTTATGCATTATGGTATATTGTTTATATGGATTGAAAAATCCAAATAGAACTCAGCTTTAATTCTCTAGTGAATAAAACATCGCCTAATAGATTGTTTCTATAATATATCTTAGCCCTAGTAGAATAATACCCATTAAATCCATTATCCATTTCTCTAATGGTGTTATAATAATCCCACCAATTATCGAAAATTCATCCGGGATATACATATCTAGATACATGATTCATTTAATCTATTTTCACCATATCTACAAGGGATACTGAATTAATCAGTACTACATTCATTCATATTCTATGTCTTATGGGTATGAATATAAATTTAATATAATTTATATCAGACATGTGGATTTTTTCCAATTCCTACATGATAAGTTGTGATGTATGGGTCTTCAATCTAGAGTCCAGATACGATGTAATGATAAAATTCCCCCTCCATACCCATGATCAAGATTTGTGTAGGGATCCTACATTGTAAGAACAACATATGGATTGATTATCATCCCCATGAGTTACTTATTGATGTATGGATATCATATTCAAAATTAGTAATGAACCATTCCATTAATGGAAACTATATCTATACGGAATCCATTTTAAAAACAAGTGGCCTTCATGTAAGAATTATAGTACCCCCCTTTGATCTATATAAGGAATCTTATTTTGTATAAAAATGTGTATTGATTCCAATCCTCACATGATATGTAGTGACACTTATGGCTTAAATCATGGGCATATTCTGGATGAAATAGAGAAAATTATCCTACCCTTTCACATGGTCCAGACATGTACAAGTTATTTTGTAATACAAAATACATGTGTATTAATTCCTACCCCTAATGATGCTTGTACCCCTATATAAGGACTATATATGAATTATCATCACTCCAAACTATATCCCCATAAAATAACCATATTTTTAAGGTATTCCTTCTTGTATTGAAATCTGAATACCTTTATATATTAGCTATAATTGACTCTTACACATATCAATAAACTATCTAGTAGTCTCTTATTTAACATGCTAATTACCGCTCTTGTGGTATTAGAGAACATTTCATATCCCTATGACCATTGTTATTTTAGTGTGTCCAATTAAAATATATGGAACCATGCCTTTATCAGATGATGTTAAACTACATGACAACATCTAAGTCACATAACATTAAACAACGCGTCAATATCTTTTTCACACAATGTTAAACTGAATGGAGAGAGTTTTTTATATTGATAAAATAATCCCCTTTGATGATTAGTTTACCAAGAATCATATGTTTTATTCCATAACCAATAAATGTTTTTAACACGGACTATCATATCCTTATATATCTCTAACATTTATTCAATATTACATTCCCCATGATATGAATTCATATATTTGAAATTCATGTTCACTGAAACATACTCATTGATTTCAAACCCTTATTTAGAACCCCATGGATAATGAGATATTGTTATCTTGGTCCCCTTTATAGAAAACTGCTAATATGTCTTGGCTAATCCAAAGGGTCCCTACTAGGATTCTCTGATGAACAACTCAATTCCTTTAATATTGTGTCACATGGAAATTATTGGCCCATACAAGAGACCACCTTTAATTAAGGAGCTATATTCATGACTACGTGTGATGCTAACTCTCCAACATTAATAATAGATGACCCATACCCTTTGGTCTCTACTCCCTATAATCTCAGATATTATCCGGATATGATTTTCAATTCCCATCACCCAAATATTCATGTGGATTCACAAACACTCTATATTACACATATCTGCATTATACCAATCCTAAAAGAAATATTATAATAACATATTCTTTTATCCCATCCATCATGGGGTACAAATATCCTATAATCAAAAAAAATGTCATATGTTAATAATTCATCTTGGAGAAACATCATTGTCATATGATGTTAATCAACATTAAACCTTTTATTATCACAAAGTTAAACTATATGATGTATTCTATATCCTAAAAGATGTAAAAAAATTATAATTAGCCATCAAATCCATTAATATATACTACAGATGAATGTTAGATCTTCATATCTGAATAAAATAAAAAAATTTCCCCACCCTACATATGATCATGACCTATTTAAAGGACCCCTTATCAAACTATGATGTTGAGGCTCACTAAGGGTAGAAAAAAATGATGTTCCTTATATAACAACTAATTCTATATATGATGACTATCTAGAACTATGTGTTGCTTTATTCCTATCCTTATATGATATATAGTGATGCTCATACCACTTTTAACTAATCATAGCCACGAATTTTCAAAAATCCCTTATCCTATATTAGTGTATGAAACTTTTCAGTGGCACTTCATTTCTCTCATTGTCCTTCACTAAGGCGATTAATAATTTTCCTTTCCAATACATGAGATAGATCCATTCCGAGGAATCCTCTGAAGTATTATTTATGACCTCATAAAAATCTCCCCTCCCTATAAGTTAGTTTGACCACTGTGGGGAGACATATGTGAAAGCACATTGTACAACGATTCTGGAACATACAAAATGAATAATGAAACCTAGGGAGTCCCATCTATAGAAATCATATACACCCCTATGATCTATTCATCATTAAAGAGCCTTATGTATTGTAATTTTGTATATAATTTCCTCACCCATATATGAATCAGATCTATGTATGGATTTCTTGAAAATGAGATAGATCTGTGTAATATGATATCATTAATTTGTGTACAAACAAGTATTTGAGTGTAGGGATAAAATATTATCACATCATCTAAATTCCACCCAAACAATGAAAACTGTAATTAAGGATATCTTTCACATTTTTCACATAGGTCCGAAGTCCATGACACATGATAGTTATATAGATTAAATATGTCCTTGTCACATTATGACATACTACAGAATATATTTTCCACAACTAAATTATGTTAAACTATGTAGACCATCCTCCATACTCACTCTATATCAATGTACCTCAAATACCTAACCCTAGACAAAACAATTAAGGTTATTTCATCATATTTCATATTTAATCAATACATAAACTATAAAACATGTATTAATTATAAAAAATTAATGAAAAACATACATTTAAATAAGAATAGACCACCTCAAATTAAGGGACCCTTTGTTTGAATATGAAAGTTTGACCCTGGATCCTATAAATGAGCAATTCGAATATCGACTAACTATATATTTTCCATTAAAAAATGGATTATGATCATTATGATACCTAAAATTGTCATAGTAGTCCTTTTCTCCATAGTTTTATCTAGAATAATTTTCTATATTTACATTCACATTCCATCAATGACGATTGAAGAACATTGATCCACAATTTATGTAACCATCATCATCTTCTTGGAAGTTTGTTGGATTATTCCTAACCCTGGTAATCCTAATTAGGATAATGTGTAACACTCCCTTGATATCACTTCCACATGCACAAATACCATAAACCACATGCACGTTTGAAGGAGTTGTGTGATGCTAAACATTATCCACTAATAGGTCAAATTAGAGTACCTTTAACTACTAGTGAAAATGAAATAAAACATTTTAGGATAAAAACCATAAAGGGATTTCTGAGATAAATTCATGTCTCCACCCACTAAGCACGAAATCACTATATTTTTAAAAAAATTGAGTATAAATAAATAAAAAAGTTATAAATCTAAAATTTAATGTCATGTGTTCACAGTAAAATTTATCCTTTATCACTAGGCCACCTGATTTAGAAAAATGTTAGAGTAATGATATTTCCCACATCTTAACCATGGGATTGTAGTAACTAGGTTATGACAAAAAAAATAGGGTTCTAAAACACTTCTTCAATATTATAGTTTTCATAAATTACTCTCATGGCTTTGAATTATCATATTAAACTTACCAATTCCTTGAGTTGATAAACATATAATGGAACAACATTACCATGAGTTATTTTTCTAGGTACTTACTAATACTATATTTCTAATATGTATTAACTAGTATTATAGGGAATCACTAGTATTTTCTAGTGAATAACTCAATACCTCACAATTTATTCTTAGTTCTTATCTTGGTCTCAGTGAAAAAATGATTCATTAATCCATGATTTTTTTCCTAGCTATGTGTGATTAAAGTTTCAATCATTATGAACTGTGGACAAATACCCAAAATCCCCCATTTTCAATTGAATTATATTTTCATATACAATTATATATAATCCCCATAACCATATAATTCTTGTCGATTTGACACCCTTGATGTAAAGTCAAGGTGAATTGTAACAATTGTCAATGAATGAATGTGATATTCCATTCAAGAACCATTTGATGAACCTAATCACATGATGCAAAAAAAGTATGATTTAGGGAAGGAGATTCACAACCATGAATATAATAACTCAAATGGTTCCCTAAACCTCCTTAGATTGTTCTTATTCAATACTCCACTTCACACCCTATATGTTTGAATGTTTGTAAATATCTCTTGACCCATAGAAAGGAGTGGGGAATCCTTTATTTGATAATGTATGAGTGAGATCAACATAGGTTCCCTAGACCTATCAAATATAGTCATCTCTTCATTATTGTAAAGGACCTCTAATCCTCTTGATCATTAACAAAATTATAGTGGAACATGAACCACCTGAGTGTTTTTTGATCATCCCTGTCATTTCATACCATCTTATCTTCCCCTTTTAAAACACATGGGGATATGATTTACACAACCCATATTCCAACCATCAAATTGGATTTTGGAATCCCTAAAATTACACCACCATAAACCAAACCTAATATTGGTAAGGATACAGGGTATCATAACCCACCATTGTTGTAGGTTTTTTTTATTACAACATATGATTAAATATTATATGGTCTTATATATCATAACTATAGTATTTTCATACAACATAGATAACATAAACCCTAATAATAAATAAAATGAGCAAGAAGACTATAAACTACAGAAACATATAGTCTGATCTAGAATAAACTAATCTAAAGTTATATATGAACTAATATAGAAGACCATAAATAAAAAAACATCATGTCTGATATATATTACAATATACAATAGAAATTATAGTTCTGATAAAGAAAACTATAAACTACAACAACAATAGGTTTAATAAAATAGACAAAAAAAATACAACAATGGTCTGGTATGGAAGACCAAAAATATCCATTTGAAAGAGGCAAAATGATCACCATGTTGAAAATACATGGAGGGAACCCAAGGAAAAATTTGAGACTACGGTTGTTGGACATAAACATTGTTTGATTCAATCATCATTGAGAACATATGGAATGGAAATGGAAAAAAATTTCTGGATGAATCATGATAAAGGTTAGCCTAAGAAAAATTTAATTCTATGATTATTATGATTTACACATATGAAATGTAGAAAAAAATTAGGGAAATATAAAACAGAGATACAAATTTTATATAGATGATTATATGATCCTAAAAAATAAAGTTAAGATCACTAATTCTACATACATATGTAAAAGATAGATATTGTTCCTTACTATGGTGTATTTAGAAAAATTATCATCTTAAACCACATGATCCCATAAAAACAATAGTAGATACACCAATGAATATGCTTCTTCCATTAATTATTTATGGATAGTTCTCATAAAATTTATATTAATATCTGATCATTTGAGTTCCAAATTTTATTTCCCTCAGTATTATAAAAATAACGGCTACCTTTTGATAATTTATATGATATTTAATTGATGTAATACAATGAATATGATGAATGAATGAAAAACTAAAATCAATAAAAAATTGATTGTTTTTTCATTGATGATGTATAAATAAGGGTGGAATATCTTAATCCTAGAGTCTCTCCCTAAAATACTAAAAAAGGATGGTAAAATTAAAAACCCATTACATTATTTCTTTATAGGATTTATTATGTTCGACATAACTTTTTTCCAATGAGGATATATAATGGTGAAATTGATTAAGAAATTAAGTATCCACATTTTCATACCATGGTAATTCTTCTTCCAAATAAATAGTGAAAAATATTTACCACTATTCATTCAGATATATAACTATAAACATATGTTTCCTTGATCCCATATTTGGGGAAAGAATGAACACCCTATTGTGACGATTGACTTGGAATCTGATCTTGAGGCACCATGATTTTGTTCTCCATTAGTGTAGCATATGATTATCCCTTGATAGTTGTAAGAGGAAATAAATTTTTAGAATCATAATATATTGACTATTTGTTTTTTCTCCCAATATGTTCTTACCATCATCTATAGATTCCTCAATCAAGGATAGTTCAGTATTAGAATAGACATAAACATCAAACACTTGTAATGTTTTGTCTACATGTGTCGGGTAAAATGGTGCACATACTAAATAATTAGTGGTAGGTTCCATAACTTATTATTACACCACCTATATCATTTTATTTATTTAATGAACTGGTCCTAGTGTATACGTTTCTTTTTTGTGAAGTATTAATCCAACTTTGATTTCCAATAATTTAATATTTTTCATCCACATGGGTTTTCAAGGGCCACAAAATTTTTATATATTTGAATATATTGTTAAAATAGTGTAAGGACCCGGCCTTAAACATTACATAATATTCAATTAAATGAATAATTCACATTGAGGATATTTTCATGTTTAGAGTTTTAGAGAATTAGGACATAACTATTATATCTCAAAGGATTACAATGTAGACACTTCTACACAGTTTCCATTTTTTCATAAAATAAAAACTCTTAAAAAAAGGGTCATGTCTAGTTCCTTTTTTAAGACAGCATGACTTTTCCTTGATCCCATCCTGGACATTGTTCCACGTTATGTCCTGTAAAAAACATTTCAACAACTTGGGATGAGAATAAAAAGCTTAGTAAGGGATACACAAAGAAGGAAAACTGTTAGTTTTTTAAAACAACAAGTAAACCATGAATAATTTAACATAAGTAATACTTTTCACCTTTATGAAGTAGTAAAGACTCTTCAAAAAATAAAATATCACTACATAAACTTTTTTAACCAAAATATTACTATAAAACCCATATAAAGAACAAATAACATATAAAGGTAACTTGGGACATAAACATACTTAAATGGAATAATCATACGGTTGACTTCTACGGATATCACTAAATGGAATAGCCATGTAGATGAATTCCATGCCCAATTCATTCAATGTTATAACATAACCACCCATCCTGGTTTATCACGACACCACCCATTATTTGGTTTATCATGTAACCACCCATCAAATGTCCATGTACCATTATAAAATCATAACATATAAAACAAATATAAAGGAAAGAAAATATTTCAACATTTAAATCACAATATATCACTTAAATATATTGACATATGAAATTTGTTATCAAAACAATTTTCAATACCAAATTACATAAAACATTATATGGTATTTATTTTCCATGAAAAAAACATTACGGCTTGTTAAGGAAGCCAAAGAACAAATAATACTCGCAGCGGCAGAAAGGTCGTTGTCACCGCTTATGTTAAAAGAAACATTCCTTTTTGTTGTTTAGTAAATCACTTCATAGAAAAAGATTCACTTTGAAAATATGAGGGTGTTTATACATCGTATAAAATAAATTCATGTATTAAAACAAAATATGCCTCAATGAATGGAGATTGAGACAAAGTACCTTACCTCATGTCCGACTTGACCCGTTCATTCTTTAATCTCATTAATAATAAACTAAAGTTAATTTATAATTTCTTAAGAACATTTTTAATTTTTATTAGTCCTTTTATAACAATTATTACCATATTATAAACATTATGTAATCATTTAAGTTAATAATGGTCGCTTTGTTGATATTTGGTACTTGATTCAAAAATGAACACCTTATATTTACAAGTTGTCCATGTTTTCAATAGTTCAATATATCCAAAATTATATTCATTATTTAGATATCATATATATCATATATATCGAGTATATATATATATATGTATATATATATAAGATTACATATCATTTGAAGGTAATAAATGAAATGCACTGTTCATGGAGACGGTAAGTCGTATGTACGCATGAACGATACTTTCATTTCTATTTATTATTTTAATGGAATTAAAACATAATGATACATTGGTATATTATAATTACAGTATAATATCATATATAATATTATTAACTATATCCTTTATATGTCCCACATATTGCATTAATGAGTCTTATCCCTTTGAGGGGGTGGTAGTCCGCACTTCCTCAAATGAAATTATCACGTTTACCCATAATAGAAACTATAAAGGTATGATATAAAAGAAAAATACAGAATCATAAAGAAAAAATAAACATAATATATATCATATATATATAGAGTGTCATCTTAATTTCCACCATGATAGGCGGTAGGAGATAATCGAACAATCATCATTTCATGAGGCGTTAGTTTTCCATCCACATAAACAGTATGTTCTTCACCCATTAGATGGAGGTGTGTGTAAGTTTAGTTCTAACACTTATCATAAAAAAAATATTAGTATATTTATGATACTATTTTTTTTATAAAATAATGGAATAAAAAGAGTTTAGTGGTTAGAGAAGTAAAATAAAAGAAAAGAAGTTAAGAGAACCCATTACCTTTAATTTGGGTAACTCCCTTTGGTTTAACCCAAAAATGGTTTGTTGAAGTGCCTTGTAGCTAAGGTAAGGCTTCTAGGAGGAGTATATGGATGTAAGGAGATTAATTGGGCTGAGGTTGGATGATCCAAAAGGCTTTATTGGTGTGAGTAATTGGTTAGAAATGGTCCTTTTTTATAAGGGGGGAAGGCTCTTTAGGAAAGTGTGAAAATATTATTTTATTATATAATGATATTAGGTTTTTAAAGGTAAAAAAATCATTAAAGTCAACTATACGATGAATCATAGTCTAAATAAAATAATCCAATAAGAATTGGAAAGTTTTTGGATGTTATTGTAATATTTATAATCTTATTTATTTAAATGGTTTGTTAATGAGGTAAACACTGCATCATTATTGTGTCATAAATAATTTAATTTATTAGATGTCTACAAATTATGAAAAAATACCATGATCTAGGAAAGATTTTTATATTTCCAATGAATATTTATAGTTAAAAATTTTACTTATATAACACCAAATAAAAATTAATTTACTAAAATATTTTTGTTTATGTCATTTTTTCCATTACTTTAAATTAAATAATTTAAAGTGTTATTTTCATTCATAAGTGGCTCAATGGGGTCCCTAAATCAACAAAAGGATGACCATAGTCAGAAATTACTAATAAAATAAGGTTATTACAAGTGTTAATGTATGTTTGAATAATTATAATATTCATTTTACCATAAATTTCCCTATTTACCTTTAATCGGGGTAAATAAATGTCAAACGTTACTATTCACAAATAATTATTTTAATCTTATTGAACCAAATTTTACTTACTAATAACAACCATGTATGTTGTATTTTAAAAAATTCAATTCAAAGAAGTAGTGAAATTTTATTTAAATGAAAAAGTCAGTTATTTAACTACTACTAAGTGGTTTCACTATTCATCAAAAATTGAAGTTTTTCAGAAAAATACCAAAAATTCATCCGAAGAAATATTTGATATTACAAATTAAAAAATTATGTCTATTTTACAAAATTATAAACATATAACTTTTATTAATTAATTTCAAATTAATTCCCGTAGTTAAAACAAATAGCGTGTTTTTAAGAAATAATAACAATCAAAAGATTGACACTTGTTTATGTTCGAATACAAAGTGAAATTAATTACAATGACAAAAATTGGATTAAATGGTAAAAATATCTTCTAATTACACTTTAAACCCAATTAAAATGATAATCTAACCATATAAATAAATTATATTAAAAATTACATTTGAATTAAAATACAGTATTTTTCACTATTAATTAAAAAATGAACTTTATCGGATTAATTCAAAAAACATAAAAAAAGTAAATTTTGATGTCCCCATTATAAAGAAGGATTTTATTTAGTCAAATAGAATTTATTAAAGTGACCAAAACTATATTTAAATAGGGTTGTCCATTAAAAGGTGCTAAATCGACCTTTTAATGTAAATTATGATTAAAATTAGATTCATTCACATTTTTAGCCTCTAACTTTTGTTGGATAAAAGTAAATACATTTAAAAACATCTATTATCATATTGTAGTTAGTTTTTTTCATTCCCTCTAATACAATGGCTAGAAGTTAACTTCCATTTAAAATAATAATATTATATTATTAGTGTGCAACGTAAGCTTTCAAAGAAACATGTTGTTGCGTATCGGGTACACTATCGAACATAGCAACCCTTTTAAAGTAAAATTAATATTTAATTCACAAATATTAATAAATATGCAAATATCTTATTCTTCATTTACCTAGGATGTTACATCCTTCCCCCATTTTTGAAATTGTGCCCTCGTAATTTTTATTCACTTATCAAAATAAGTGGGGGTATTTATCCCTCAGAGAATCTTAAGATTCTCACGTTGCCTCTTTAACCATATGGTTTTTCCACAAAACCTTTACCTGGTGAATTACCTTATTCCACAACAATTTCTCTCATTGGTCAAGAATCTGGACTGGTTGTTCTTCATAAGAGATATTCTCTTCCAACTGAACTACCTATTGGCTCAAAACATGCAATGGATCTGGTATATACTTTCTCAACATCGAAACATGAAAAATATTGTGTATTTGGGATAAACTTGGAGGTAAATCCACTCTGTACACAACTGATCTAACTTTCTCCAGGATTTCATAAGGTTCAATGAACCTCAGACTCAACTTTCCCTTCATACCAAAATGCATTACACTTTTCCATGGAGAAACTTTTAAAAAGACATGATCACCTACCTCAAAAAAAATATCATTCCTCAGGTTATCCAAATAACTTTTCTATCTTCTCTAAGTTGTTCTCATGTGCTTATGAATCAACTAAACTTTATTTTCAATATCTTCTACCAATTTTGGTCCCATCATCTTCCTTTCACCTACTTCATACCAAAAATATGGAGTTCAACAACTCTTTCCATATAATGCCTCAAATAAATCCATATGTATGCTGGAATGAAAACTGTTATTATAAGAAAATTCAACCAAAGAAAGATGTTGGTCCCAACTTCCCTGGTAATCCAATGAACATACATGTAGCATATCCTCCAAGGTCTGAATTGTTCATTCTGACTGCCTATCTGATTGATGATGAAAAGCTATACTAAAATTTAATTCAGTACCCAATGACTTCTGAAGTCCTTTCAAAATGTTTTAAGTAAAACTGGGATCACGATCAGATACAATGGAGAGGGGAACTCCATGGAACATGAAAATCTCTTTAACATACAACTGATCATGTTGATCTAGATACAAAGTATCTTGAAAAGTATGGAAATGAGAAGATTTATTCAATTGTTCAACTATAACCTAGATTGAATTATTACCTTGAGATATCTTCGGTAATCCCACAAAAACATCCATGGATATATTTTTCCATTTCAACTCTGGCACCAGAAAAGACTGAAGAATCCATTTCGGTGATTTACTCTCTACTTTAACCTATTGAAAAGTCAAACACATCCTATTAATATCACCAATATCTCTTTTCATCTCATCCCAAAAGTAATAATCCCGAAGATCTCTGTAAATCTTAGTACTACCAGGATGAACTGAAAATGGAGAACTGTGAGATTCACATAACAACTCATTATTCAATTGTGAATCACAAGGCACAAATAATATCTTCCAAAACCTCAAAAAACAATCATTATCAATGTTAAAATAAGGTAACTTAAAATTCTGAACCAACTCTACCATTTTCTTCAACTCGTTGTCTTCTTTATACTCTTTCTTTATTTTTCCAGATATAGATGCTTTCACTAACACCTGAAACGAAATATAATAATTTGCTACACCAAAAAATTCTATGCCAAAGTTCATCAAATCAAAATACCAAAGGATCTTTTTCCAAATGTAGCATGGTTTATGAGACATTATTTTTTTGACTCAAAACATCAGCCACATTATTTTATTTTCTCATATGGTAATTGATCATGCAATCATAATCCTTAATTAATTACATCCATCTCCTCTGTCTCATGTTTAATTATTTCTTAGTTAATATATACATTAAACTTTTGTGGTCAGCATATATTTCACTTTTTACTCTATACAAATGATACCTCCAAATTTTAAAAGAAAAAACAACTGCAGCTAATTCCAAATCATGTGTATGTTAATTTAACTCATGAGGTTTTGACTTATGTGAAGCATAAAAAATTACCTGATCATTCTGTATAAGGACACATCCAATTATTTTTCAATGAAGCATCAATGTAAATAAAAAACTCAACATTCCTAGAAGGCAGTGCCAAAACTGTAGCATTCACCAATCTTCTTTTCAATTCCTAAAAACAATCATAACATTCTTTTGTCCAAAAGAACTTAACACCATTTCAGGTTAACTTACTCATTGGACTAGATAACTATGAAAAATTCTCAAAAAACCTCTGGTAATAACCTTCCAAACCAAGAAAAATTTGGATCTCAATTATATTTGTGGTTCTTGGCCATTCATCAACAACTTTTGTTTTTGCAGGATCAACAATTATGCCATTTTTTGTAACAATGTGACCAAGGAAAGAAATGTTTTGTAAGCAAAACTCACAATTTCTGAATTTCCCATAAAGTTTATTTTCTTTTAAGGTTTGCAAGATGGCCCTTAAATGACTATAATTCTCTTCTTTACTTTTACAATAAACCAAAATTTCATCAGTGAAAACAACCACAAACCTATCCAAGCACTCACAGAAAATTCTATTCATAAGATCCATGAATACAGCAGGTTCATTGGTTAACCCAAAAGGCATAACTACAAATTCATAATAGCCATATCTAGTACGAAACGCGGTCTGTGAAATTTATTCTCCCTTTACTTTCAACTGATGGTACCCCGATCTCAAGTAAATATTTGAAAAATACTAATCTCCCTAGAGATGATCAAACAAATCATCAATATGAGGCAAAGGATACTTGTTCATAACAGTGATGTTATTAAATGATCTATAATCAATGAAAAGTATAATTGAACCATCGTTCTTTTTAACAAACAAGACAGGAGCACCCTATAGTGATGTTCTTGGTTGAATGAAACCTTTATCTAATAACTCATGCAATTTCTTCTTTAACTCTAAAAGTTCGATTTGAGTCATTCGATAAGGGGGTTTTCAAATTGGATTAGCAATAGGAACTAAGTCAACAGTAAATTCAACTTCCCAATCATGTATTATACCAGGAAACTCATCAACAAAAACATCAAGATACTCATTTACCACTGGCACATCATTAACCTGAATAGTTCCTTTATTTTCAACAATATGTATAAGGTAAAATTCATTTATATCTTTTACTAGTTTCTTAGCTTCCTGATATGTTATCAAATGAAATGGTTCATTCCTGTACAAAAACTATAAATATTTCTAAAAATAAACCTCTCTAGCTCTGTAGTCATTATTAGCATGATAAAAAGACTGCCAATCCATGCCCAAAATAACAACAAACTCTACCTGAGGGAAAAAATAAGGTTTGCAGGTAAATTCTTGCCACACAAAAGGACAATAAAGTTCTTATGTTTTCTTTTTGTCTCAAAATTTCCTCTAGGTGTTTTTACCATAAGTTACATATTCATATCTTGAGATGGAATTCCCAATTTATTAGAAAACTCCTCAGAAATGAAAGAGTTTGTAGACCCTGAATCAAACATCACATTTGCATAATCAGAACAAAAAAAACAGTTTACCTGATATTACTTCATTTGATGGACCAACATCTGATAAAGTAGTTGAAAAGGATTTCACCACCCTTTTATGATTGTAGTCTAGATGATTCTCCTTAGTTGAGTTATTTGTTGGATACTCATTCTCATAATGACCCACTTCATTACACTTAAATCATCTTACCGATGGCTTTTGATTACCTGCTTGATCATCTTCCTTACAGTTATGAGCAATATGACCAGACTTACCATACTGGAAGCACTTTCCAGATTTTGATGAACATTCTCCAGGATTCTTTTTACCACACTTCTCACAAGTTAGATATTTAATCTTCTTAACTCCAGGCTTCTTTGATGAATTCTTTTCCTTTGCCTTCCACCTAGACCTCTTTTTCTGTTGTTTGTCAACGAACACCTAGCCATCGTCAAACTCCATTTCCACCTTCTCTGCACATCGTACAAGTTTTTCATAAATTTTGAACTCACTAGAGGCTAATTCTCTTCTATATCGTGGCTTAAATCATGAGTAAAATTGATTTATCTTAAAATCAAGATCTCAAATGAAATTTGGAGCATACCATTCTAGTCTAGTGAATTTTTCTTCACAAGAAGCCACTGAGTTATCCACCTGCATTAATTCTAGGAATTGTTTTCTTATCCAAAGATGAACCATATTAGGAAAATATTTCTCAAGAAACATACCTTTGGATTCATCTCAATCAAGAGCATCAATCTCATCATTATCCCTGATATATTTCACCATTGACCCCCACTGATCAGCTTCACCTTCAAAATGGTAAATAGCGAGACAAAAGTTTTGATGTTATGAACATCCCATGGCATCGAAAATCTTCTCCAGTACTTTAATCCAGCCTTCAACTAGCACAGGGTCATATGATCCTCTGAATGATGGAGGATGTTGCCTTATGAAATGCTCCACTACTGACATGTTCCTCTGCAGTTGATCTGGATGATCTCGTGCAAGCATACCACCACCATTTATAGCTTGATTCAATTGTTCCATCATTGCAAAAAACTATTTAGTTTTGATTCTGACCATCTTAGGTTGCTGATTTAGAAGGTTTTCTTCCTCCTGATGTCTTCCTAACATAGCTTCCATGTTTCCTCTATGGAAAACCATTTTGAACATAGAAATTTCTTAGTCAAAGCAACGTGGTAATCTGTAAATTCTATATCATTTCAATATTACCATAAATTAATTTATGGACATTTATTTAACAATACCCTAACTCCTAAAGTTGTCTAAACCAACCTTTGATACCAACTATAAGGACCCAGCCTTAAACATTAAAAAATATTGAATTAAATGAATAATTCAAATTGAGGATCTTTTTAGGTTTAGAGTTTTATAGAATTAGGACATAACTTTCACATCTCAAAAGACTAAAAAGCAGACACTTCTACACAGTATCCATTTTTTTCATAAAATAAAAACTCTTAAAAAAAGAGTCATGTCCAGTTCCATTGTTAAGATAGCATGATTTTTCCTTGATCCCATCCGTGACCCTATTCCACATTATATCCTGTGAAAAACATTTCAATAACTTGGGATGAGCATAAAAATCTCAGTAAGGTATACACAAAGAAGGAAAACTGTTATTTTTTCAAAAGAACAAGTAAACCATGAATACTTCAACAAAAGTAATACTTTTCATCTTTATGAAGTAGTAAATATTGTTCACTAAATAAAAGATCACTTCTTATCCTTTTGTAACCAAAATATTACCATAATACCCATATAAAGAACACATAACATATAAAGGTAACTTAGGACATAAAAATACTTAAACAGAATAACCATACAGTCGACTTCCACACATATCACTAAATAGAATAGCCATATGGCTGAATTCCATACCCAATGAATTGGAGGTTATAACGTAATCACCTATCATGGGTTATCATGGCACCACCTGTCATTTTGTTTATCACATAACCACCCATCAAATTTCCAAGTACAATTATAAAATCATAACACATAAAAAAATATAAAGTAAAGGAAACATTTCCACATTTCAATCACAATATATCACTTAAATATATTGACATAAAAAATAAATTATAAAAACCATTTTCAATACCAAAATACATAAATGAGTATATGATATTTTTTTCCTTGAAAAAAACATTACGGCTTGTTAAGGAAGCCAAAGAACAAATAATACTCACGGCAGAAGAAAGGTCGTTGCCACCTCTTACGTTAAAAGAAACATTCATTTTTGTTATTTAGTAAAACACTTTGCAGAAAAAGATTCCATTTGAAAATTAATGGGTGTTTATATAGTGTATAAAAGAAATTCATGTATTAAAACAAAATATTCCTCAATGAAAGGAGATTGAGACGAAGTCCCTTACCTAGTGTTTGACTTGACTCGTTCATTCTTTAGTCACCTAAATAATAAACTAAAGTTAATTTATAATTGATTAAGAACATTTTTCAAGTTTATTAGTACTTTTATATCAATTATTACCATTTTATAAACATTATTTAATCATTTATGTTAATAAAATTTGTTTGGTTGATATTTGGTACTTGATTCAAAAATGAACACCTTATTTTAACAAATTGTCTATGTTTAAATAATCCATTATATCCAAAATAATATTCATTATTTAGATATCATATATATCATATATATCCAGTATATATATATATATATATATAACAGTACGTATCATTTTGAGGTCAGAAATGAAATGCACCATTCATGGAGACGGTAAGCAGTACGTACGCATGAACGCTACTTTAATTTAAATTTCTTCTTTTAGTGGAATGAAAACATAATGATACATTGATATATTATAATTACAATATAAAATCATATATAATATCATTAACTCTATCCTCTATACATCCCACATATGATATTAACGAGTTATATCACTTTGTGGGGGCGGTAGTATGCACTTCCTCAAATGAAATTATCGTGTTTACCCATAATAGAAACCATAAAGGTATGTTATAAAAGAAAAATAAATAAGTATAAAGAATAAATAAACATAATATATATCATATATAACTATAGTGTCATATTAATGTCCACTATGATAGGCGGTAGGATATAATCGAACAATCATCATTTTGTGAGGCGTTAGTTTGTCATCCACAGAATCAATATGTTATTCACCCATTAGATGGAGTTTTGTGTAAGTGTAGTTTTAATACTTCTCATAACAACATCCTAGTATATTGAGGATACTGTTGTTATTATAAAATAAGGGAATAAAAAGAGTTTCTGGGTTGTAGAAGTAAAATAAAAGAAAATAAGTTAAGAGAAATCATTACCTTTAATTTGGGTAACTCCCTTTGGTTTGAACCAAAATGATTCGTTGAAGTGCCTTCTTCCTAAGGTAAGGATTTTAAGAGGAGGGGAGGGATGTAGATAGCTTAATTGGGTAGAGGTTGGATGAACAAAAAGGGTTGAGTGGTGTGAGGAATTCTTGATAAATGGTCTCATTTTATAAGGGGGAGGGGCTCTTTAGGAAAGTGTGAAAATATTATTTTATTATATAATGATATTTGGTTTCTAAAGGTCCAAAAATCATTAACGTAGAAGATAATATGACTCATAGTCGAAATAAAATCATACAATAAGAATTGGACAGGTTTTGGATGTTAATTTAATTTTTATAATCTTATTTATTTAAATGATTTATTAATGAGGTAAACAGTGCATCATTATTGTGTCATAAATAATTTAATTTATTTAATGTCTAAAAATTATAAAAAAATACCATGATTTAGGAAAAAAATTTATATTTCCAATGAATATTTATAGGCCAAAATATTACTTACATAATACCATATAAAAATTAATTTACGAAAATATTTTTTTATGTCTTTTTTGCTTTTACTTTAAATAAATTAATCTAAAGTGTCATTATCATTAATAAGTGGCTCTATGAGGTCCCAGAATAGACCCAAGTATTCCCATGGTCTGAAATTACTCATCCAATAAGGTTATGAAACATTTTAAGTTAATTTTGAATTATTATAATATTCGTTTTCCCTTGAATTACCCAATTTACCCTTAACCGCGGTAAATAAAAGTTAAAAGTTACTATTCACAAAAAAATTATTTTTCATCTTATTGAACCACATTTTCCTTAATAATAACAAACATGTATGTGGGATTTTAAAAATTCAATTCACAGAATTGGTCAAATTTCATTTAAATTAAAAAGTCGGTTTATTAACTACAACTAAGTGGTTTCACTATTCATCAAAAATTGATGTTTTTCAGAAAAAATCCCAAAATTCAACCTAAGATATATTTTATATTCCAAATTCATAAATTATGTCTATTTTAACAAATTATAAACATAGATTTTTCATTAATTAATTTAAAATTATTTCTTGTTTTTAAAACAAATAGCGTGTTTTTAAGAAGCAATAACTAACAAAAGATTGACACTTGTTTATTTCCAAATTCAAAGTGAAAGTAATTCTAATGACCAAAATTAGATTAAATGGTAAAAAATTATTCTAATTACACTTTAAAACCAATTAAAAAAATAATCTAATCATATAAATAAATTATATTAAAAATCGCCTGAATTAAAATACAATATTTTTCACTATCCATTAAAAAATTAACTTTATCGGAAAAAATCCAAAAATTTAAACAGAGTATGTTTTGATATCCCCATTCTAAAGAAGAATTTTATTTGTTCAAATAGAATGTATTAATGTGACCAAAAGTATATTTAAATAGGGATCTCCATTAAAAGGTGTTAAATCTATCTTTTAATGTAAATTATGCTTAAAATTAGATTCATTCACATTTTAAGCCTCTAACTTTTATTGGATAAAAGTAAATAAATTTAAAAAAATGAATAATCATATTAAAGTTAGTTTTTTAATTCCTTCCAATACAAAGGATATGAGTTAACTTCCATTTAAAATAATAATTTTACATTATTAGTGTGCAACGTAAGATTTCAAAGAAACTCATTGTTGCGTATCAGGTACGATATCGAACATAAAAACCCTTTTATAGTAAAATTAATATTTAATTAAAAAATATTAGTAAATATAAAAAAATATTATTCTTAATTTACCTGGTATGTTACAAATAGTATAGAAAAAAATATAACAATAGAATAACACATATGAATTGAATTGAGGTGAGAATCCTTTGATGAGGTGGACCTTTTATTTTACTTTTTCGCTATAAGGAATGATCTACATAAGCGGTAGATGTGGATGGAAAAAAGATTGTTCTAATAGAGGTTTAAATTTTTATCTCCCAATAATAGAAGTTTACACCATCATACACTCTATCTAGATGAGAGATCCCTCATTATAAGTTCCCTAATAACCATCCAAACAAGTTCCAATAGTTTTACTTCCATGGTAGATTATCGAGGATGGAAGGAGTTACTAGGCTCCTTCCACATCCGTCCACAACAATATTAATATAAAAGACATTAGAATAATAAAAATGGAAATACAAACATTTTAACATGTTAGTAAAATATAGTTGTACCTCTTATTTTTGGAGAGGATAATCCATCTAATCCATATAAACAATAACCATTCCAGGAACTTTCATTTTCAGTACTTGAGGTGAATAGTGGAATATTTCAATAAACTCTTTGTAACGCCGCATTGAGGTCCTATAGGAATTTTAACAAGCGGAGTTTTTAGGAAACCTTTTTTTCAAATGAATTAAATGTATTCTGTTATAATCTACACCATGTTAAGCTTCCACTATACGCAACATCGACTTAGAATACTTTATACGCAACACAGAGTTTCAACGAAATATAATGTTATTATTATTATTATTTAAATAATAAAATTATATCCTAGATGTTAAATTTTAGACTTTTGATATTATTGAAGAAATTATGAAAATATATGATTTATAATATGAGTTTATTTGTTACTAATTATTTTTTATGAAAAATATTTACCAATTGAATATAAATGAAATATTTTTATTTAGAGGCTTCCAAAGTTATTTTTTATTAACAAATTAAATTAATTAAATTTATTTTATTATATTACTTAAATATATATATTATATATTACATTAAATATTTTTTATATTCATATAAGAGATTTAATATGCATAAGATAAGAACTAACACAATTTTACACATAAACACCTATATTTTTGTTAAGAATGATTTATAACCTTATAATAGAGATCCTATTTTAAATATAATTTTTAAATCATTAATATATGATATTTGAAAAAATAAACATATAATTATATATTTTAAAAAAAATTACATTAGTTTCTTTATTGATATTTTTCTAATAAACCTCAGGTTTCATAAATAGTAAAAAAATACTAAAAGTAAATTGACAACAAATAATTTCATCCAAATAATTTATAGTGTTAAATTATATATTTTATTGGTTTGAAAGTAAAATTAGATAAATTTTTTATTAGTTAATCTAATATAGGTCACTGAAATTAATATGCCATTTAATTTTAAAATAAAAATATTTCAATATTTTGAATGTTTTAACTTTCAAACATGTTTTCGTGTTCTGTCAATGAGATTAATTTTAAATTAATTTTAAATTAATTTTATCAATTTTTTTATTTTAATTATGAATAATTTATTTAAAATTTTTAATAAGAAGGTAAAAATTTATTAAATATTTCCCTGTTATTTATGGATAATTTTATTTATAACTTGATTAATTTTTAATAACACGACTATAGATAAATCTTGTAATTAAAGGTAAAATTATATAATAAATATTAGAAAACTACCCTAACACTTTCCAAAATGATATTAGAAGATTATAATTCGTCCATAAAAACATAAGTATATAAATTGAATGGTTTAATTGACACATTTCCATGAAAATGAATCAAGTATTACTAAACTCAAAGGGAGTAACAAAATATCACACTCTCACTTTTAAGATTTATAATTTATATAATATGGGGATAAAAATGTCACGACCCGCCCTCGGGGTCCGTGCCGTGACTACCCCAAGCCCGCCTTCCATAGGCCAGGGGCTGGCGACTAGCACCAAGGCGTAAATCCCGGTAAAAAGGGAAGGCATTGCCTTTGTAAAGTAAACAAACACCACAGAGTAAGCAAGCGGAAAGTAAACACTAAGTAAAAACAGAGTACAACTGAAAGTGCGGAAAAGTAAATGGGCCAGTATACAAACCCAAACTGAAAGTAAAGTACAACTCGAAAGGGAAAACATCAAATGTATGTAAAGCCGCTACACCGAGCTGTCCACTGGAGATCCCACCTGAAGGATGGGTACAGATAGCTCCACTGCTCCATGGGTCCCACCGTCCGCTCCTAGTACGTCTCGCCCAGTGGTCCACCTCCAGGTATCGTCCTACTCTGTAAGCCTCAGCCAAGATCAACGCTATCCGTCGTCTGCAACCAACACAACGTAGTGCGGGCATAGCCCGTGCAGGGGTGAGTATAAGCTACTCAGTAGGGACCCCGAGACCCCTGAAGGTATCTCAAAATCTACAAAGGATAAACCACAAAGAAAGGTACAATCACGAAGTAACAACCGACACTGCTTAGGTATATACCCATACATATACCGAAGTCATCAATTTCAAATACGCTCCAACCTCCGAGCCCATGTACAACTCAGTCCACACAGGAAAGTAAACGTATTCCACATAGGAAAGCAAAACGTAATCCACACAGGATAGCACAACTCAATCCACACCGGAAATCAACAGGATTCAGCTCACACAGGTATACTTCTTCGAAAGACGATAAAGATGATCTCTGATCCATCTAAGTCGTCGGACCCATGAAGGATCGATAGGTAACTAACCCCCGCAAAGACCCACACAGGATCGGGCCCACACAGGACCTGTAGGCGCTGGTTCACACAGGACCGCTGAGCGCAATGACCCACACAAGATCAGACCCACACAGGATCGGGCCCACACAGGACCTGTAGCACTGATCCACGTAGGATTGCTGAGTGCTGTAGTCGTCATCGAATCCACACAGGATTTCTGTACTGTCTTCGTCGCAGTCACAGTAGCAGTAGCAGTAGCAGTAGCAGTCACAGACACAATCGCAGCCAGCACTAGGGTTCCCACACACAGCAAGCTCGTTCAGGAGGGTCCGCTCCACGATCCGAGAGGCTGATACATCAACTGTCACACAGTCCAAAGTTGATGTAACCAAAAGTTCCGTATCGTCAACAAGAACTTAACGCAACAGACGGCGCGTCAATCGGACGCCCGGTCTGAGAGTTATTGGCTTTTTCGTCCTAGGGGCCCGGTTGGTTTTTAAGGCAAAACCAACCCGACCGTACTTCACCTGCGTCCAAACCTCGGGTGGAGTATGCCAAAAGATCTGTCTCACTAAGAGGAACACAACAAAGCTGACGGCACGTCAATCGGACGTCTGTAGCTCAAGATATGAGCGTTTCCGCTCCGAGGGCCCGGTTAGTTTCGTGTATGAACCAACCTGGCTGAACTCAAAGTGTTCCGAAACTTTGAGTGCGATATACCGAATTGACCGTCTCAATCCAAGGATCGCAATGCCGCTGATGGTTCATCGATCGGAGGTCCGTGACTCAATTTATGGCCAAAAGACCAAAATCGTCTCGAAAACGGGGGTTCCGGGTCCGGGCCGACCCGGCCCGCCCCCGCCTGGGTCGGCCCGAAACGGGTCGCCCCGGGTCCGACCCAATCCGGCCGGCGGCGGTCCGGCGCGGCGGTGCGGGCCGGCGTGGCGGCGCGGCCTGGCGCCGCTTGGGGCCACGCGCGGAGGGCAAAGCCCCCGCTGCTTCTTAATGGTGGCGCGACTTTTAGCCGCGCCTTTTGAGAACCACCCCCCCCCCCCTCGTGGGGGCCTACTTTGAGGAAAACCGGGGGGCGGCCTGCCCCCCCTTAATGAAACCGCCCCCCCTCATAAATGGGGGGGGGGGGCTTTTGAGTTGACCGGGGGAATTAAATTCCCCCGGTCTTTGACCTTTCGGTCGGCCACCTGGCCGGCCGGTTTTTCTCCAACTGGACCGGCAAAGCCGGTCCCCTTCTGGCTTCCGACATCGGCGGCCCGGTGAGCTGCCGGTCTTCCCGTCTCGCCGCGGCCTGGAACCGGCCGCGGTGTTCGTCGTCCGGCGCGGTTCGACGGCACCGCGCCCCTCCGCCGCGGCCCCACTCCGGCCGCGGCGCCTTCGATTCCCCTCGACGCGGCGCGACGGTGTCGCGTTCATGATGATCCTTCCATGGCGCGGTGCGACGGCGCTGCGCAATTCAACCGAGCGAATTCCCGCGTGGTGCGACGGCACCACGCCATCTCGTCATCCATAAGAAAAATAATAGTCATCAGGAACAAAAGAGTGGGAATTCAGCTGTGTTTGTGCGGTCCGACTCCCCTCTCATTAGATGATAACTCTTAAATATTTAATCACAAGATTATCATTCTAGAACCAAGAATGAGAATAAATAATAACCAACAACAACCCCTGCCTTGGGTTCAAGTTTGAAGATCGTCAATGACCCGCGGAAGACAACGTCACGGAGGTCGGGCGTCGCGGTAATCGTTCGTCAAATCTGTTGACGAAGAGGTACATCCGAAGAGGTACGTCGATGGAGAATCCTCGTAAGTCGAAGAAGGAAGTCCGAGGAGGAAGCGGCGTTCTCTTTCGTTGACACGGAAGGCGTCGTCGATCTTCGGATACAATCGGCTACGAAGAAGAGAGGAGCGGCGTTCTTCGTTGGAGCTCGAAGGTTCTTCGCGTTCTTCGTCAATCTTGAAGAAGAAGATGAAGGAGAAGGAGAAAGCTTCAGATCTCTCAAGAGGCTAGAGAATTCTAACCAAATAAAATAAGCTAAGAGCTTATTTTATTTACTCAACCAAACCTTTTTGAATTTCAAAGGTTTGAAAAAGTTTAAACAACTCAACCCAATTAATAAGTTAAGTTGTCAATTTCATTTAAAAGGGAGTTAAGGGAGTTTTGAGAGGAGATGAAAAGTTTAGGTTCGTGTGGGCCCCACCACACTTAATCCTCTCAAGGGAGGTTAAGTGGGTGTGGGTCCCACCCCTAACTTCCTTTGAGAGAAGTTAACCAACAAGTTTAAATAAAAATTTGTAATCCACAAATTTTTATTTAACTTATTCTAAACTCCCAAATACTAACTCTCAACCCGAAATAAACGCAACCTCGGAAAAGGTCTCCTTAAGCGAATATCAGCGCTGTGAGTTCATCGGTGTCCTCGGATTCCAATTCCGAGCACCGAATCAAAAGATAGAAATTCCCGCTCGTTCGTTCACTGAACGTACCCGAGCCAAAGTTCGGAAATTGATTTCGGGCACTCCGGGCCTCGGAATCAGGTGCCGTCAGAAACTGCGCTCTTGTAAAATTCCAAATAAAATTAAGAAAAAATTTCCCTTGAATTTTACAGGTCTTTACATTACTCCCACCTCAGGTCTTTATGTCCCTGTAAAGATACATCAAAACTAGGGAAACAAATGAGGGTACTGAGCACACATCTGAGCCTCCCACTCCCATGTGCTCTCCTGGAGGTTCTCGTGCTTCCATATGATGCGCACAAGAGGAATCGATTGCCCATGTAGGACCCGCTCCTGTCGATCCTCTATCTCCACCGGGACCTCCATAAAAGTCGCCCCATCGTCAACGTCAATCTCCCCATGGTCAATGATGTGCGTCGGGTCGTGCACGTATCTCCTCAGCTGAGATACGTGGAAGACGTCATGCACCCGGTGCAACTGAGGTGGTAGAGCCAAGCAATAAGCCACCTCGCCAATCCTGCTGAGGACCTGGAAGGGTCCGATGAAGCGTGGAGATAACTTTCCGCCTCGGCCAAATCTCTGAATACCACATCGAGGTGAGACCCGCAAGAAGACGTGGTCACCATCCTCGAACTCTAGTGGCCTCCGCCTCCTGTCAGTGTATGACTTCTGCCAGCTCTGAGCTGTCCTCATCCGCTCCTGGATGACCTGGACCTTCTCTGTCGTGGCCTGGACCATCTCCGGTCCCACAAGTGCTGACTCCCCAGGGTCTGTCCAGCATAAAGGAGATCCACAAGGTCGGCCGTACAACGCCTCGTACGGTGCCATCCCGATGGTGGAGTGGTAGCTTTTGTTGTACGCAAACTCCACCAAGGGTATGTGGTCCTCCCAGCTACGACCAAAGTCGAGGACACATGCACTGAGCATGTCCTCGAGAGTCTGAATGGTCCTCTTTGTCTGACCATCCGTCTGAGGATGAAAAGCTGTGCTCAGACGTAGCTACGTCCCGAACGCCTCTTGTAACCCCTTCCAAAGCCAGGAAGTAAAGCGAGCATCTCGATCGGAGATGATAGATGATGGCACACCGTGGAGCCGCACAATCTCCTGAACGTAGAGACGTCCCAAGCTCTCCACTGAGCCCTGCTCTCTGATGGGTAAGAAGTGTGCCGACTTGGTGAGTCGGTCAACAATCACCCAGATGGAGTCGTGACCTCTGGAAGTGCGTGGAAGTCCAGTCACGAAGTCCATAGATATGTCGTCCCACTTCCACTCCGGAACCTCCAAGGGCTGTACCAAGCCTGCTGGTACCTGATGCTCTGCCTTCACCTACTGGCAGGTGAGGCATCGAGAAACGAACTCTGTTACTACCTTCTTTATGCCCGGCCACTAGTGCTGTCGTCTGAGGTCCTGGTACATCTTCGCCACTCCAGGATGTACCGCCAAAGTAGAAGTGTGAAACTCTCTCAGCACCTCCTCTCGCAAAGCGACTGGTACCATGGTACGTCCTCTGAAAAGGCTGTCGTGCTCTTCTCCAAGGGAGAAACCATCAGGTGCCTGTCCCGAGGATATCTGTGCACGCCATGTTTTCAGAGCGAAGACCACTGCTGCTAACTCCAGGTCATGGGTAGCGTAGTTCTACTCATGCGGCCTCAACTGACGTGATCCATAGGCGATCACTGCCCGCTCCTGTATCAGGACGTAACCGAGTCCGGTCCCTGATGTATCGCAGTAAACTACGTACCCTACTCCCTCCTCAGGCAACCTCAAGATAGGTGCGCTAGTCAACCTCTGTCTCAGCTCCTGGAAGCTCTGCTGACAACTGTCTGACCACACGAAGGGTTTCCCCTTCCTCCTTAACATACGAAAAAGCTGCAAAGATTTCTCCTTTGCCGAAAAGTGAAATCCGGTCTCATCCCCTGGATGAACCACGTTCCTTGCCTAATACAGTCAATCCCATCATGATTAGTTAATTCATGGCATGGATGACGTCGTAAGGCCTCGATGCTGCTACCAAGAGATCCAACCGTTACTCTCGCCTCCAAGGGTTGAGTCACACTGTCGGCATCAGTGTGTGGTCACTGGGTTTCCTCCAGTAAGAATCTCTCAAGTGAGGGTCAAGTCAACAGTTTTTAACCGGCACCTCTTAGTAAAAACAAACAAAAGACAAGAAAACAAAAGTCACCAAGGCAAGTAACTTTTATTACTTCAACTTAAAGTACAAGGACACAAAGCAACACAAACTACGAAGCTAGATTCATTATGGGAAAAGGCCTCTATGCCTGGAGCTAGTCCCGCACTAGTTCACCCGCTTCCGGAGCTCCATGATCGTAAGCTTCAGCTGCCTGAAGCTGTTCTCTCCCAAAAGGTCGGGGTGGACCTCCTGGTGGTGGTGGTGGTAGAGCCTCAAAACGTCGCCCACCACCTGCTGCTCGGCCAGTTCCTCTGCCTCGTCCTCCTGCTCCCTGCGGACCGCCATGGTCGAACCTCTGCCTCTGCCTAGGTGGTTCATCAACCGTCTGCTGCTCCACTGCATGGCGAGTCGGGCAGTCACGAGCCATGTGGCCTTGCCCGCCGCATGCATAGCACTGTCTTCTACTCGAAAGACTGGCTCCGCGCTGTGTGCCCCGTACTGCTGAGCCAGTGTACTGAGGTCGTCTACCTAAAGGTCTGGTCTGCCTGGACCCTTGAGTCATCCGTCGACTACCTGCTGCAGATGACTCTGCCATGTGCCACCCTGCGGTGGGTCTCGGTGTTGGTGTAGACTCAGCAAGGAAGCTCTCGATCAGAAGGACCCGCTCCAGTACTCCTGTCTGAGTCGGTATGCTGAGGGACATCAGCGATGCCCTGATCTCGTGTCTCAAACCCTGCTCGAAGGTCCGGGCCCGGAGGAATGGGTCTCGTACCATGTCGGTCGAGTAGCGCGAGAGATCAGTAAATCTCGCCGAGTACTAAGCGACCGTCATGCTGCCCTGCCGCAGCTGTAGAAGCTCCTGGATACGCACCGCACGAAGGGTTTCTGGGACGAACTCCGAGCGGAAGAGGCTCTCAAAGTCCGTCCAAAGAAGAGATGCCTCATCGTGCACCTAGAGCATCAAGCTCCACCATCGTCCTGCTGCTGCGTGTAGTAGGCTCGCAGCGAGGATCACCATGAGGTCTGCTGGTGTCCTCACTAGCCTAAACACGCGTACTACTGCCTCCAGCCAGTCCTCGGCTGCCTGGGGATCCGTCTCCCCGCGAAACCTGGGTGGTCGCTGGTGCTGAAACTCATGCAGTGCGCTGAGGCGACGTGCATCGTCAGCGGCTGGTGCTGGAAGCATCGGTGGCTCGGCGGGTAGAGCTACCGCCGGTGCCACTACTGACAAAGGGCCCTGCACCGAGGCCTCGTCACTCGGTGGGCTGTCGTCACACTCGACTCTCAGAACCCTAGCTGGCTGCCGTCGTGGGGCCATCCTGAATAGGAAACAGGTGCGCCATGGTCAAACAGTATACCTGGTGAGATGACACAAAGTAATCAGAAAGAAAACTTTGAAACACACACGCAATCAATGTTTTCATGCATTAAGTCGGAAATCAGTTGTCAGGGTCCTGGTGTACGGATACGTCGGCCGCCACACCAACACTGGACTCCCTGGACTGATAACCACACTCAATACGCTAAACATTATTGCTTCTCATAGAAAAGATCAGAGTTCGCGGTAGAACCGAACTCCTCTGATACCAATTTGTCACGACCCGCCCTCGAGGTCCGTGCCGTGACTACCCCAAGCCCTCCTTCCATAGGCCAGGGGCTAGCGACTAGCACCAAGGCGTAAATCCCGGTAAAAAGGGAAGGCATTTCCTTTGTAAAGTAAAAAAACACCACAGAGTAAGCAAGCGGAAAGTAAACACTAAGTAAAAACAGAGTACAACTGAAAGTGCGGAAAAGTAAATGGGTCAGTATACAAACCCAAACTGAAAGTAAAGTACAACTCGAAAGGGAAAACAGCAACTGTAAGTAAAGCCTCTACACCGAGCTATCCACTGGAGATCCCACCTGAAGTATGGGTACAGATAGCTCCACGGGTCCCACCGTCCGCTCCTAGTATGTCTCGCCCAGTGGTCCACCTCTAGGTATCGTCCTGCTCTGCAAGCCTCAGCCAAGATCAACGTTGTCCGTCATCTACAACCAACACAACGTAGTGCGGGCATAGCCCGTGCAGGGGTGAGTATAAGCTACTCAGTAGGGACCCCGAGACCCCTGAAGGTCTCTCAAAATCCACAAAGGATAAACCACAAAGAAAGGTACAATCACGAAGTAACAACCGACACTGTTTTGGTATATGCCCATACATATACCTAAGTCATCAATTTCAAATATGCTCCAACCTCCGAGCCCAAGTACAACTCAGTCCACACAGGAAAGTTAATGTATTCCACACAGGAAAGCAAAACGTAATCCACACAGGATAGCACAACTCAATCCACACAGGAAAGCAACAGGATTCAGCTCACACAGGTATACTTCTTCGAAAGACGATAAAGATGATCTCTGATCCATCTAAGTCATCGGACCCACGAAGGATCGATAGGTAACTAACCCCCGCAAAGACCCACACAGGATCCGGCCCACACAGGACCTGTAGGCGCTGGTTCACACAGGACCGCTGAGCGAAAGGACCCACACAGGATCGGACTCACACTGGATCGGGCCCACACAGGACCTGTAGCACTGATCCACGTAGGATCGCTGAGTGTTGTAGTCATCATCGAATCCACACAGGATTTCTGTACTGTCTTCTTCGCAGTCACAGTAGCAGTAGCAGTAGCAGTAGCAGTCGCAGACACAGTCGCAGCCAGCACTAGGGTTCCCGCACACAGCAAGCTCGTTCAGGAGGGTCCGCTCCACGAGCCGAGAGGCTGATACATCAACTGTCAAACAGTCCAAAGTTGATGTAACCAAAATTTCCGTATCGTCAAGAGGAACTTAACGCAACAGACGGCGCGTCAATCGGACGCCCGGTCTGAGAGTTATTGGCTTTTTCGTCCCAGGGGCCCGGTTGGTTTTTAAGGAAAAACCAACCCGACCGTACTTCACCTGCTTCCAAACCACGATCAGAGTATGCCAAAAGATCCGTCTCACTAAGAGGAACACAACAAAGCTGACGGCACGTCAATCGGACGTCCGTAGCTCAAGATATGAGCGTTTCCGCTCCGAGGCCCCGGTTGGTTTCGTGTACGAACCAACCCGGCCGAACTCAAAGTATTCCGAAATTTTGAGTGCAATATACCGAATCGACCGTCTCGATCCAAGGATCACATTGCCGCTGAAGGTTCGTCGATCGGAGGTCTGTGGCTCATGTTATGGCCAAAAGACTGAAATCGTCTCGAAAACGGGGGGTCCGGGTCCGGGCCGACCCGGGCCGACCCCCCCCCCCCCCCCCCCCCCCCCCCTTGGTCGGCCCGAACCGTGTCGACCCAAACCGGGTCGACCCGACCCGGGTCCGACCCAGTCCGGCCGGCGGTGGTCCGGCGTGGCGTCGCGGGCCGGCGCGGCGGCGCGGTCCGACGCGGCGGTGCGGCCTGGCGCCGCTTGGGGCCACGTGCGGGGGGCTAAGCCCCCGCTGCTTCTTAATGGCGGCGCGGCTTTTAGCCGCCCCTTTTGAGAACCGGCCCTCCCTCATGGGGGCCTGCTTTGAGGAAAACTGGGGGGCCGCCTGCCCCCCCTTAATGAAACCGCCCCCCCTCATAAATGGGGGGGGCTTTTGAGTTGACCGGGGGGAATTAAATTCCCCCGGTCTTTGACCTTCCTGCCGGCCACCTGGCCGGCCAGTTTTTCTCCAACGGGACCGGCAAAGCCGGTCCCCTTCCGGCTTCCGACACCGGCGGCCCGGCGAGCCGCCGGTCTTCCCGTCTCGCCGTGGCCCGGAACCGGCCGCGATGTTCGTCGTCCGGCGCGGTGCGACGGCACCGCGCCCCTCTGCCGCGGCCCCGCTCCGGCCGCGGCGCCTTCGATTCCCCTCGACGCGGCGTGACGGCGTCGCGTTCATGATGATCCTTCCACGGCGCGGCGCGACAGCGCTGCGCAATTCAACCGAGCGAATTCCCGCGTGGTGCGACGGCACCACGCCATCTCGTCATCCACAAGAAAAATAATAATCATCACGAACAAAAGAGGGGGAATTCGGCCGTGTTTGTGCGGTCCGACTCCCCTCTCATTAGATGATAACTCTTAAATATTTAATCACAAGATTATCATTCTAGAACCAAGAATGAGAATAAATAATAACCAACAACAACCCCTACCTTGGGTTCAAGTTCGAAGATCGTCAACGACCCGCGGAAGACAACGTCGCGGAGGTCGGGCGTCGCGGTAATCGTTCGTCAAATCCGTTGACGAAGAGGTACGTCCGAAGAGGTACGTCGATGGTGAATCCTCGTAAGTCGACGAAGGAAGTCCGAGGAGGAAGCGATGTTCTCTTTCATTGACACGGAAGGCGTCGTCGATCTTCGGATACAATCGGCTACGAAGAAGAGAGGAGCGGCATTCTTCGTCGGAGCTCGAAGGTTCTTCGCGTTCTTCGTCAAGCTTGAAAAAGAAGAAGAAGGAGAAGGAGAAAGCTTCAAATCTCTCAAGAGGCTAGAGAATTCTAACCAAATAAAATAAGCTAAGAGCTTATTTTATTTACTCAACCAAACCTTTTTGAATTTCAAAGGTTTGAAAAAGCTTAAACAACTCAACCCAATTAATAAGTTAAGTTTTCAATTTCATTTAAAAGGGAGTTAAGGGAGTTTTGAGAGGAGGTGAAAAGTTTAGGTTCTTGTGGGCCTCACCACACTTAATCCTCTCAAGGGAGGTTAAGTGGGTGTGGGTCCCACCCCTAACTTCCTTTGAGAGAAGTTAACCAACAAGTTTAAAAAAAAATTTGTAATCCACAATTTTTTATTTAACTTATTCTAAACTCCCAAAAACTAACTCTCAACCCGAAATAAACGCAACCTCAGAAAAGGTCTCCTTAAGCGAATATCGGCGCTGCGAGTTCATCGGTGTCCTCAGATTTCAATTCCGAGCACTGGATCAAAAGTTATAAATTCTCGCTCGTTCGTTCACTGAACGTACCTGAGCCAAACTTCGGAAATTGATTCTGGGCACTCCGGGCCTCGGAATCAGGTACCGTCAGAAACCGTGCTCTTGTAAAATTCCAAAGAAAATTAAGAAAAAATTTCCCTTGAATTTTACGGGTCTTTAAAAAAAAGAAAAAATTATAGAATATTTATTAATATTAAGTATAAAATGTTTATAGTCATCATATAAATTTATTTTCAAATTTTAGTTAAGAGAAAATTATCATAAAAGTTTACAAAATGAGGATGTCATAATTACTCAATTAATGAAATAATCAATTAAATGATATTAGAAATATTAAAAAAATGACTTTATTAAATTGATCCAAGGATTTTATGGTCAAATAAAAAATGTTATGGTTGTATTAAGTGATTAATTTTGAGGTTATATTTATGTATGTTTTTCATAGACTTAATGATATGAATAGTTTAAAAATATAAACTTGGGAAATTTTATGAAAATAAGATTTTATTAATTTTTTTTTAAAAAATAAAAATATAAAAAAATATAGGGGTGATTTATCATCTATACTATCATTAATTGGACATTTATTTTCTAATTGGAAGATTATATGTAAAAATTACATCCTATTAGTATTGAAATATTGGTTACAGTAGTTCGAATTAAAATGCATTAATTAACTATTAATCAAAAGGATAAAGATTAAAATAACAAAAAAATGTATTAAATATATTAGTTGATGATATTAAAACTGTATAATGTATTATCTTGTAATAAATTAATTTTTTGAGTTATTTTTATTGATACTTATTTTATTATAAATTAATATTTTTGGAGTTTCCAAAAGTTCCCATCCCCTTATTTATAAAAGGGCTCCTCCTCCCTCACCTATTCACACCACATTGAGATATATAGCTAAACCCCTTGGAAATATTCATTATAAAAATCCTAAGTGTCATTATAGTGTTTATGGTATTCTCAAAGGTCCAATCATATGAGTATTCCAAAGGAGGTTCACCAAGGAATATGTAATCATCTTTTCCGACTCCATCTAGATTCTTTCCACTTATATTTACTTTTCATGTGTTTATTCAACTCTAAATAACTTAACATAATATAAAATATACTTTGATATGTTATTATGATTATTTAACAACCTTACTCCCCCATCTATCCATCCAATGAAAAATTAAACCACCATGCATGTGTATGTACGACATACCATCTCCACACTGAAGTGTAATATTTTTTTCACCACCACATTACATAGATTGGAATAATGATGTGAATAGTAAATATATATGATAATTTTAAAATTATTTTTAAATTGAAAAAATATATATACACCATCTACTTCCATACCATTTCACAATTGAGGGTGATTATATATTCTCTTGCGCATAGGTACAACCTACATTCTCCATGATGCGATGTGATTGATTCTCCATGATCACCATTAAATAATGATTATATACATAAAATAAAAAACATATCAATTAAGAGTAAATAATTATTTAAATGACCTATCTATATCCTAGGTTCCTAAACCCATACTTATATACCAATACATTTTTAGGAAATTGTAGCAGTTAGCACCTGAAAAAGACGAATAATGAAATGATATTAACAAATAGGTGACTAGATAATCATATATAATATCATAAATATAAATATTTTTATTTAATAATTTAATAACACTTTTTAAATCACTATAAATTTTTTTAAGATATATATGATGTAAATCAGACATATGGTAAGGTATTTGTGCCTCAATTTTATTTCTGTGGGATACATGACTTATACACCATATGTTTATTACATGATTTATATACTTCACATGAATATAATTTATGAGTCATATTAGGAAAATTATTTTCCTTTCATATCCTTATAATTTTATTTCATTAATAGGTAATACTATTCAACTTATTATAATGTGATGAGTATTTACTTCATAATCACATCATATTTTAAATTTTTTGTTTTTAAGCCACTAGTGAGGATTATTTATCTTCCTTGTCCATGATTTTAAATAGTGATTTCTCAAATTATTTCACTATTCTTATATTAATTTTAAATTAATTTTTAACAATTATTGAATTTTTACTACATTGTTTCAAGGTATTATTTTTTTCATTTTCAAAATATTGTACTTTTTAACTTTTCTATCAATAGTTGAAAATGAATATTTTTTAACTTATATGACACAAATAGAATTTCATTCCATCATTAAGACTTAATGTCTTTAATTTTCATTTACAATATTAAAGGGTTATTTTCAAAGAAATTATTTCTTTTTAAAACGTTCACATCAATTTAAGAAAAGAAAAAATTTACAAAGGAAAAATTATATTTTCCTCAAGAATGGTTTTCAAGTGATATATCAAAAAAAATTCAATTGAAGATAACATTTTTTGTTACTTATTTTTTAATATGTGTATGCTTCAATGTTAGTATTCTTGTTATTTTTATAAATGATTTATATTTATTAATTAGTTATATTTATGAAACTCATTTCATTCCATCAGTTCTCATATGATGAATGATTTATGTCCTTGTGGAACACATATATATGGTTTTCATTAAGTGATATATGGGAACTATATCTCCCTAAAATTCATGGCATAAATATTTATGTCTCATGTGATATTGATGAGAATCAATTCAATGACCTTGGTCCATTATGAGAATTTAGGAAAACCTATTACTATTTGGGAATGTGGAGAAAATCAATCCACTATAAGAATATGGGTAAAACTAATTCACAATATGAAGATAGCGAAACTATATCCACTATGGGAAGATAGGGAAAGCTGATCCACTATGGGAAGATGGAGAATCCCAAACCATTATAGGGAGATGGTAAAAGGTATCCCTTATAATTAAAAGACTATGAATGGGGATAGTGGTGTGTCCCACCTCATAGGTGTAGTCCTCATGATGTTCTGGATAAGTTATATCAATGAATATTTACTTATTGAAAATGATATTATATGATTATATGTATTAAAAAATTACATGACTTACTACTATGTTATTAATTAATGTTTATGCTATTCATTCCATTATGATCAATTTATTATGAATTTCTAATCATTTTACCATTATTTAGGTTTATAAAATTTGATATACAGGGTTGGATATTCAAATGTTATGAATAAATTCTCATACCCATGTGCTCAGGTTTATTTTTACATGTCACTATTGTTACCTCTATTGAGCATCTTATCTCATCCAATTTTTGTTTCATCCCCAGTTTATGAGGATATGTTTTATGTTTCATGTGTCTAAGAAGGTTTTTAGGCATGAAGATCATATTAGGGGATAATATCACTCATGTATGTACCATTGTTTATGTTTCTCGTGATTCTAAAGGAACTAGATTTATACGGTCATTGGGCATCTATTTGTGAATTGTATTAAGTATTCTAAAAAAGTGATGTAATGTTCTTGTTTGAAAAGAAAATTTAATTATAGTTGGTATTAGAGAAGAAATGTTGTTAACATTTGGAAAAAAAGATGAGGAATCCTTAATGATAAATCAATGAAATATATAAAGATATGTCTAATGATAAGGAAAATTATGTGAAAATGTCTTCAAATTTATATAAATGATAGAGTGAGTGGATTCTTATAAATAAACCCATGTATGGATACTAAAAGTGTATGTGCTTCTAGAATATATTTATATATAAGTAATAGTTATGATAAGGTGCACCAGGCCTAACTCGAGCATAACCTTTTACATGACAATATTTCATACTACGCACATGGCTTGACACTCCAAGGGGATATTCTTTAGGAATTAATAAACTATTCACGAACCATCATGATTGATTTAAAAATATGTTGAATCCAAATTTCGTAGGATAACCATAGGGTGTCATATATTAAAGAAAGGTTTCATAATTTAGACATCATAAAAGTAGTTTTTCTTGATTTTGTGGTAACTCGCTATGAAAATGGTTTCTTACTATAAGATCTTTTTTTGTTTTTATCAATGGATGAAACCTGAAGGAACTAAGTTAATAGTGATTTAAATGAATAATTCAATAATTGTCCTTTTTGAATCTGAATACTATGGGATATGGAATGAAAAACCATATTTCTTTGATAACACAACTTTCTCAAGCTACGTACATGGTGAAAATCTAAACAAGAAAAAGAGAGAACAATGATCTATTGAGTCATTAATAAGGAAAATTCCACCTTCTTTCATCAGGTATTTTGATCCACCTATTTATAAACACTTTATCATTACTATTGAAAATATATTCTCCGTACTTTAATTTTTCGATCATGTGAAATTCATTCTAGATGTTTATCCATAGGAAGTTGAGGTATACTAGTGGGGTACTCTAATAATAAAATTCTATGATCCAAGATGAAACTGAATCCATGGATTGGGATGAGTTCATGTATTTATTCATCATCATGTTCCTTCCTCATGTTCTTTATAGGATGATGGAAAATTAGTTCCTTGAGTTGAAGCAAAAGGATGTTGAATCTATTCGAAACTATGAGACTAATTTCACAATACATGTGAGGTGGGATTCTAGAATTATCATATATTCCAAAAGTAAATATGATATTTTTTTTAGTATATTACATACATGTATTCAAAGAGAGTAGTCCATAATAGATATTAGTATCTATAAATAGGTTGTGCGTTGTGTAATCAAAATTTCAATGAATGATAGAGTTATATATCTATCTCATGGTTTTAACAATAAAAGGAATATATAGTTAAAATGAAAATTGAAAACCCACGAAGATAAGTATATGATCTTTCCTTTTGGTCTATCTGTGGAAAGAAGCATGTATGGTATTGTCTTATGAGGTCCAACAAATGATTTAATTCATAAAGGAAGTTCCATAGGGAAATTAAATTCTAAACTGATGGGAAGTAGATGTTGGAAAATGATTCCAATAAATGGAAATCTACACTTGATAGACCATCCACAATTCAATGTTTCAAGTGTAAAAATAATTGGGAATATTCTATCATGTTCCCAAGAAAATTGGTTAGTGATGATGTATAAGGAACCAGCCTTAAACATTACTTAATATTGAATCAAATGAATAATTCACATTGAGGATCTTTTCAGGTTTAGAGTTTTAGAGAATTAGGACATAACTGTTACATCTCAAAAGATTACAAAGTGGACACTTCTACTGAGTTTCCATAGAATAAAAAACTCTTAAAAAGAAACATGTCTAGTTCAATGACATTCCCTTGATCCCATCCTTGACCCTATTCCACATTATGTCTTGTGAAAAACATTTCAAAAAAACTTGGGGTGAGCATAAAAAGCTCAGTAAGGGATACACAAAGAATTAAAACAGTTAGTTTTTGAAACATCAAGTAAACCATGTATACTTTATCAAAGTAATACCTTCACCTTCATGAAGTAGTAAAAACTCTTCAATGAATAAAATATCATTACTTACCCTTTTGTAACCAAAGGATTACCATAAAACCCATATAAATAACACATAACATTTAAGGTAACTTGGAACATAAACATACTTAAGTGGAATAACCATATGGTCGACTTCCACACATATCACACAATGGAATATCCATACGGCCAACTTCCATACATACTTAATGGAATAGCCATACGGCCGACTTCCATACCCAATGCATTAGAGGTTATAACGTAACCACCCTTCCTGGTATTCACATCACCACCCGTCATATGGTTTATCATGTAACCACCCGTTAAATGTCCAAGTACCATTATAAAATCATAAGACATAAAATAAACACAATGGAAAGAAACAATTTCCACATTCTGATCACAATATATCACATAAATATATTGACATAACAAATCCATTATAAAAACCATTTTCAATACAAAAAATATATAAAATAGTCTATGGTATTTATTTCATTTAAAAAAACTTTACGGCTTGTTGTGGAATCCAAAGACCAAATAATACTCGCAGAGGCGGAAAAGGTCGTTGTCACCGTGTACGTTAAAAAAACATTCCTTTTTGTCATTTAGTAAAATGCTTCGTAGAAAAATATTCCTTTTGTATAAAAGTAAAAGTCAAAGGGGTTTATACACCGTATAAAATAAAGTTGTGTATAAAACGAAATATGCCTCAATGAAAGGAGATTTAGACGAAGTCCCTTACCTCGGGTCCGACATGACTCGATCATTCTTTAACGTCCTGAATAATAAACTTGAGTTAATTTATATTTTCTTAAGAAACTTTTTCAAGTTCATTATTCCTTTTATATCACTTATTTCCATGTTATAAACATTATGTAATCATTTAAGTTAATAATGTTTGTTTTGTCGATATTTGGTTCTTAAGTCGAAAGTGGACTTCTTACAGTTACATGTTGTTCGTATGGTCAAAGGTTCTTTATATCCAGAATGACATTCCTAATTTTTATATCATATATATCATATATATCCAGCATATACATGTATTTATAATATTACATAATCATTTATAGGTAAGAAATGAAATGCACCGTTCTTGGAGATGGTAAGCCGTACGTACGCATGAATGCTACTTTCATTTCTTTGTCATATTAATGGAATTAAAACTAAATGAGAGGTATGTATATTTTAATTCCAGAATTATATTCATCATTTATATGTATCATTCATCATATATATCCATTATATACATGTACTGATAATAGTACATTACATTTGGGGATAAGAAATGAAATGCACCATTCATGGAGACGGTAAGCCATACGTATGCATGAACGCTACTTTCATTTCTATCTCATACATTAATGGAAATAAATAATAATGATATAGAGGTATATAATAATTCCAGTATAGCATCATATATAATAACTTTATATCCATCCTTTATACGTCCCACATATCGCATTAACGAATCACATCACTTTGAGGGGGCGGTAGTCCGCACTTCCTAAAATGAAATTATCGTGTTTACACACAATGGAAACCATAAAGGTATACCACAAATGAAAAATAAAGAAGTATAAGGAAAACATAAACATAATATATATCATATATAAATATAGTGACATCTTAATGGCCACCATTATAGGTGTTTAAAAGAAGATTATACAATCATCGTTTCGTGAGGCAGAAATTCGCTAACCACAGAAACAGTTTGTTCTTTAACCATTAGATGCAGATGTGTGTAAGTTTAGCTCGAAAGCTTCTAATAACAACATCCTAGTATATTTAATATACTGGATTTGTTACAAAATAAATTAATAAAAAGAGTTTATGGGGTTGGAGAAGCAAAATAAAACAAAAGAATACAAGTGAAGACATTACCTTAAAATTGGGTAACTCTCTTAGATTTGTGCTCAAAGGCTTCCTTGGGAAGACTTCTGCCCAAAGTGAGGCTTCAAGGAGTAATATAAGGATGTGGAGAGACAAAATGGGTAGGTGTTGGCCAATCCAATGGCTTTTGAAGTGTGGGTAATGTGGTAGAGGTGGGGTCCTTTTATAAGAGGAGAGGAGAGGCACTCTTGGAAAGTAAAGAAATGTTACTTTATTATAAAATGAGTTTCGGATTCAAAAGGTCTCACATTGATATAATTCGAGGGTAATGTGATAAGGGTTCTAAATATACCCATTAAATAGGTTTTGGACATGTTTAGGTCATATATTTTACATTATATTTTCATTTTATTTAAATTCTTTATTAATGAGGTAATCGCTGCATCATCATGATGTCATAAATAATTTAATATATTTAATGTATAAAAATTATAAAAAAACTATCATGATGTAGTAAAGCTTTTTATCTTTCTAATTAATATTTATAGTCAAAAATCTGACTTGTATAACCCCATGTAAAATTTTTTTAGTAAAACATCTCATGTTTGTGTCATTTTTACTTTAACATTAAATAAAAAGTTATTTATGTCATTTCCCAACCAAAGTGGCTCCATGGGGTCCCCAAGTTGACCCATGGATTTTCTTGGTCGGTCATGACACATACAATGAGGGTAGGACATGTTTCAAGCTCATCTCATTATATTAAAACATTATTTTTACCATAAACTACACTAATTACCTCTAATTGCGATTAAAAACTTAAAAGTTACTATTCACCAAAAAAATTATTTTAATCCAATTGAACCACATTTTATTTCTTAATGACAACCATGTATGTCAGATTTTTGAAATTAAAAACATAGAGGTGGTAAATTTTCATTTAAACGAAAAATCAGTTTCTTTAGGTACCACTTAGTGGTTTCACTATTCATCAAAAATTGAAGTTTTTCAGAAAAATACCAAAAAAACACCCTAAGCTATATTTGATATTCTGAATTCAAAAATGAAGTCCATTTTACAAAATTCAAAACATATAAGTTGAATTAATTAATTTTTTAATTAATTCCCGCTGTCAAAGCAAATAGCGTGTTTTTATGAAACAATCAGTATCAAAAGATTGACACTAGTTTAAGTCCGATTTCAAAGTGAAATTAATTCCAACAACCACTATTGGATTTAATGGTAAAAATATATTCTAATTTAACTTTAAAACCAATTCAAAAGATAATCTAATCATAAAAATAAATTAGATTAAAAAGTGGTTTTGAATTAAAATACAACATTTTACACTAATCATTAAAAAAATGAACTTTATCAGAAAAATACCAAAAATTTACACAAAGTAAATTTTGATGTCCCGATTCTAAAGAAGAGTTTTATTTGGTGAAATAGAATGTATAAGAGTGAAAAAAACTATATTTAATGATGGTTCGCAATCAAAAGGCGATAAGTGAACCTTTAGTGAAAATTAGGGTATAAAAGCCTAAAATTGCATTCTTTCCATATTCTAAGCCTTTATCTTTTATTAGATAAAAGTAAAAACATTTAAAAAACATATATAATCATATTTTAGTTATTTCTATCCATTCCTGCCAATACAACGGCTATGTGTTAACTACCATTTAAAATAATATTATTTTATTACTAGTATGCAACGTAAGATTTCAATGAAACTCTTTGTTGCGTATCGGGTACGCTATCGAACATAGCAACCCCTTTAAAGTAAAATTAATATTTAATTCATAAATATTAATAAATATGAAAATGATTTATTCATTATTTACCTGGGATGTTACATCCTTCCCCCCTTTTGTGAATTTCGTCCTCGCAATTTTATTCACTTATCAAAATATGTGGGGGTATTTATCCCTCGTAGCATTTTCATATTCCCACGTTGCCTCTTAAACAATATGGTTTTTACACAAAATATTTACCTGGTGATTTACCTTATTTCGCAACACTTTCTCTCTTCGGTCAAGAATCTGGACTTTTTATTCTTCATAAGATAGGTTCTCCTATAGCTGAACTACCTCTGGACTCAAAACATGAGATGGAACTGGCATATACTTCCTCAACATCGAAACATGAAAAACATTGTGTACCTGAGATAAACTCGGAGGTAAAGCCACTTAGTAAGCAACTGATCCAACTTTATCCAGAATTTCATATGGTCCAATAAACCTTGGACTTAGCTTTCCTTTCTTACCAAATATCATCACACTTTTCCATGGAGAAACCTTGAGAAAAACATGATCACCTACCTCGAAAGATAGATCCTTCCTCCGGTTATCCGCATAACTCTTCTGCCTGCTCTGAGCTGTTCTCATGTGTTTCTGAATCAACTAAACTTTTTCTGCCATCTCTTCTACCAATTCTGGTCCCATCAGCTTCCTTTCACCCACTTCATCCCAAAATGCTGCAGTTCGACACCGCTTCCCATATAATGCCTCAAATGGTGCCATCTGTATACTGGAATGAAAACTGTTATTATAAGAAAACTCATCCAAAGAAAGATGTTGGTCCCAACTTCCCTGATAATCCATCGAATAAGCTCATAGCATATCCTCCAAGGTCTGAATTGTTTGTTCTGACTGCCCATCTGATTGCGGATGAAAAGCTGTACTAAAATGTAATTCAGTACCCAATGACTCCTGAAGGCCTTTCCAAAAGTTAGAAGTAAACCTGGGATCATGATCGGACACAATGGAGAGAGGAACTCTATCTAACCTGACTATCTATTTAAGATACAAATGGGAAAGTTGATCTAGGGAAAAATTATCGCATATGGGAAGGAAATGAGCAGATTTAGTCAAGCGATCAACAATAACCTAGATTTCATTATTACATCGAGGTGTCTTAGGTAATCCCACAATGAAGTCCATGGATATATTCTCCCATTTCCACTCTGGCACTGGTAAAGGCTAAAGCATCCCTTTCAGTAACTGCCGCTCTGCTTTAACCTGCTGACAAGTCAAGCACTTCACAGTAAAATCAGCAATATCTCTTTTCATTCCATCCCACCAGTAATACTCCCGCAGATCTCTGTACATCTTAGTACTGCCAGGATGAACTGAAAATGGGGAACTATGAGCCTCACATAACAACTCATTCTTTAACTGTGAATCACCAGGGACACATAATCTCTTCCCAAACCTCAAAACACAAGCATTATCAATGTTGAATTCAGGCAACTTACCCTTCTGAACTAGCTCTACCTTTTTCTGCAACTCACTATCTTGCTTCTGTGCTTGCTTGATTCTGTTTGATAGGGATGATCTCACTGATACCTGAAACAAAACAGAAAAACTTCCTGCACCAACAACTTTTATGCCAAAGTTCATCAAATCAAAAATGAAATGATCTCGTTCTAAATGTAGCATGGTTAATGAAGCATTAATTTTTCGACTCAAAGCATCAGCCACTTTATTTGCTTTTCTCGAATGGTAATGAATTGTACAATCATAATCCTTGATTAATTCCAGCCATCTCCTCTGTCTCATGTTCAATTCTTTCTGAGTGAATATATACATTAAACTTTTGTGATCAGTATATATTTCACACTTTACTCCTTACAAATGATGCCTCCAAAATTTTAAAGCAAAAAACAACAGCAGCTAATTCCAAATCATGTGTAGGGTAATTTACCACATGATTTTTCAACTGACGTGAAGCATAAGCAATTACCTGATCATTCTGCATAAGGACACATCCAAGTCCCTTCAACGAAGCATCACTGTATATAACAAACTCACCATTCCTGGAAGGAAGTGACAAAACTGCATCATTCACCAATCTTATTTTCAACTCCTGAAAATAATCATCACATTCTTTTGTCCATATAAACTTAACACCCTTACGAGTTAGCTTAGTCATTGGACTAGAAAACCATGAAAAATTTTCAACAAAACTTCGGTAGTAACCTGCCAAACCTAGAAAACTATGGATCTCGGTTACATTTGTGGGTCTTTGCCATTATTAAACAACTTTTGTTTTAGTAGGATCAAAAGTTATGCCATATTTTGAAACAATGTGACCCAGGAAAGAAATTTGTTGTAACCAAAACTCGCACTTGCTGAATTTTCCATATAGTTTCTTTTATTTTAAGGTTTTTAAGATAACCCTTAAATGACTTTCATGCTTCTCTTTACTTTTAGAAAACACCAAAATATCATCAATGAAAACAACTACAAACTTATCCAAGAACTCATGGAAAATTCTATTCATAAGTTCCATGAATACAGGAGGTGCATTGGTTAACCCAAAAGGCATAACTAAAAATTCATAATGGCCATATATTGTATGGAACACGGTCTTCGGAATGTCTGCTTCTTTTACTTTCAACTGATGGTACCCTAACCTCAAGTCAATCTTCAAAAAATACTGAGCTCCCTGGAGCTGATCAAACAAATCATCGATATGAGGCAAAGGATACTTGTTCTTAACATTAATATTTTTCAAGGCTCTATAATCAATGAAAAGTCTCATTGAGCCATCTTTCTTTTTAACAAACAAGACAGGAGCACCCCATGGTGATGTTCTAGGTCGAATGAAACCTTTATCTAATAACTCTTGCAATTATTTCTATAACTCTAAAAGTTCAACTTGAGCCATTCGATAAGGGGGTTTTAAAATTGGCTTAGAATCAGGAACCAAGTCAACAGTAAATTTAACTTCCCGATCATGAATAATACCAGGCAACTCATCAGGAAAAACATCAAGATACTCATTTACCACTGGCACATCATTAATCTGAACAGTTCCTTTATTTTCAACAATATGTGCAAGGTAAAATTCATTTCCATATTTTACTAGTTTCTCAACTTCCTGATATGTTATCAAAATCAAGGGTTCATTCTTGTACACAAACTGAAAATCCTTCTGAAAAGAAACCATTTTAGCTTTGCCGTCAATCTTATCATGATAAACAGAAAGCAAATCCATGCCCAAAATAACATCAAACTCTACTAGAGGCAAAACAATAAAGTTTGCGGGTAGATTCTTTCCACGCACAAGGATAGGAAGGTTCTTATAATTCCTTTTTGTCTCAATGTTCCCTCCGGGTGTTTTTACCATAAGTTTAGGGTTCATATCTTGAGATCTAATTTCCAATTTAATAGAAAACTTCTCAAAAATGAAAGAATGTGTAAACCCTGAATCAAACAACACATCGGAATAATCTGAACAAACAAACAATGTACCTGATACTACTTCATTCGATGGACCAACATTTGCTGAAGTAGTTGCAAAGGATTTCACCACCCCTTTCTGCTTGTATTCTGGCTGGTTTCCCCCAGTTGAGTTCTTAGTTAGACACTCATTTGCATAATGACCCATTTCATTACACTTAAATCATCTTACCGCTGGCTTTTCATTGCCTGCTTGATCATCTTCCTTACAGTTATGAGCAATATGACCAGACTTACCACACCAAAAACACTTACCAGACTTGGATAAACATTCTCCAGGATGCATTTTACCACACTTCTCACAGGATGGATATTTGGTTTTCTTACCTCCTTGCTTCTTTGATGAATTCTTCCCCTTTGCCTACCAACTAGACCTCTTATTCTGTTGTTTTTCATAGAACACCTGATCATCGGTAAACTCCATTTCCACCTTCTCCGCACATCGAACAAGTTTTTCATAAATTTTGAACTCACGAGAAGCTAAATCCCTTCGATACTTTGGCTTTAACCCTGTGTAAAAACGGTTTATTTTACTATCAAGATCTTGTATGAATTTTGGAGCATACCTTGCCAAACGAGTGAACTTTTCTTCATAAGCAGCCACTGAATCATCCTCCTGCCTCAATTCTAGGAACTGTTTTTCCATCCTAAGATGAACCACCTTAGGAAAATCTTTCTCAAGAAACATACCTTTGAATTCATCCCAGTGAAGATCCTCAATCTCATCACTATCCCTGATATTTTTCACCATCGACCACCACTGATCAGCTTCACCTTCAAAACGGTAAACAGCAAGACTAACCTTTTGATGTTTTGAACACCCCATGACATCAAAAATCTTCTCCAATGCTTTAATCCACCCCTCATCTTACACGGGGTCAGATGATCCTCTGAATGATGGGGGATGTTACCTCATGAAATGTTCCACCACTGACATGTTCCTCTGCGGTTGATATGGCTGATCTCGTGCATGGATACCACCATAATTTATAGCCTGAGTCAACTGTTCCATCACTGTAACAAACTGTTCAGTTCCGATTCTGACCATCTCAGGTTGCTGATTTGGAATATTGTCTTCTTCCTGATGTCGTCCCAACATAGCTGCTTTGTTTCCTCTGTGGAAAACCATTCTGAACACAGAAATAGCTTAGGCGAAGCAACATGGTAATCTTTAAATGCTATATAATTTCAATCATATTATAATTTAACACTTTTCAAACTCCTAAAGTTGTCTAAACTGACCTTTGATACCAACTATAAGGCCCCAACCTTAAACATTACTTAATATTGAATCAAATGAATAATTCACATTGAGGATCTTTTCAGGTTTAGAGTTTTAGAGAATTAGGACATAACTGTTTCATCTCAAAAGATTACAAAGTAGACACTTCTACGGAGTTTCCATAGAATAAAAAACTCTTAAAAAGAAACATGTCTAGTTACATGAATTTCCCTTGATAACATCCTTGACCCTATTCCACATTAATTACTATGATAAAAATTTCAAAAAAACTTGGGGTGAGCATAAAAAGCTCAGTAAGGGATACACAAATAATGAAAACTGTTAGTTTTTCAAACATCAAGTAAACCATGTATACTTTATCAAAGTAATACCTTCACCTTCATGAAGTAGTAAAAATTCTTCACTGAATAAAATATCATTACTTATCCTTTTATAACCAAAGGATTACCATAAAACCCATATAAAGAACACATAACATATAAAGGTAACTTGGGACATAAACATACTTAAGTGGAATAACCATATGGTCGACTTCAACACATATCACTTAATGGAATAGCCATACGGCCAACTTCCATACATACTTAATGGAATAGCCATACGGCCGACTTCCATACCCAATGCATTGGAGGTTATAATGTAACCACTCGTCCTGGTATTCATGGCACCACCCGTCAAATGGTTTATCACGTAACCACCCGTCAAATGTCCAAGTACCATTATAAAATCATAAGACATAAAATAAACACAATGGAAAGAAAACATTTCCACATTCTGATCACAATATATCACATAAAGATATTGAAATAACAAATCCATTATAAAAACCATTCTTAATACCAAAAATACATAAAATAGTATATGGTATTTATTTCATTAAAAAAAAATTACGTCTTGTTGAGGAATCTAAAGACCAATTAATACTCGCGGCAGCGAAAAAGGTCGTTGTCACCGCGTACATTAAAAAAAGTATTACTTTTTGTCGTTTAGTAAAACGCTTCATAGAAAAAGATTCCTTTTGTATAAAAGTAAAATTCAAAGGGGTTTATACACCATATAAAATAAAGTTGTGTATAAAACGAAATATGCCTCAATGAAAGGAGATTTAGACGAAGTCCCTTACCTCGGGTCCGACTTGACTCGATCGTTCTTTAACGTCCTGAATAATAAACTTGAGTTAATTTCAATTTTCTTAAGAACCTTTTTCAAGTTCATTATTCCTTTTATATCACTTGTTGCCATGTTATAAACATTATGTAATCATTTAAGTTAATAATTTTTGTTTTGTCAAAATTTGGTTCCTAAGTCGAAAGTGGACTTCTTACAATTACATGTTGTTCATGTGGTCAAAGGTTCTTTATATCCAAAATGACATTCCTGATTTGGATATCATATATATCATATATATCTAGAATATACATGTATTTATAATATTACATAATCATTTAGAGGTAATAAATGAAATGCACCATTCATGGAGATGGTAAGTCGTACGTACGCGTGAACGCTGCTTTCATTTCTTTGTCATATTAATGGAATTAAAACTAAACGAGAGGTACGTATATTTTAATTCCAGAATTATATTCATCATTTAGATGTATCATTCATCATATATATCCATTATATACATGTACTTATAATAGTACATTACATTTGGGGATAAGAAATGAAATGCACTGTTCATGGAGACGGTAAGCCGTACGTACGCATGAACGCTACTTTAATTTATATCTCATACTTTAATGGAAATAAATAATAATTATATAGAGGTATATAATAATTCCAGTATAACATCATATATAATAACTTTAAATCCATCCTTTATACGTCCCACATATGGCATTAATGAATCACATCACTTTTGAGGGGGCGGTTGTCCGCACTTCCTAAAATGAAATAATCATGTTTACCTACAATGGAAACCATAAAGGTATACCAAAAATGAAAAATAAAGAAGCATAAGGAAAACATAAACATAATATATATCATATATAAATATAGTTACATATTAATGGCCACCATTATAGGTGTTTAAAAGAAGATTGAACAATCATCGTTTCGTGAGGCAGAAATTCGCCAACCACAGAAACAGTATGTTCTTTAACCATTAGATGTAGATGTGTGTAAGTGTAGCTCGAAAGATTCATATAAAAAATCCTATTATATTTAAGATACTGTATTTGTTACAAAAGAAATGAATAAAAAGAGGTTAGGGGGTTGGATAAGCAAAATAAAACAAAAGAACACAAGTGAAGACATTACCTTAAAATCGGGTAACTCTCTTAGATTTGTGCTCAAAGGCTTCCTTGGGAAGACTTCTGCCCAAATTGAGGCTTCAAGGAGTAATATAGGGATGTGGAGAGACAAAATGGGCAGTGTTTGTCCGAGCCAAAGGCTTTTGAAGTGTGGGTAAGGTGGTAGAGGTGGGGGCCTTTTATAAGAGGAGAGGATGGGCACTCTTGGAAAGTAAAGAAATGTTACTTTATTTTAAAATGAGTTTCGGATTCAAAAGGTCCCACATTGATATAATTCAAGGGTATGGTGATAAAGGTTCTAAATATACCCATCCAATAGGTTTTGGACATGTCTAGGTCATATATTTTACATTATCGTTTCATTTTATTTAAATCCTTTATTAATGAGGTAATCGTTGCATCATCATGATGTCAAAAATAATTTAATATATTTAATGTATAAAAATTATAAAAAAATACCATGATGTATTAAATCTTTTTATATTTCAAATGAATATTTATAGTCAAAAATCTGACTTGTATAACCCTATGTAAAAATTGTTTTAATAAAACATCTCATGTTTGTGTCATTTTTACTTTAACATTAAATAAAAAGTTATTTATGTCATTTCCCAAACAAAGTGGCTCCATGAGGTCCCCAAGTTGACCCATGGATTTTCTTGGTCATAAATGACAGATCCAATGAGGGTAATACATGTTTCAAGCTCATCTCATATTATTAAAACATTATTTTTACCTTAAACTACACTAATTACCTCTAATCGCGATTAAAAACTTAAAAGTTACTATTCACAAAAAAATTATTTTCATCCTATTGAACCAAATTTTACTTCTTAATGACAACCATGTATGTCGGATTTTTGAAATTAAAAACACAGAGGTGGTAAAATTTCATTTAAACAAAAAATCAGTTTCTTTAAGTACCACTTAGTGGTTTCACTATTCATCAAAAATTGAAGTTTTTCAGAAAAATACCAAAAATTCACCCTAAGATATATTTGATATTATGAATTCAAAAATGAATTCCATTTTTCAAAATTCAAAACATATAAGTTGAATTAATTAATTTAATAATTAATTCCCGTTGTCAGAGCAAATAGCGTGTTTTTATGAAACAATAAGTATCAAAAGATTGACACTAGTTTAAGTCTGATTTCAAAGTGAAATTAATTCCAATGACCACTATTGAATTTAATGGTAAAAATATATTATAATTTCACTTTAAAACCAATTAAAAAGATAATCTAATCATATAAATAAATTATATTAAAAAGAGGTTTTGAATTAAAATACAACATTTTACACTATTCATTAAAAATGAACTTTATCAGAAAAATACCAAAAATTTACACAAAGTAAATTTTGATGTCCTGATTCTAAAGAAGAGTTTTATTTGGTCCAATAGAATCTATAAGAGTGAACAAAACTATATTTAATGACAGTTCGCCATCAAAAGGGGATAAGTGAACCTTTAGTGAAAATTGGGGTATAAAAGCCTAAAATTGCATTATTTCCATATTCTAAGCCTTTATCTTTTATTAGATAAAATTAAAGACATTTAAAAACATATATAATCATATTTTGGTTATTTTTATACATTCCCGCCAATACAACGGCTATGTGTTAACTACCATTTAAAATAATATTATTTTATTACTAGTGTGCAACGTAAGATTTCAATGAAACTCTTTGTTGTGTATCGGGTACACTATCGAACATAGAAACCCATTTAAAGTAAAATTAATATTTAATTCATAAATATTAATAAATATGAAAAAAATTTATTCATTATTTACCTGGGATGTTACATGATGATCAGAGTCTACAACCTCTTAAGCCTAGGCACAAGGGGAAATCTCATTTTATCACTATTTAAGATGAGTAGTGTGATAATGAAATTGTAAAAGGTGTACGTGGCATTCACTCTAGAACTGGTGAAGGAATATTCTATTCCAGATATACCCACGCTTCCCTATATAAATAATTTTTTTGGAATTTATGATTCCACCAAAGTGATTATATATGGAATTGGTAGTGAAACACCCAATGGTATAAGTATTTCATCTCAGATCTATTATTCTTATCTGGTTGAAGTTTGTGTGAATATGTTTACTTAAAAAAATTTCATTCTTCTTCTGGTAAAATTTTATCTCATCTTAGGCATGGATTGGATTTTATACATAAATGTCATATCTAATTCAAGAAATGGATGTTACATTTTATGTTTCAAACCAACCTATGATCATATACCAATGTGATTATAAGAATGAAAATTCTATTGAGATTATTTCTAGTATAAGGGTAATAATTCCCATTTAGAAGCGGTTTTTATATGAAATGTTTGGCTAGAAAATAAAAATTGATGATATTCCTATTGTTGGAGAATTAGTGGATGTATTTATGGAATATTTTCAATGACTTCTTCCAAAAAATGATGTTGATTTTTGAATATAACTCAAACCTTATTCTACACAAACTTCAAAGACTTCCTATAGAATTTAACCAATTGGGTTGCAAGAATTGAATAAGTAACTAAAATAAAACCTTGATAAGGGATCCATTCGCCCATGTGTGTCACCTTAAGGGGAACCTATACTTTTTGTGAAAAGGAATAATGGATCAATGTGACTCTACATTGATTATTGGGAGTTGAAAAAGACCACAATCAAAAACAAGTTTCCTCTTACCTATATTAATAAATTGGTTTCTCAACTATGTGAATCTAAATATTTCTCCAATATTGACTTTCATTTGAGATATATTAAATTGAGGGTCACTAAAGGGGATATACACAGGATGGAATTCTATTCAAGCTATGGGCACTATGAAAATATTTTGATTTATTTTGGTCGTGCTAATGACCTTGAAATCTATATGGATTTGATGAATATAATATTTACTTATTACCTCAATCACTTTTTTTAGTCATTATAGATGATATCCTTATCTACTCAAATTGTAAGGAAGTTAATGAAAACCACTTGATAATTGAACTAAAGACCCAATTAAAACAGAATTTTTTTGAAAAAATTAAAATTTTGGAATATTGGCTAAAAAAGTTTTCTTTTGGTGGTTATATAATCTCAGGAGATTCCATAGCTATAACTCTATCAACTATACAAGCTATTTACAACTAGCCTAGATCATCCTCAGTGACTAAGATCTATATTTTAATTGTTTTAAGTGGATATTATCATTGGTTAATGTAAATTTCTCATGGTTATCTAATCCACTAACCAAGTTAAGTCATAAGGGTTCCATGATCTTCTAGAGAGAAGAATGTGTGGAAAAATTATTGGATCTAAAGGAAAGGATGGTCATCGCACCTATTCTTACATTACCCTGTAATGGATAATGGTTTTTAATATATAGTGATGCATCCATGAATGGAATTTGGATGTTTAATCATGTAAAATAAAAATTCTATCGTGTATGACTATTGATATTTGAATATACCTGGTCAAAATTACATAACTCGTGGTTTTGAGTAAGCTGCAGTAATTTTTGCATTAATGATATGAAGGAACTATCTGTATAAAGAAAGGTGTGATATATATACCATTCAAAAAAGTCTGAATTATATATTCACACAGAAGGAGTTGAAAATGATTCAGAGAATATGGTTAGATTGGATAAAATATTATGACTACTCAATACATTAAAACCCTAAAAAGAAAACCAGGTGGCTGAATCTTTGAGTCTAAAAGAACATGTTAGCTTATCTATGATGGGGATTGGAAAAGAACCAATATTTTTGGATTTGAAAAGGATGGATATGGAAATAATAAAGGGGGAATCCTATATTGATCAATTGAATGTTCTACCCTCTATCCAATTGAAGAACAAAGTTACCCATTAAGAAGATGGAGATCTAGAAATGAAAGTTGGAGATGTTCCATTGTTTAACCTCGATCCGGATGGAATGATAAAGTTAAAAAATAGTGTATGTTTTCCATCCATACGATATTTATAAAAGGATATATTAGAGGAATCTCATAGCTCTTCATTCTCTATTAATCCTAGAAGTATAAAGATGTATATATAAATGAAAGAATACTTCTAGTGGGATAGCATGAAGAGAGATATCATAGTGTTTGTATCTCGGTGCTTGGTATTCTTGAAATTTTTGGGTGAAAGGCAAAAAACTCAGGTAATATTCCATCCATTACACTTACTAGAATATAAATGGTAGAAAATCACTATGTATTTTGTCGTCGGGCTCCCCAAATCCTCTAAATGGTAAAATATTATATGGGTTGTGGTCGATTGCCTCACTAAGTAATCACACTTAATTTCCATAATAAAATACTTATATATGGATCATATTTCTAGTAAATACATTAATTATGTGGTAAGGTTTCATGGATGACCACATTATATTATTTATTATCGGGATTGGGGGATAACCTAAATGTTTGGGTGAAGTATTCATCATGCAGTTGATACATAACTGAGTTTAAAAAATACTAATCATCCCCAAACTAAAGGAAAGTCTGAAAAAAATCAAACCCTAGATTACATTTTGAGATCTTGATCATTGTATTTAAAATATTTTTTGGTTTCAACACCTTCCTCAAGTTATGTTTACATATAATAATAGCTTTCACTAGACCATATAGATGGATTCTTATGATGCCCTTTATAGGGATAAATGTATAACTCTAACAATCTGGGATGATGTTGGGTAAAGAATGCTATTGGGACCTAATATAGATAATGAAATTGAAGAGATTATTGGAACCATTCAGTAGTGTATCAAGGAAGAAGAATGTGTGTAGATAGTTTATACTGATAACTGATGACATGATCTTGAATTGGTAGTTGGTAATAAATTGATTCTATGGATTTCTCTATGAAAAAAGGATAGGAGGTTTGAGAATAAAGGTAATATAAGCCCTCAGTATATAGGTCCCTTTAATTTTTTTATCATTTTTGTGTGGTATAATATTGCTTGTCACTTCCTCCAAATCTCTCCCAAGTAAATGATATGATCCATTTATCTCACCTGAGTAAGTACATACCTATCCCTTCACATGTACTAAACTCAATGGTCATGCCACAAGAGTAATATCTCTGTTACAAGCAACTACAAATTGTGATTATGAATTATAAAGATAAAATTATATGAAATAATACCACTCACATGGTCAATGTTTTGTGGAGAAACCACCAGTCGGTGGAAGTTATATAGGAACCTCGTGATATGATAAGGTAGAATTATCCTAATTTGTTTGAATCAAAATGAATAATTTCAAGGGATAAATTCATTTTAAGGGGGGTAGAATGTAACATCCCACATTTTAATAGAATTTATCATTGAATAAATTAAATATCATCTATTATATGTTACACCAAGTTAATTTTATATTACATGCAACATTGTCTTAGTTTTATTTATACATAACACCGAGTTTCTACATAACATAATTTTTTTATTATACTTATTTAAACAATATAATTATAAACTAGACATTAAATTAATGGTAATTAATATTATTAATTCAATAATGAAAATATATGGTATATAATATGAATTCTTTGGTTATTAATTAATTATAAACAAAAATATATTCCCATTGGATATAAATAAAATATTTACATTAATATACTCCCAAGGTTATTTTTTATTAATAATTTAAATTAATTATAATTATTGAATGATATAAATGAAATATATTTATTATATATTCAATCAAATATTTTTTATTCTTAAAATATATTTTATAGGCATAAGAAATGATCTAATCGAATTTTCTACATTAAAACTGATATTTTTAAGAGGCAGTTTTGTAGACATTTATTGGAGATCCTATTTCAAATACAATTTTTGATAAATATATATATTATATTGGAAAAAATATTATTTTAAATTAGAATATTAATATTTATTTTGATTAAATTTTTTTTATTTTTCTTATATGTTTTATGTTTTGATGAGTAGTAACAGAAATCAAAAATTTAATTGAAAATAAAATTTTTCATTGAAATATTTTATAGTGTGTAATTTTCAATAGGTTTTAACATTTAATTAGAAAAATTATATATATTTTAATCTAATATAATTCATTGAAATTTATTTGACATTGAATTTGGATAAAAAAAATGTCATTATTTTCGATGTTTTCTCTTTAAGAACATGTTTTCTCATTCCTTCAATAATATTAATTCTATATAAATTTTTGAAATTTCTGTATTTTGAATTATGAAAAATGGATATAATATTTGGAATCAAAATTTCAATATTAATTAAATAGGTCCTTATTTCTGGATAAGATGATTAGTAACTTTGGTAATTTTTAATACCATGATTAAGGGTAAATGAGGTAACTATGTGTAAAAATGATATAATAAATATTAAAAAACAAACCTAAAAATTTCCCAAAAGATATTGGATTAATATAATTAGACACATAACATCTAATGATATTAATTTAATAATTTAATATACACTTTTCCTTTAAAATGAAAATAATATTATATAACTCTAAGAGAGTGACAAAATATCATCCTCTTACTTTCAATATGTATAATATATTTAATATGGGGATAAATAGAATATATGTTTGACTATATATATAATTATGAATTATAAAATTTTTCTATACATCATAGAAATTTATTTTAAATTTTTATAGAAGAAATAATTATCATAAATAATTTTAAAATGATGATTTAGTAATCACCCAATTAACGAAACCATCAATAAAATGATATTAAAAATATAAAAAATCAATAATTTAACGTAATTAAGCTTATAAAATAATTGTATGGTTTATTATGTCATCATATGAGTGTTTTACACCAATTTTATTAATGTATATTATCAAGGTATTTTCTTAAAGTTAATGTTTGAAATAGTGTCAAAATTGATAGTTGTGATATTTTATTAAAACAACATTTTGTTAAATTATTTTGAAAAAATAACTAAATAAAAGATGATTATTTATGGTCTAAAACGTCATAAATGTTCCATTTATTTTCCAATTGACTCTTTATATCTAAAACATACATCCTATTAGTATAGAAAAATTAGTTACCATAGTTAATATCAAAATGGGTTAATGAAAGGATAATTAAAATGATATAGATTAAAGAAACTAAAAAACATATCTAAATATATTATTTGATGATATAACAACCATATCACATATAATATTTAAATAAATGGAATTATGGATATATTTTTATAGATATTGAGTCTATTATAAATTATGATTTTGGGTGTTTCCAAAAATATCTCTCACATTAATTATAAAAGTGAACCCACTCCCACACCAATTCACACCACATTGAGAACTTTATCTCATCCACACCATACCAATTTACCTTATAATATTCCCTATAAACATTATAGTGTTTTTTTAATTTCAAAGGTCAAATCATAAGTGTTTATTCAAAGTAGGTTTAGTAAAAAATAGATAATCATCATTACCGACTCCTTCAAGATTGTTTCTTCTTATACCTAATTTTCATTTGTACACGTGGGATAAAACTTCAATAAATATATGGGATTCATTTTACTTCAAAATGGAATAGTTTATTACTCAAAAATAATTGGGTGGTTCTAGTAAAGGAAGTCATAAAATTCATAATAGTGAGGGTGGTGAGGAAACAAGTCAGGCAATGAGATGTGAGATGATTCATATCGATCGATAGCTGGGATGACGAATAGTTTTTTTGAAGGTTATGGATGGCTCAAGAGTTGGAATAAATATTAATGTTATCAAAACCCTTTTTCAATTATGTATTTTTATTATATCTGAAAAATGGCCCTCCTACCCATGTAGATTTTTTCATAGCCTTTAGGTTATGTTGTTTTCAGGATGTTTTTTTAGTCGTCAACATTTATTATCTTAGGACTTCTATTCATATTATTTGGGTCTCTTGGAATGTAATAGGTCCCCTAAAATCAAAAAATATTGTTTTCCCTTTTCTATTATAAATAATGGGTTATGTCCCCTAAACCTAATTATGACAATGTTTTGAATATGTAATGGTATATTATTATTTTTATTCCATAATTTTTGTTCATTCAGAAATGAAAATATTAATCATGTTCACATAAAAACTACCATATTCATGATGTGATGTAATTAATTTTTCATCACCACTAATTGGACACCAATTTGAATTAGGTATTCCTTATGTTGTGTTATGGATTTAATGTCATATTTATCACTCTCTACCTAGGAATATATAAGTGTTAGTTATGGTGTTTTCATATACCTGGTGTGGTGGAACATATTTTATTTTCTATTCATCATGTCCACAGTTCTTGAGATAATGATGTTGTCAATAAATGGAAAGTGGTGAATTTTAATAATAAATGTGCATTACTAGAATTTTAATTTTAATCATAATGAGAGATTGGATTTAGTTATTTAAAAAAGATGTGAACCCATATAGGGATGAAACATGAAATGTTCAATGAGAATTTCTCAGACCATTAACACCTTGATATATCTATGAATAAATGGGTTTTCGGTGTACGAGTTTGTGTGGGAATTTATTACAAAAAAAATATGTAAAATGAAAAGGACTCATTCAAATTATGAGTTTTGTAATCATGGTGATTCAATGAATTATCAAGGAAATATGGAAAATGAATGGTATTCATGAAATTGAACAATTTACTCAAAATTAATGAATTATTTTTGTGAAGTTGGATGAAAAATAAGTTTCATGGTTTCCTCATCAAAAAATATATAATGAATGATGTTTTCCAAAGAATATGGCAATGAGAGAAAGTTGTGAAACCCTGTAAAAATATTTTCAATGTTTTGTTTGGATGTTTCCTGATTCATATTTTGAGAATTTATTGTTTTAATAAAATTGTGAAGAGTTCATAAATGGATAGTTTCTTGAAGAATAAATATTTGTGAAAACACTAGAAATAAATATGGAGTTTCATGACGATATTGAGTTATATTCTAAAGGTGACATCAAATCATCAATTTTCAAAGAACCTAGAAGGATGGATATATTTATAGTGGAACTAATGATAGTTTCATGAAAGTTAATAATCATTTATAAGAAGGGGCATACCCTCCCTCACTCATTTGTTGAATAAAGGATCATTGGAAATCTATAGTCTCTGAATAAGGTAACTTGTTTCTATACAAAGCAAGGAAAAATTTCTAATTATTGTATTTTTAGAAAAAAAAATTTAAATATTTAATGTGGAATGAATGTTTTGTTCCTCACAGTGAAAATTATGTTTTATGAATAGTGAAGAGTTGTTTGAATTTTCAATAGTTGTTTGAAAAATGAAGAGTTGCGGGGAAGCGAGCTTTGGGAATTCACTAGATGATAATTATAAATAAATTTATTGGTGCTCATTTTAAACATTTATAAAGAATTATGGTAATATTTAAATATTAGTTCAATTGGGGAAGTGAAGTTATGATTTTAATGTTCAAAATCAGTTTCTGAAAGATTATTTTTATGATAAATGAGCACTAATCATCGCATCATTAACTAGAGATTTACTTCATGCATATGATTGTGTTAATAAAATAATTACCACATAAAGAAGTGAGAAAAGGGAGAGGAGAAAAGGAGTTACACTTGGATGGTACTGATATAAACCTAAATATTATAAGGCAAGTGACCATAAGATTAATATTTATATATATTAAATACACCTCTGAAATATTGATAGTGGTCATTGGTACATCGACAAATTGTCAGTGGGTTTTCCTTGGATGTATCCTAGTGTGGATAAACTAAGTAAAATTATTATTTTTGGTGTGATTTCTATTAATATATTCCACATTATGATATTATATTCATGTTGAGATATATTTCATCAATAAAATATAAATAATTACAAGGTATGGACAACTGTTAAATGAATCATCAATTTAATGATGAATAAAAGTGTGATACTACTAGTAGGTCAGGACAAGATCAGTTACGATAGTGAGAGTTTCATACAAATGAGGGGAAAATAATGGGTTTACAATCCTAATCTACCCCACCTTATAGAATTTCTCACAAAAATCCCATATTGTTCTAATAATTGGTATCAAAGATGATCCCTTCTTCTTGAATTTTATTTGATATAAATTGATTCTATCAGTGTTTAGTTAATGTAATTTATACACATATGACATATCAAATGGGATAAATCTAATGAAGAAGTATAATTATAGTGGAATTCACAAAAATGGAACATTTTTTTATAATGGTGTGATTGATATAAAGGAACCCATCAACTCAAAAAGATATGGTATTGAAAAATCAAATTTTTTTCTACTTATTAATATAATAATGTTGTAAGATAATCCATGGAAATTAATACGTCAATTTATGTAAGAACTAATAATGATGATGAAATATCAAGATATCCATTGGTGTAATGTGTCCACATATCAGAGGAACATAGTATAGGGTAGAAGGAGGAAAACATAAATCTGATAAAGAAGAATGAATCTCATGTGATCAATTTTGTTGATCTAAAAATTGAGGTTATAAATATAGAAATATTCAACAAAGACTAATTTTAAAATTTAAATATCCAGGAAAAAATAAGGATACATAGGGCATGAAATTGATGTAAATTTCATCCAAATTTGATGTGTGTAATGAAAAATCCAAAGAAAGGAGCTTTCACTCAATGTTGTTTTAGAATTTGAGGGCCAAGAAGGATGATTTTGGTCCACTGATGTTAGAGTGGTTTGAGGAGAAAAAAGGTGGGGGTAACAAATGGTGTCCCAAAATGATGACTTTCCGACTTTGGTGGAAAAAAAGAGCCAATATGAATTAGCTGAAGAACATATACATGTATTGGAAAAGTAAATTTCCATAGATAAGGATCTAGTTTCTACCATTTTCATTCTCATAACTCAATTTTATGAGTGGTTTGAATTTGTAATCAATGAAAAGAAATGATGATGTCTTCCCAACTAAAGGGTAAATATGCGATTATTAATGAGATAAAAGGGTGTATAAAGACCTCAATTGAGATGATAATGATAACTACCACTGTATTATCAACAAGTAGAGTACACAAATGTAGAAATACAATGTTTGTAAGTAAGCGCAGAAAACCTTCCAAAGCTAAATGAGAGGATTATAAATGGAAGGTATGAACTATGTGATACTACTATGGAATCATAGGAAATACCATGAGTGTATAATTTTTTTATGGCCTCAATATAATAAAAAAATATAATAAACAAATCTAAAAAAATGTGTGACTACAGAAGGTATGTTTTTTGAGATTTATTCAATAATTGTTCCATCTGGAGTGATATGGATATAAGTTACATAAAAAATTCAACTAAAATTGTATCTTGGAAGTCCACTATTATTGTTACTAATAAAAATAAAGTGGTCAAATAATTTTTTTTAACAAAATACAGAATAATTTTCATTATATGGAGGGAAATGGTGGTGAACAAAAAATGGTTCATTAGTAATAATATTTAGTTTTCTCCTAAAATCCATCCTGTAAATAAAAAACAAATCAATAATATAATGAAAGAAGCTACACCAGTTGTGAGGATGATAGGAGAGTATGGAAAGAAGTTTAAATGAGGGATAAGAACATTTATGTGGATTTATTATCTATCAAATAAAACCTATATGATGCATGACTAAGAAGTTTTTAAAAAAAACCCCAAGGAATGACATTAAGTTAACCATAGGATGTCCAATGAAAAATTAATATTGTAAAATAAGGAGAAGTTCCAAATTAAGAGTTAAATAGAAGGGTTGTTAGGAATAAAATAAGATGGTTTGGAAGACTAAAATGAATCCATAAAATTCTCTTGTGAATTACACATCCCCAAAAATACATGGGGTTTTAATGTTTAAGTATGGATAAAGAAAACATAAAGTAGATGTGAAGAAGAAGGATCCAAAATGTAATGTCGAAGGTTCTATTTATATGTTAGAGTACCCAAGGAAGTATTTTTTGTGATATATATGATAATTAAATCTATATTCTAAGCCATTAATTATTAATTACAATGAAAAAATTTAAAATAATGTTTATGTATATGTCATAACTTAAGATATCGTTGGTTTAAAGGCCCAAAATAAGATTACCCCACAGAATACTCAGGAATATGATGTATTTGATGATGTGATAAAATATATTTCCTCAATAATAAAATGGTTAAAGGAAAATGTGACAATAAAGAGTTTTTCCACCATATATAGAATCATTTCTCAACTTGTGTTATTGAAAATTCTTCTATAAATTTGTGTTTAAATGCTATATACTGCTACTGAAGTGAATCTCTTTTTAAGGGAGTCATAATCAATGGGGAAATTTCATCAAAAGATAAAAAGTGGTTTTGGGATGTTCTCCATAGATTGAAATGATTCAAATTACAAAACAATAAAATTTTACTACATCTGGAATTATCATGAATGGGAAAATAAGATTAATTATATTATTAATCATTAATTACTATTATTAGAATCTAGAGTTTGAAGTTGATATTTCAATAATTGTAAAGTGGTATCAATATCCATGAATAATTTATTTTAATATAGTTCGATCTCTCGAATGTTAGATCATGAATAATGAAAAATGGGGAAGCCGTAAAAAATTGAGCACCCTTATTTTTTTGACTTTCATTTGATATCATCTAACTTTTCGTAGGTTATCCGGGGAAACTATGGATGGATAACAAACATGAATGATCATAGATTCATTTTTGATGAAAAATAAGAGAAATATAAAAGAGTTTTGAAAGTAAAATTTTATATATGGGTTCCCGAAAAAATTATTAAATACACCATTGGGATGAGAGAAGAAATTAGTTACCATGTATAGTTTAAGAATATATCTTAAAAGAACAAAATATTCATTATTTCAATACATGGTAGAGAGAAAGTTTAAATGAATGGTATTTTCCATCATGTTGTTATTTTTTTTAGTTAGTATCATTTTAAATATGTTTTACCATAAAAAAGTTCATTAGTGGTGGTTTTTGAAACCATCGCATATTATATGGTCGCTAGTGATTTAGCGATGATTTATTTATTTTTATTATGTGTATTTTTTAGATCATTTAGTTGTGTTTTCATAATTATCTAGGAGTGTTTTTTTATAAAAAAAATATTTGGGGAATATAAATAAAATAAATCTAACAAACACTGAACATATGAGAGGTAGTTAAGAGTAACATCCTATAAACATATTTTAATTAATGTATTTAGTGGTGGCTACTAAAATCCTCTGCTAAAGAATAATTAGAAAAATTATTCTCAAAAAAATATAAATATAAATTACTAACATAAAATAAATAAAACATTAGCGTATGATAAACCCATCATTCATACATCATACATCCATAGTTATATATAAAAAATCAATAGTCATCATAAACTCATCCTTAGTTAACCAAAATTTATGTCAACCAATAAAACATTCATTAATATTTGTATATAAAATATGTCTAACAACAACCCATTCCCAATATTCATTCACATAATGACCTCCCCTGCATCTATATTTCTGTATATCATTTCATGAAATACAACTGACCACATCATCTCATCAACTGTAACAAAAAAAGAAAAATTAAAACTAAACAGTATAACTCATAATTACACTAAATTAATTAATAAAATTTTAACAAACCACTTAAACTAAAAACCATACACAAATCCTTGTAATCAATTTAATGGATATGAATAGTCACCCTCATTTTTATATTCGACATCACCCACCTAAAATGAAACCATAAAATTTACGAAATGAAATGTAAAATAGAAATAACACAAAATATATTATGAATGATGCACATGAAATTTGTTATCTTTTAATAAAATAGAATAAATTATAATATAAAAAATATCAAATAAAGAAGAAATCATGAAAACATGAAATTAACTATTTATGATATTATTAAATACTTGATATTGAAAAGGAATAAGAATATATTATAATGAATTTTAAAATACATGTGTAGTGTGGTTGAATGTTTTGTTATTAAATTTTTTAAAAACATTGAAATAATAAAATGTCTTATATTTAAAAAAAAGAGAGGTTATTTTTCCAAGACTCCATGTTGATATGTGTTCTTTTTCTATGGATTTCACTATAAAAAACATGTTTTTGTGTTTTAAAACATTTCAAACCATTTTATGGAAATATAAAATATATAGTAATTTAGAATGAAATGTCATTGGATCCTATATTTTAAAATTAAATCTATGGTAATTGTTCCACAATTCCAGGAAACACAATATTGTTTTCCTGATTTTGACCCTAATCACTTGTCTTAAAGGCTTTTATACATTTAAAAAGTGTTTACCAAGTAATTATGACCTCACCACACATCATATTGATGTGTTTTCTATGTATACATGTCAAAATTAAATCATGATTGGTTGTCCCATAATTTACTAACAATATGAGACCATTTTATGTCTTTTTTTATCTTTCGACACATGTTTTAGTGTTTTAAAATATAAAAAATGAATTTGCAGCCATCTTGAGAAAATAAAAATTCAAATTTTGTGATGCTTTTTCTTGAATGTTAAAATTCAATATACTATCATTTTCCTCTAATTTTAAGGCAATATAACATATTTTTCAAGGTATTAACCCCCTGGTATTTTTTTAAAGGGGTTAGTACATTTAAAAAGTATTTACCAAGTCATTCCAACCACACCGCATGTCAAGTTGATGTGTTTTCTATGAGTTCTCATAAAAAATAACTCATCGATGGTTGTTCCAAGATTTCACATCAATATGCGGTCATTTTATATTATTTTGACTAATACACATATGTTTTAGTGTTAAAAAAATAAAAAACCAGTTAAAACCATCTAGGGAAAACCATAATATGGAAGGAAGTGTATTAGATTCAAAGATTTTGAAATTAAATATGCACTCATTTTCCAATTATTTCAGGGATATCCGATATATTTTCCATTTTTGGACCCCCAACACATATTTTTAAACGATTTTGAACCATTATAAAGTTTTTGCTGAGTAATTCGGACCACATTTCATGTTAGACTAACAAGTTATCTATGTGTACACATAAGAAATAAATCAATTGTGGTTTTCCAATTATTTCAACTCACCCTGAAGTTATTTTCGATCATTTTGACTATTCCACACACGTTTTAGTGTTTTAAAACACTACAGATATGTCTATGACCATCCTCCAAAAACCATAATTCAGAATGATGTGTCATATTTTATTATATTTTAAAATTCAATATCGGATGATTTATCCCTAATTTAATGGAAATATGACATTTTGTTCCATCTTTTAACCCCATGTCACTTGTTTATAAGGAACATTATATCATTTAAAAATATTTTACAAAGCCATTAAAACCACCCTACACATCATATTGATGTGTTGTCAACGTGTACATGTCATAAATTACATATTAGTTTTTTTCCTATAATTACATTTCAATATGAGGTTGTTTTTTATGGTTTTGATCATTCGACATTCGTTTTAGCTTTTTTAAAACACTAAAAAACACTTTTATGTCTATCTCGGCGAAACTATAATTTGGAATGATGTGTCTTTACTTCTTACATTTTGAAAATAAATATATAGTCATTTATCTCTAATTTTAAACAATATGACATCATTTTCTTGGTTTTAAACCTTTGGCACATGTTTCTAAAGGCTTTTGTACCTTTAAGAAGTGATTACTGAGTCATTCTAACCACACCACATGTCCAATAAATATTTTATATGTGTGTATATTTAAAAATTAACTCATAGGTTTTTCCCATGACTTCACATCAATCTGAAGTCGTATTATATTTCTTTGATCATTCAACACATGTTTTAGTGTTATAAACACTAAAAATGCATTTATTTATATACTAGGAAAATAATAATTTTGAATGAAATGTTGTGAATTTAAATTTTACACAATTTAATATATTTTCATTTTCCCTAGATTTTAGTGTAATCTAGTGTCATTTTTCATAGTTTTGAAGACAAATAGTTGCTTTTAAAACAATTTTGTACTATTAATTATTTCATACCAATTCATTCTGACCATTCCACTCATGTTTTAGAGTTTTAAAACACTAAAAATTTATTTACGGCTATCCTGGGAAAACTATAAATCAGAATGATATGATACAACATCTTACATTTTAATATTTAATATACAGTTGTTTTCCCCTAATTTTTGGTCTTTTCAAGTCATTTTTATATTTTTGACCAACTTAATGTTGTATTTAATTAATTTTGTACCTTTAAGAAGTTTTTATCGAATAATTCCAACAACATCACAAATTAGATTGACATGTTGTCAACGAATACACAAAAAAATTATTAATTGGTGTTTTTCCATTGATTTCACATCAATATGTTGTTTTTTATTATCATTTTGACCATTATAAGAAATTTTTAGTGTTTTAAAACACTGAAAATGTATTTAGAGCCATTGTGGGAAAACTGTAATTCATAATAATGTGTTGTTAGTTATTAAATTTCAAGATTCAATATATGGTCATTAATCTCAGATTTCAAGGAAATCTGAAGTCGTTTTCCTAGTTGTGACCCCCACACTAGTTTTTAAAGGCTTTCTTAAATTGAAATAATGTTTTCCATGTAACTATGACTACATCACATATCCTATTGAAATGTTTCTGCACACACACATGGAAAATAACTTATTCATGGTTCTCCCATAATTTCCTCTTAGTATGAGGTTGTTTTCTATGGTTTTGACCATTCTACTGAGTTTTTATGTTTTAAAAACTTAAAAACTTGTTTGTTTCCATCACGGGAAAATAATAATACAAAATGATGTACTGTCGGTTCCAAAATTTCATGATTAATTATATAGTGAATTTCCTTTGATTTAAAGGAAATATATCATTTTTTAATTGTTTGGACCCCCTAAAACTTTTTTAAGGGATTTTATACCATTAAGAAGTCTATACCAATTCCTAAAATAGAAAACTATCTTCGATTGTTTAAAAACATTTAGATAATGATCTATTGTTCATTTTTGGCTTGTATAAAACAACAAAACATTAATCCAGACCAATATGTCATCATTATGACCCAAAATTCTATCTTTCTATAATAAAGATTCATTTTAGTTTTATTTACAGATGTTTTATGTGTTCTTCTAATATGTGGTAATGATCTATGAAATTTATAATTTATATAAGTGGGATGAGCTATATGGATTTCAATATCCATAGATATTTTTCCAACATCTAATAAAATACATAAAAAATTACTTTTATATTTTCAACCTATATTGTTCCTATGTTTTTCTATAAGTATCTTGTTCTTGCACTTTTTCTTTCACACATCTAATTTCCCTTTTTTATTCAAGATTAATGACACTACTCGAACCCCCACCAGGTGTAGCAGTACCATATGATATCTCTCTACCAATTTCATTTGATAGAGTAGGTCAAGAACCCATACCAATACACAACTGGGATACTCCTCCCTTAAAATGATTCCAACATCATCGTTCTCGGAAATTGAGGATGATTGTGAAGGGTTCATATCCCAGACTTCATTGTATTTTAACATGTTAGTAAAAAAATGTTAACAGTTATTTTTTTAAAAATATATGAAATTAATTATATTATATAATAAATAAATGTTACATTATTATTTATTACTATTTAATTAATATAAAAATAGAATAATGAAAATTATATTATAATAATAAATAATCAATAAACCAAATTAATTGAGGTTGTATAGGTTTATTAGATGACACCATGTTGGCATTTTTTATCTTATTAGCTACCCCATTTAATTTTGTTTACATATTTCTAGTTTCTATAATATATTATTAATTATTTTCTTTATATAGTAAAGAAATAATATGAAATGGTAAAGAAAATCACGTACTCCAACGTCTTTGGTAGGGTCATTTACAAAAATTCCATCTGGTTTCCTATGCATTTTAAACCACTACTATGTTCATGCAACAGAGTCACCTAATTCATCAGCCTATATAAATAAAATATAACATCTTATAAAATACCTTTATATATAATAATATGATATAAATAATAATTAATAATATACAAACCGAAAGTTTTCTTTTTCATGAAGATCTATTTGACCTAGTGATGTGAGGAATGAATTTATTCTCATGATTCACAGTATTTTTTGATAATTCATACAAAAAAATAGTAACATTAATAAACACTATAAGTTTATTTTATTTATGTTCTTATGATACTATAAAATATGAAATTACCTTATGATATTAATATATGTTCCTTGAGTCAAATATATTCAATTTCTCATGAGAAATGCCTTTTGGAACAATCTCATACATGCATTCTAAGATTTGAGAAATGTCATTAAACTCATTCTAATCACATCCATTTAAAATAACTCCATTTATTACACAAATATTTCAATTTCCATCAGTATGAAATGGTTTTAGGGATATAAAAATGAAAAAACATCTAAAGTAAACAACCTAACACATTATTAGTATATTAAAAAAGTTTACTCATGTTTTTAAAATTAGTTATAATGAAATTTTTAATTAATATTACCATTATTTGAGTATCAAATACCTCATTTTTACAAGATGTATCAATATTCCCCCAATCTTTATAATTTATGGTAAATCTCACCATCTTGAAAGCATGTTCCCCAAGAATATTCCCATAGATTCTGGAAGTCTCCCTAATAGGCACCTCAAAATCAATATATTGAATGATAATCTTGAAGTACTTTAGGTCCCATACATATTATTTGTTGATATTTTTATCCATTAGATGGTTGTCTTTATCTATTTTACAAGTGCATTAAAATTTAATAAAATAAATAATTTTTTTGAAAAATTACATACAACCAGTAACAAAAACTCTCCAATATCCTATAGATGAAGGGGTGACTTAATTCTCCACCATTAAAGGTGAATTATATACTGGGATACAAACTACATTTGGTGAAATTACAGGCTCACTGGTTGCCTTGAGTACAAAAATATCACTATGATCCTTAGATGATAACATTAGTTATAGTGTTCTCTGAGATGCTGATCTATTAGGATTGTAAAAAAAATTGTTCTAGGAATTTCAACATTTCAAATTGTTAAGTTTTAATAAATTTATAAAAAAATTAAAACCTAATTTTTTTACCAAATAAGAATAACTAGTAAAATTTAAATATTTACAAAACACTAATAAATGAGAAATTATAAGATGTTTTAATTATAAATTTATTAATTCAAATATCTTCATCTTTATTGTCCTTATTGTTATCAACTTCCACTATGACGAGTCCTTAATTTTCACCCTCTATTGTAAATTATACTATTTATATATTGTTAGGAAAAACTGATTCAATATTTTGTGGATGATAAGATTCAATATCATAAATTACCAATTGATCATTGTCACCCATTTCACATTAGTCTCTATACATTATCTATACAATTACACTCCAACCATAATTTATTTCATCATCCACATAATAGAACATATTCTATTCTGAAGAAAATATAAATGGATCATGATATTCACACTCATTAATATCCAAAAATAGAGAGATGTTTACAGAATTAATATTTAATAAATCATTCATTACACCCTTATAAATGCTGACCCATTTGAATTTCAATAAGGCAACTAAAAACATTCCATGATAAATTTATTTAGTTATATCATTTACCTTCTAGTTATATCCCACCTCTACAAGTGCAAATACACAACTATTCTTAGTTTTGATGTATTATTCATGAAATAATTCGAAAAAACTGATGTCATAAATATTTCATGCCTCGAATCACTTAGACTTTCATTGATGTCCTTATGCCAAAAAATTGAACTCATTTGATATTTCAGCTCAATTATAAATATTCATTATCTAACAAAAATATAAAATTTTTAATTTTAAAATATAAAAACTAATTACACATAAATAATATGAATATTATTATATACTAACATAACTAAAAAACAATATTAAAAAAATCACCTTATTTAAAGATTCTGGTAATTCTAATTCATTTCATGATCAAACACTTAGTCACCTCTTTGTTTCCATTTGAAATTATTCAATAAAATGATGTGATTTATCACTATTGAGAAGACAATGTTTATGTTCTTATAGAAACTCCAATTCAGTAACTTTGATATTTAACCCCTTCCAGTTGTACTCCCAACAGATTGACATACTTTTGACTAATTTTCAGAATGAGATTTTACAGAGATGTTGTCATCACTTACAAAATGATTGAATCTAGACCTAATCCAATCCAAATACCTAGAACAGAAGGTCAATAACTCTTAGGATATGTATCCTAGATCAATATATCCTTATTTATGAGTTTATTCCTCACAAATGATTTTAGATGACAAAATTACATAATGAAGAAAATAATAAACTTATATAAAAAATGAAGATAATTATTTGATAAAATAAAATTAACCAAGTAAAATAAAAATAATTTCAATGTACCACTCAATTGGAAAAATCCATTGACAGTGTACTAGTTCACCATGGTTAGATTCTATATCCAAATTAATAGTTAATTAAAGAATTTCTATGAACAATAATGTGGTAAATAACATCTCAAAATGAGAAAGTTTCAAAATAATTCTTTCTTGAAGTTTATTAATCTTATTTGGATTTAGATTTTAAAACAAATATCTCTAAAAAGCTTAAAATTTTAACTAGATCTATAAATACTTTTTAGGTATCATATTATGAAATTCCAAGGGAAACAACTATGCACCCAAAACAAGGAATCATGACTTTTATATCTATGTAACATTCATTATTTTATGTCAATGCACCACGATAAGTTACTTGAATATCCATATTTCACCTTTTTATTCAATAAAGTTTGATGGAATATGTCTTTATGATGTATTTTCATTGTAAAAATAAAAAATTATACTTTATATCCTATTTTTCCTAAAACCACACTTTTTATTCCTTGAATACAAATCCTTAGCAGCATTAAAGTAATCCATTGATTTACTATTCTCGCTATGAAATGTAAAATTTATATTGTCATGGAAGATCTTCTCAATATGCATTAATTATAGGTTATGAAATATCAAATGAAACTACCAATATGTATTTTTGAAAAATATACTATTTTAATCCATTTTTTTGATCCACCTACTTTAGATATTGTACCTCCTACCCTTTCCCACATTCATTAAACTAATGGAATTTTCCAACCTCTTCAATGAAATTAATTAATTATCCCAATATTTCTAAACAATATAACACATTCAATGACTATATAATTTTAATATCTCAATTGATTCATGTCTTGTTAATCCTGGATATATAATAAGAATTAAGAAATATTAGATGACACATAAAACAACATATTCTACTATGAGGAAAAAATTGACATTAAAATTTAAATTTAAAAACTAGAAAATACAACCTTAAATGATATTTACAACTAGATAAAGTTACTAGTCCATGAATGTAACTAATTTTCCACAGTAAAGCATCATAAATTTTTAATATTTGTCTCTTTGTGGAACCATATGTTTCCATTCCATAATCTCATAATTATCACAATTATTTGATTAGAGGTTAACAGTTGACATCATTATCATCTACATGAATTTTATTTTTATGAACAATCATTTTAATAATGCATGATGGATTCTTCATACACATCCATGGAGGCATATTATAGGGGATCAAAACAATGCCCCAAATTCAATAATTAGTACTTAAAGTACCAAAAGTGTTAAAACAATTTGATCCCAATCATGAAAATTCTTTTTAAGGATCCAAATAAAAATATAGATATCTTGAATCAAACAAATTTGATGATGTTGAATCTTTTAGATTTCTCATCATGCCATCTCTAATATACACCTCATTACATTTTATGGAGAATTCAGTCATAGATAACATGAATAATCATTAAAAGTGTTGTTTTAGAGGAAAGCATGTAATAACATTTTATGAGTTTTATTCTTATGTTTCTTACATGGGTTGCATTGATTTAAAATCTCGTTCCATTTCATTGAAATTCATCAATTTTATGAAATTTTTAAAATTATTTTTTATCAAACTCTTCCCTACAGTAAATTATGAAATTATTAGGGCATACATGTATATTCCTATAATTATGTCCATTTTTTATGACTTTAATCATAGAATGGAATGAAGAACAGATATTAGCATCATTTAATGTGTCATAAAGAAACTATAAATTCATGTACATTTCTTTGTCAGTAATACCATAGAGATAGTATATATGATAAAACTTAAGTATAAAATACAACATAAAATTATTTAGCACACCCTTCTTACAACTCTTTATGTTTTTAATCAACTAATTCATAAAAATAAATTTTTTTTCACTAAATTTTATGTCAATATTTACCTACTTTGGATCAATTGAATTTTATATTAATCTAATATTATATTAGAAATTGTATTCTTCAAGTCTAAATGCTCCATTTATCAAATTCCAAAGTAAATTCTCCTCTTCATGGTCACTTTGTGTTTTGTTGATAGTATTTTCATTGTTTTGAGATTCCATAACATTTTATTATCCAAGAAAAATATAAACCTACATAATGGTCATGAAACTATTTCAATATAAAATTATCAGAACCTTTTTTTCTATTGAACCATAAATTTAATTTACAATCAAGAAACACACATTTTATTCTACCATCTACCGAGCTATTGGAAATTGCATAATCTAAATATTCTTCCATACCCTTGAAATAAAGAGGTGCGTTTCATGGTAAATTAATCAAACATTTTTCCAAAGGTATTTTATTTTCACAATTCTCCTTGTATATTTTGATACAAAGATAAAAATGTTTAAATAAACAAGTATAACCAAAATTAAACATCCCCAAACATCATCATTGACCAAGGTAGGGTATTGATCTGACATAGAAAAATTCAACAGAAAAATGATTCAATTAAACATTTGATCTCAAACTTTTTTTATTTTATTATTATCAATATATATTATATATTACCAAAACAATATGGTATTTATAGGTTGAAAGTTCTTTAATAATTAGGAAAAAATTATTTTGTTCATCTCACAACAAGAACATGATATTGTGATATCTTGTGAGATGGTCTCCTTTTGTCTATCTTGAAAATTATTTTATTCATCATATATAGAATAAAATAATGGTAAATATAAATTCCTTTAAAAATCACTGATAAATCCTAAATCATTTCCATGATGGTGAACACTCCATTGATAAATAAATGAAGGAAAAAACCGAATTCATCTCACCAATCATGAGACACCAATGAAACAACATACACTCTATGCTTTAGAATAATAAGGCCAATAATTGACGACCATAACTATTATAAAATGGAAGTATACTGAGATGGAAAGGGTATTCACCCAATAGACTATCATAATTTAATGATTTCACAATTTCATAGAAGAACTTTTTGGGGAGAAAAATGAAAATGACATGAAAAAAGTATCCATGAAACAATGATTCATGATTTTAATCAAATGAATCCAAATTAAACTATGAAACATGAATACAAATAGAAACCACCAAATTTTAATCACAGCTGAAAAATTTTCCATTTCCCATTAAAATAAAAAAACTATGAATAAATGTCTTAAAACATATTTCATATATTTAAATATACCATAATTTTTTCCCATTTTTAAAAATAAAATATTTTTTTCTCATTTTGAAAAATATAAAAAATTACATTCTAAAACATCCCTTCCACTATAAAATACCTATTGAATTTCATTATTAAACATTATATGGATATATTTTTTTGAAAAATAATTCACATTATAAAACCTTTCCAAATACTTTTTTCAATACAAGAAGAAACCACCGTTGATATATAAAACATTAACTATTAAAACTCTTAATTTTTTAATAATTCAGTGAAGTCAAACATAATTCAATATAAAAATGAACAAAAATGTTTTTAAATAATTAACATTCCACCAAATAAATTCTTTAAATTTCTTGGAGTCCTATCCAAATTTATTTGTCGAAACTAAAATTCATTTTGGAACTATCACATACAAAATAACCCTAAATAAATAATTAAATAAATGATAATTTTAGTATTAATTCAATATTATAGATTATTTTAATTAAAAATTTCCAATTTAGAAAATTGTAATTAAAATTTAATTTACAAAATATTGATCTTTTTAGTAATTATAAAATTGTACCATGCCTGAATGGTCCGAAGGCCATCATTTCTTATTTATTTTTTGATAACCCCCCTTTTAAGGGATTAGGGGGAACCCCTACAAGGCCTGTAGGCTTAGAGATTACATGGCTCATAGGATCAGGATATTACATGGCCTGAACGTCTTAGGTAATTCAACCAAATTATCTACTAGGAACTGCCCCTCCCCAACATCTGCATCTTGATAGTAGATCCCCACCTTTGCATGACCGTCTGGCTAGGCTTCCTGTGCAAGAACAGGCTGGTACCGATGGCATAACCATACCCTCTCATTCTAACAATCAAGTTGGCTCTGCTTTAATGAGTTCACCTGCTCTGAATCCTTATCTTTGGCTGCTCCTTTTTTGTAGTGTGTCTGGGGCCTACATTCATGTGTCTCGAAGGACTTGGGGTGGCCTGGAGGCCTTAAGGTGGCCCAAAGGCCTTGATAATCAATTGCCCTGAAGGACTTGGGTGGCCCGAAAGCCTTGCAGGACCTGAGGACCAAACTGGTGGCCCAAAGGCCCAAATGGATGAATAGTTTCAGCTATTACAGTACCAAACAGTGCCTGCTACAGTGCATACTACAGTTCCTACTACAGTAACCCAAAAATATACCTCCACCCGGATTTGATATTAGGTCTCTTGGATGCACCTAGCGAGTCCTCACCAACTGGGCTGAGGATCATGTGCTTGTACAAATATTCATAATAACCGAACTTGAAACTTAATAATATTATTATCTATGAAACATTATTATTATTACACAAAATTAAATTTTATTATACATATAATTTAATATTCATAAATAATACTAATCATTTAATGTATTAATAATATAGATAATTAAATTTGAAATTGAATTGTATTTATAATAATTAAACCCAATACATAAATAATACATAAATTTACAACACTCTAAAAACATGAATATGAAAAATATGGAAAATTTAACATAATTACCAATTTAGAAGGTGCGATGATGGGTCAGTTTTCAGTCATTTGGGCTCGGTCAGGAGCTGATTGAAGGGGAGAATCTAGTAAAATATATCACTATAAAGAGAAAAGGGAGAGTTTGGGAGCAGAGTTGTGGGAACATATACAAGGGGGAAAGAGTCATGGTAATGAGGGATAGATGGGAGGGGGGTTTTAGGGGAGAATTGGGGAGGAACCATGGGGGATATCAGAGGAGTGACTCATCTAGGGAAAGGGGTTTTCGAGGGATAATGGGGTAGAAGCTAGTGGGGTGGGAGCCATCATCGAGGTGGGGGTGAGGGCTAAGGGGAGGTGGGCGGTGAGAAGAAATTGTTTTGGGGAGAAGGGGGAGTGGTGGTGGTGTCGTTTGGTGAGTTCCGAGGGGGAGAAGGGAAGAGAATCAGCATGAGGGATCATCAAAGCTGGGGGGCTTAGGTATCGGGGGGGCATGGGAAGAAGGGGAGGGGTTGAAATTGGGTTTTTTTTTAAAAAAATATAAGTAGTGGTTTTTATTAGACCTCCCAAAAATGTTAAAATAAAAAAATATTGCATTGGTTTTCTATAACCTAAACTTTATTAAAAATTATTTTCAAATATGATTTATTTAATGGTGTTTGTTAAAAACATTGGGAATAAAAAAAAATTAATAATTTTTTTGTACTATTAGTGGATTTTTTCCATTGAAGAATAATAAATATAATAGAATTCCATGAAATAAGATAATGTTATTTGGTTTTCTGAGATGAATGAGCGCATGTGAGTGCAATGGAAAATTATGGTTTCACTAAATTTATCTCATATTCCCTACACTGATTATCAACTCAGTATGATTAAGTGGTTTGTTTTTGGATCTTTATTAATTGGTAAGTTAACCCACTTGAGTTCATTTTAAAAAAAACTTCAACTAAAATATGTTTTAGATTTAAAGTAGTTACTAAAATTTTTAGTTCTATGGGATGAAATTATTTATGGAATGAAGTGAATTATTTGGTCTAACTAGTGGGACTAACTAGTGAATGGGATTCATATAATAGGGGGAGCATTGACTCTCTTGATTGGATGTAAAGTCCATGTTGATGATGGGGGGATTACAAATTATCATATACACATCATTTATAAAATATATAGAATTAAATGATAAAATGCATGGTATCAATGGAATCAAAGAAAGGTATATTTTCCTAACATCAAGATAATAGTAGAATAATGACTTGGTTATAAATTTTATATGCCTTTTTTCTAAAATATGAGTTTTCTATGGATTATATATATCGTTAATATAGTGACAATAATATAAATAATTTTATGTAAAATGGGAATGAGAATCAATAATCCAAAAAAATTAAAAGAGATCATGAATCCATGTGATTTTTCAAGCTGGGATAGAAAGAATCATAGTACTGTGTGTGTTACGGCTCATCCTTTCATAAGTGGAGTGCAGAGTAATGGATTTAAATCAAAAGATACTAAGGATATTTTTTATAAAAAATAATTTAGGATTTTTTTAGAGTCTAATAACATTCTTTAGATCTATAATTGATTAAAAACCCTATTATGAGGATCCCCATGAAAGATTATTTTATAATAGGATGAAAAATGAATAGCTACTACAAATATCTTCACCTAAACTGAAGATTAGAGGCATCCTTTTTATCTCCATCTGACGAGTTTGGTAAGGATCCCCAAAGTAACAAAATTGAAATCATATCTATTAAAGTATACATGGATTTCATAGAATAGTTAGATATTTGGATGGGATATCTATTCTCTTCATGGTATACTAGTACCTCAGTTTGCAGAGAAAGAAGTTGAAGATAGCTATAGGTCTGGGGTCCTTTTTCTATGTGGGATGCAACAAAAAATCATATTAGCATATTAAGACTATATAATTACAAGTATTAATTAATATACTTGGGATGTGTCTAATACGAGTTCATCATATGCATTTACTCATAAACATTTCCTTAAATTAAATTCTATATTAAATGATATATTAAAAAATAGTCATGGAAATGATAAATCTATCTAAATGATAATAATTATAAAATACAGTATAAAAGATATCCATCTATCTATATAAAAAATAATAATTTCAATTTAATACATAATTTATATATATATGTAATTCAAGAATATCGCCACCAATATCCCACTTCTAGTAAATCCTACTAGGCATTATTCTATTTCTAATTATATGTTATCGTATATAATAACAGTGAAAATATTATAATTTTATTTAATATCTTCTAAATTGTTTTTGGAATGCTATGAATAACTTCACCTTGTATGACAAAATATTCAATACCTACTGAATATACAGCTAAAAAATTAATTAACTCTAAAATAATTTTAGATTAGTTATTTGAGTCAAACTAAATCTTGACATAATCAAACACAATGTCTAACCCCATATTCCTTTGTTGACTTGAAATAAAATATGAATCTCTAGATTCATATATTTAGGAAAACAATGGCCTTTATAAATACATCAATGCTACTCATGTTTAAAGGGACCCTGGAATGATATTAATCAAACACAGGTATCTCTATACCTATGTCCACCACTCTACCTCATATGAAAATGTAAATTCTCATATTTCCCCTTTTTTAGAGACATCGAGTGACCATTTAACACTGATCATGTTAATCTTATAGGGAAAACACATATTTTCTTGACTATATGACAGAATACAGGTATGGTTGATGAATGAATCACATTCCATTAATCCTTATGGATAAGAACATCACATGTGCTATTTATAGAATGAAATTTAATATCTCTATGTGGCCACACACTCCCACCGTCAATCTCAATTGAGGGTCCACATGGAAATCTAATCATACAAGAGGAGAAAACCCATATCGGTTAAGGTATTTCCAAGGACATGATTAATAACATACAAAACCACATCAATATAAGCTAATTCACTATAAAGGCATTTATAAGTAGGCTATAATAGTAAAAAAGTTTTCAAGTTTAGTGTTTATCTATTATTATGTAGTGGGGACTCAAATAAGATCCATAAACCCCTAATATACTAATGATATCGATATGACACTCTTTGTGTTATACTTATTTGGTCATCTAGTTCACATAAAGAATATTTTTTTTTACTCATGATAATATTATATATCTTTATACAAAAATTCTACTAACACAAACCATAATATTTCTTTATAACATATTAAAATCCATGAAGAACATTGGTTTAGGATAAAATGAAAGGCATAATTTGAGAGGTAAAATATCATTTTACTTTACAATATATATATATATATATATATCTCTCTCTAATGTGAAAAAATAATAATTTGGAGGTTTCTTATAATGTGTCATATTTTAATATTCCAAAACTCTATAATAATATTTAACAACCCCAACATTATAATGAATTTATCATATTATATTTGATAAAAAGATATATCATCCATATATTTCATATTTTTTTTGGTTTTATTAACACATTAAAATATATATAACCCACTTCAACTATTTAAGTGACTATCTAATACTACCATCCCAAAATACTATTTAGTGATAAATGACAATTTAGTAATCTAGTTGGAATAATGGTGAGATTTAGGAAATAGATTCCCAACTGTTCATCTTAGGGCATACATTCAAATAGATGAACTTCACAACAGAAAATTTTATGATGCATCTAATTTTCCTATATAGAACTACTTTTATGTTTATTATCACGATCTTTGGAACATTATTCTATTAAAAATTATGCTAATATAATGTAACAACATACATTTTTTAATTATATATCCTAACTCTCTTGGGGTATTAAGTAAACTAAAATTGGAACATTGATTGGTGTTGTTATTTATTTGTTAATATTTAACTTATCTAATTCCAATTATAATCATAAATACTATACGTTTTTTATAATATCACCCTATGAAACATAATAACTTTTGTTTATTTTATAAAATATTTTTGATTAACACTTTTATCGTAGTTATAGCACTTTTATCCACGTATTCTTCTCAAAACATGCTATAGATATTTATGAACCAAAAACCATGTCCATAAAAATTAATCATTTCATTTTTTTAATAAATCAACATTGTTATCAATCATTTTCTACTTTCATATAAGATAAATGATAAAATATATAAATATTTTACCTATATTAATATGAACTTTATAAAATTATTTAAATTAAAATTCTCTATCTAGTCAAAATTTACTTAATCAATTGATTATAAGATACAATCATAAAAAAATAATTTATTTGTTTTGAAATCTTATATATTTATATTTTTTTAATGTACATTTTTTATCACATATATTCCAAAATACCAAAATTAATTTATGTAACATCCATACATATCAGTATTCATGGTGTTTTACAAACTACTTCCGGTATAAATTCGAAAATCAAATGATGTAAAATTATTGGCCATATTTTTTGAAAACCATAGATATAAGTAACCTTGATTTAAATATTCATGAAATATTACTAAACATTTCAACTAACTTTTATACTTCTAGTTTAAATTTTACCCACTTTACCAATCCATATAGTACTATAATCTAGAAAATATAAGCACAGTTCATTTATTCTGAATACTTATATAATACCATGTTATCCTTATTTGAATTAACTAATAATCTCATTTGATTTCAATATATGAAAATTTCATAAATTTCATATATAGAACAATAAATTTTTTTCTCTCTTTAATTTATGTTTTAGAACTGTTGAAATCCTAACTACATATATAAAAAACACCTAGTATCATTTTATTAAACAAAAAAGGATTTATTTATATTAAAAAGAGAAAATGGTGTAAAAGAAACATTTTATAAGGATTCTATCCAATATTTAAGAATCTTAATCCTTGGATCTATTACATTGAATAGACATTCAAGATCCCAACATCAACTATTTTCCCCTTTCTAGGCTTTTGTATTTTAAAAAAACATAAAAATATTATAATAGATATCATATATTTGTCAAAATAATAAAATTTATTTTTATGACCAATTGATTTTTATGGAAACCTTTAGTATTTAAATTTCATCAATTAATTTAGTTATATTGAATTTTATTTGACACACGCAATCCATTTTAATATATGAGACTTAAATTACCCAAATCATTGGCATACCTATTCATATTGGTTACATCAGTGTAGATTATGATTCATTTTTTCATTCTTTATCTAATCCTATTGAATCCCTAATGGAATCATAATATGGAACTATATGTATCAATATTCACTTAATGAATAACTATTACACTTTGTTAATGAGGAAGGTAATTTTTGACAAATAGGATTTTCCTTAAGAATATTACTTAAATCACCCATATTTAAATTATCTTATAGTAATGTTTTCCATTTCAAATATTAATCTCTACATTTGATTATTATTATTATTTTTCGAAATGAAATAATCATTAATCACATGATTATCATGTTTTATAACCATTCAAAAATTAATTTTTGTAATAGATCTTCATCTAAAATTATTATTAATTTTAATATTTTTTCATGCCTATTAGTAGGCCTAGATCCAAATTATAGAAATAAATGGGTCATCCATGACTTGTCTTTTTCCACATAGTTATTTAGATAATTTACCCACAAATCATTTAATAGATAAATCTAGGATAGTCAAGAAGAAAAATCATTTGTCCAATAAATCATATGGAAATCCCAACTCAATTCCCCCTGTATCCTAACCCTCGTAAGATCACCCAACTAGATTAACCAAAAATACATGTTCCATGAACTTAATAACATAGGAAAATATAGGGGCACCCATTTATTCCATGATTTACCTATAGATGTTCCACTTTCACCAATAATTTTGTTCATTTTACAAGATAATCCATGGGAATATATCTTTATAATAACCTACCTAGTTGGATAATCAAGGTATTGATAAGTTTAGATTTTGAGGAAATATTACTCAATGTTTTTAAGTGGATTTTTAGTCTCACATCTAATCTCATGTGATTAACTTTCTTTATAATTACTTCTATTAATTTAGTTCGAATCTTTTAGACTCCACTTAATCATTATGTTACAAAAACATTATGTGTAACTATTTACAAAGATGAAAAGTTTGTGTAATAGAACAAAAATAGATTTCTAATATATTCATAAATATCCAAATTTATAATATGAATAAGATATATGAATTATTCAATTACTTTTTTATATTTATATGAATTTTCCACACTCCAAATGAGTATGCCCAATGTGACTAATATCCAAACCCATTCACCAACCTATAAAAAGCATAAGTCTCTAGGTAGGTAGGTATTCTGACCCTAATTACCTCTACCTGAGTATACATTAACAAATAGAGAACAAAATTCATTATAACTCAAAAAAAATATTTATATACTATATTAAAAAATTAAATTCAAGATAATAACTTCAGTTACAAATAGAGGCCAAGGTAGTGGAAAATTTAAATACGTTATAGACACATTCCAATCATGAAATAAAATTATATATATAGAATCACTTAAATAATTTTACTAAATAATACAAAATGTAGCAACCAGACCCCATAATACTCGGTTCAAGTGTCTACTACCATTACATTAGCATGACTAAAAGAAACCAAATCCCAAGGGACCAAAAAATTTAGTAGTATTGGTAAACCAGACATATAAATCCTTCTTGTATTAATAACGAATACACTAATTAGAACATATTTTTTTAATTCTAGGATAAATTTATGTCAACTAGTATATCCATTAGTATTTTCCTTTGAATGATTCTCAGATTCCCATAGAAAGGAAACAAAATAAATTTTATCATAAATTCTCATTAAAGGTTAATTATAGTAGAAAAAATAATGAATAAATGTTAAAAATTATTATGGAATGATAAATAACTGAACACACGTACCGTATAATAAGCATACTTTGAAAGAAGTGAATAAAAAATATTTCAAGGTAATAACTAGAAAACATCCCATTTAAATAAATAGATTTATGAATGTCAATATGGAATAGTTAGAAAATGAAACACATTCCATTTAATCAATGAAATGAAAATAAAATTTTTCCATAGATATGTAAATGAAAAATCTCATGGATGAATAATAACTAAATTTAATTGAGGAAAATGATACATTATTGAGGTCATGGTTCTTAGGTACATAACATTACTGCCATTACCTTTCACAAGATTATTTTGCTTGTTGAGTTGGAATCCATATAATCTGTGCAATTAATTCGTCTGATGAGACTAACAACGTATCAAGACACTATATATAACCTGGCTCCACCCATGTCATACCTATAGAATGAAGTCATCATAGTTAAAAATCAAAAAATTAACATTCCTAATCAAATATCTGTATTGAATAAAAGATACGGATTTATAAATTTTTTCCTAAATAATAAAATAACAATAAAATTGAACACCATATGAGAAATGGAATAAGGTTCTGGAAATAAACATATCTATAAAAAATGATATAGATACTTATGGTAAATTTAATGGGGAATAAAAGGAATCAACTTTGTGAATTTGAATATTATCCTTTAAAAAAGAAATTATATATTGTATAGAGGAAGAATAAACATGGTTTCAATACAACATATCCCAAGTGGAGTAGAAATAACTGTTTATTTTTTTTATGAATTAAAATACTGTAAAATATATCTTTAAAACATTATTGAGGAAATTATTGTTTTTAATTTGAAAAATATTTTGAAAATATTTTTTTTTTAAATCAGTTTTTTTTAAAATGTTCTAAGAATTATCCTTTTAAACATTCAATGTAAGGTCAATTAAATTATGATTGGTAAAATTGTACATGTTGCATGAGGTAAAAATAAACTTCCATTTTCGAGGTAAATATTTTAGAAAAATTACTTGTTTGGAAAGAGGCAATAATATTCCTTTGAAAACAAGGGTAAATCAAAAGAGGAAAAAATGTATTAATTAGATCATTTTCAAATGGATTAAAAGATTTTTCAAAACCATTTAATACAATATGGTTTTAGAATAAAATATTTTCCCCAACAAAATATACAAATAATTTTGGGTTTTCATAGAAACATTTGTAAGATATTTTCATTACCGAAGAGGGAAAAATTGGTAATAATACTTGAAAATGACATGAATAACCAGGGGTGGATAATATAAACGGGTTTATTAGAAAATAACCAAAACAATTCCCCTTTTTGAAATCAAATGTATACAATCCTGAAAATTTTAGATTATAAACTAAATCGTTCATAATATTTTAATGTTGGATCGAAAATCAATGAATGAGTAGATTATGTGTACCAAATATAAATACACATATAGAAGTGTAAATTCATCGATAGATAATAAAGTTCATTATGAATATAATAATAGAATATGATTAACAATGAGTATGTAATATAACGTGTTTAAATGAAAATGGAATATGAAATTCTTTTCCACTTGAAAACTTTTTACTCGAATACCCTTAAATGAAATAATTCAAAATGAAACTCCAAATATCATAAAGAATGAATGAATGATGATATTATATGAAGAATAGCATTATGAACACCATATATAAGATACTAGATTTAAAAAAATAACATTTTTGTTTAAAGACTTTGTTAACAATCAAAAAATTAAGTGAGATTGAAAAGATAATCAGTAAAAACATTCTCGATAAGAATATTGTTTGAACATTAAAAAGTGTCCCATACCAAATAAAAACATTTGAATAAAAATATACATGAAGTAATAATGACAAATGAAACATATATTTTTAGTAAAATAAATATCTTAATGCAATAACATTTCAAAGTGAATCATATACTCCATATAAAATAAACATGGTGAATTACATCAAATAAGACTCAATGAAATGTAAACTGAGATGCAATTCATTACCTTTCCTTTCCATTTAAGTTAAAATACATTAACATTATATATAATAGATTTACACATGTAAATAAATTACACTAAAACCATAATCATATTTATAAAATAATATATTAACATATTATAAATCCTTTTACCCGTTTGTTGATGATCTTTCGTTATTTTTACTATTTAGGCTGTTAATTGCCAAGTTGGTCAAGTATGTTTTGACTTATTATTTGTTGTTAATATTAATTAGATAATGATTTCATCATATAAATTATTTAAAAAATGATTTCAATATCATATATGTTCAATAAATATATATTTATAATAATCCATAATATTTTGAGATAAGAAATTAAATGGACCGTTCATAGAGAGGGTATGTCGTGCATACGCATGAACACTGCTTTAATTTATTTGATGTATTAGATGAATAGAAAAAAATATATACATAAATATATTACAATTATTATACCTATCTATTTAATATAGGTTACATAGTTTATTTAAAACCATGTTTTATAAATTCCATTTATATTGTGAACAACTCACATCGCTTGAAGGGGGCGGTAGTCCACACATCCACAAACTATGTCATCATATTTTCACAGAATGGAATGAATACATGTATGAGTAATGAAAGAATAACATAAGAATAATTAAATTATAAATATTATAAATAAAATATGTAAACATAATTTCCATGATAATTCTCAACCCTAGAGGTGGAAAAAGAAAAATGAACTTCGTTTGGTGAGTCAGTAGTTCATCATACACATAAATGTTATGTTTGTTTCCAATTAGATGTACATGTTTGTAAGTGTAGGTTGAAAACATGAATTAAAAAATATTAGTATATTGAGGATAATGTTTTTATCATATAATTAGGGGTTAATGAGAGTTTTGGTGATATATAATTGAAATAAATATAAATAGATTGAGGAAAGATGTTACATCTTCTTTGGGTAACTCCTCTTGAATTACACTGAAGGCATTATAGAGATGGATTTCATCTTAAGGTGATTTGTTTTTGAAAAGGTTAGAAATTATAAGGAGATATTAATGGAAGATGTTTTTTGGGACAATGTGTATTTATATTTTTGAGGAATTTGGATTCTTGGGTTCCTTTTTATAGGTGAGGAGGAGTGGCACTTTTGTATATTATGTAAAATGGAATTCTTCACACTTTTTCCCATATCACATAGATAAAATAATGATCAAGGTTTTATCTACGGTATTATAAGTTTTAAATATGAACATGAAATAGATTTTAGACCAGTTTCTAAGTAAATTTTTTCTCTTAAGTCAAAGATTTAGTCCCATATTATGGTAATTTTTTACTTAATCATTGTAATTGTTTTTATTACTTTTATTAATCATTTTGGTAAAAATAAATAAGTTTAAGAAATCAAAAATCAGAAATTATTCTTATAATGAATACGGAATCCATTTTTCTAAATTTAAATCATAGATGTGGTAGAAATTATTTTAAATTGAATCCTACAGATGGGAAGGCAATTGGGGTTGATAAAGTAAAAATGTTCAAAATTTTGCTAGAATTATATATCAAATTTCAATGTGGAATTGATTATAATGACCTAAATTGAATTAATAAATGAAAATTGATCTAATTTAACTTTAAAACCTATTTCAAATATAAACAATCCTTATAAATAAATTAGGTGAAAAATAGGTTTTAAATTCAAATTCAGTATTTTTCACTATTCATTAAAAAATGAAACTTCAATGAAAAATACAAAAAATTAAAAATAACCTAAGTTTTATGATTTTTTTCAAATATGAAGTTATTTTGATATAGAAAATATATAAATGATCCTTTAATTGGATTTAAAATGGAGCATACATTAAAATGCTGTAAAAGTGCCTTAATAAAAATATAGGTTTCTATGTGTACTATTGGATTTGTTCTTATATCATGCATATCAAATCCTTTGGATAAATATAAAAAATAATTTATGAGGTATATATATATATCATTAATATCAGTCAATAATTTTATTTAATTTAATTTATTATGATTAAATAGCTTTATGATCTTATAAAAATTTTTCCATAAAAAATAGTCCATTTTTATTAAATAGGTTCTTATATTCATTTAAAATAAATTTCTAACTAACAAATTAAATTTATATTTTTTAAACAAAAATTTTCATAAGATATTTAATATAATTCATAAATAATAATTTAACTACTAGGTTGATTCATATTATATTAAATAGTAATAGTTTTATTATATATTGTTGTTCGGTAAAACTCAACATTGTGTGTAGTAAATGTCATTTAAGAAAATTATTCTTGTGTGTGACATACACTAATTTAGTGTCGCGTGAATTAAAATATATTAAATTTATTAAATTTATTTTAAATTTTAAATATACTATAACGGCCCAAAATTTTGAATAAATATTGTTTCCTAATTTCATGTGTTATTTTATTTTATTTTTATACTCAACAAAAACAATTTATTTGATAAACATGATTATAATTAAAATGAGACCATTGGGTTCTGACTGTTATATGACCATTGGTCAATATGACCACTTTGAACAAAATGTTTTGATTATTGTCTCTAAATACAATTAATCTTGGTTAATTATTATAGAAAGAAGATTCGATGGCCTCACCTAGTAGTCTTGGACCAATCGAAGCCCATCTAACAGAACTTGGGAAGGAGGTAGCACCATTGGGATTTGCTCTGGACCAAACCCAAGCTAAACTTCATCATGTGAAGCTAGAACGGAATCGCCTTCGCAAGAAGTTCAAACTGATATAAATTATTACTCGGGCAATGTTGGTCGAGCCTCCCTCGGACTCTCTCACCTTAGCACACCTTACACTTAGGTCCTATGGTGGTGTGATAAGGGGCTATGTACGGAGACCGTAACTGCCTTGTGTAATACTTTGTTTTAAATAAAAATTGGTATTTCTTCTTATGATGAAGTTATGAATTTTCAAATGACCGGATAAATATAGTATGCATATTTTTGATGAATTTTAGAAAAAGGTTATTTTAAAAATGTTTATGTAAACCTTAAATAATTAAAAATGTGTAATGATTTTCGAAAAATGGTCTTCTACAATTATGTTCAGTACAAAATTTGGAGTCTAATAAGATCAACTTGATTTTTGATGAATAGTAAATTATGATTAGGATTAGTAATATGACCAAAGGGATTAGTAATCTCACTTAAAGAAAGTTTTAAAATAATTTAGGCACCTTGATTAAGTAATGTGATTCAATAAAATGGTTAAATAACGGTTTCATAAATTATTATTCAAGTATTAGTTTTTTTTGGGTGAATAGTGTTTTTTAATTAAAAATTAAATTAAAAATATTTAGAAAATTATTTTTATAAAATGGATTTCATTTTTGACCTCAGATCACCGATATTATGTTATGGTAATTTTTGTGGTTTTTTCTGAAAAAAATGAATTTTTGGTGAATAGTGTATTTATTTAAAAAAATAAATTAAAAATATTTAGAAAATTATTTTTATAAAATGGAGTTCATTTTTGAAATCAGAGCATTGATATTTGATTAAGGTGAAATTTTGGGATCTTTCGGAGAAAGTTGAATTTTCAGTGAATAGTGAAAATACAGTTTTAGGGTTTCGATATGTTTAATGACATCATAACTGTGTCATGATGATGTCATGAGATTTTTAAAGGTTTGTCCGGCCAAGGGTGATGAATTATTGTTTTTTGGGCCCCATGTGGCCTAACTCCATGATAAATGTCAAGGGATATCACATGGGTTTGAGAAAAGCACATGTGAGGTGTCCCTTGGCCATTAATGCCTTGTCCCCTCACTTTCCCTATAAATACCAAGCCCTCCTCTCATCCATTCGACTCCCCACTCTTCCCCAACGAAGTTCTGGTCTCATTACCTCCCAAGGAGTCCTCCCAAGGTGCCCTCAAGCCCTCAAGGTCCCATCATTTTAGGTTTAAGAGTTACATTTTAAGGTAAGGGATCCGACCTCTCTCTTTCATTTCAAGTAATCTCTTTTATGTCATTCCTTTTATGCCACATGTTATTATGTTGGAGGATGTTCTTTTATACTTTTCTTACTGCCCTTTTTATGTTCATATAATGAGATATCCCCTCTTACTCTCATTATTTCGTTTTATGAAGTTTTAAGTGGCGCCGTTAGGCTGCCGAAATTTTTGTAACGGATTCTTTATCCCTTCTCATTTTTCAAGATCTATTTTCATGTAAAGTATTTCAAGTTCCTTTTTATTATTTTGGGGTATGATCTCTAAATTTATCATACTGATCTTTTATGATCATATGATGAGAGACCCCATTTGATCTCTTCAATTCAGTATTTTGATGTTTTAAGTGGCGCCGTTAGGCTGCCGAATTTTTAAGTGGTTCTTCACCCTTCTCGTTTTGAAGTTCTACTTTCATGTCAATTCTTACAAGTTCCTTTTTGTTATGTTGGGGTATGATCTCTATATCTATCATACTGGAATCTTATGTTCATATGATGAGAGACCCCATTTGATCTCTTCAATTCAGTATTTTGATGTTTTAAGTGGCGCCGTTAGGCTGCCGAATTTTTAAGTGGTTCTTCACCCTTCTCATTTTGAAGTTCTACTTTCATGTCAATTCTTTCAAGTTCATTTTTGTTATGTCGGGGTATGATCTCTATATCTATCATACTGGACTCTTATGTTCATATGATGAGAGACCCCATTTGATCTCTTCAATTCAGTATTTTGAAGTTTTTAGTGGCGTTGTTAGGCTGCCGAATTTTTAGGGGATTCTTTCACTCTTCTCATTCTTTTCAAAGTTCTACTTTCATGTCAAGTCTTTCAAGTTACTTTTAATTATGTTGGGGAATTATCTCTATATCTATCATACTTAACTCTTATTTTCACATGATGAGAGACCCTATTTGATCTTTTCAAATCATTTTTGTTGAAGTTTAAGTAACGTCGTTAGGCTGCCGAACTTTCATAAGAGAAATCTAATTTTTGTCTTCCTTCCATGTTTTTCATTTCAAATGGTATGTCCTTTAAATTTCATTACCATGATCATTTATCCTTCTTATTCTATCCATATACTGTTTTATGGGTCATTTATGAATGTTTGACCCATTTTCCCCCTCTTTTTAATGTCTTCTAAAACCTCATAACATAGTCGTTATGCTGCAGAATTTCCGTCTCAAAATGTCTCTCTCTTTTTCTAAAGTTCTTTTATATGATTAAGTGAATACTCAAAGATCTTTCTTATAAAGGGGTATTCACATATATACCAAAATGTTCTATTTTAAATTCTGGGATTTACATACATGAGACCCACCTCCCTTTTTGTGGGTTTTAAAGTGACGTAAAGATCATGTCTTTAAAGCAGTGTTTAAAACGTTATGATTATGAAATGAAACCCATTTATTTTATGCTATATGGGTTATTTATGAAATTTTTGATGATGATATATGTGGCTCAAATGATAATAAAGTCAAATTTAAGGGTTCACCCTGATAGCGCTCCAATGCATTGGGTAAAGACTTAATCTCTAGAGATGACCATTTTTAACGACGCCTAAGTGAATAACCTTGGTAATTTTGAACGACACCTTGGGGATGGACCTTGGTGAAACGAAACGATTGTCAATATTAAATGTTGCAGCCACATCTTCAAGTTATGAAAAAGTTTTATTTTTATTATGATATGCCTCATGATTTCATTTTCATGCCTTAAAGTTCTTTTCATGACTTTATTGATGTATCTCAAGATCATATGTAAAATGTTTCACTTGTTTCCCTTGCTGGGCCTTCTGCTCATCCTTTATTTTGATGTATGTCCCCAGGTTATGAGATGCATTAATGAGCCTAGGGTGAACATGAGGAGAAGCCTTTCAAGTGTTTAAGAAGAATGTTTTTTTTCATGTTTTATGTTCCTTGTTTCCAAGACACTAAACCTTAAAGATCCTCAGTTCCATGTAATGGAATGAAAGTTATGTTATAAAAAGACGGGATGCTATAGTTGGTATCAAAGGATGGTTTAGTTATTTGTGGAAATTAGGATATGAAAACTTTAGGAAGAATCCTATAGAAAAGTCAAAATATTGGAAATCTTCCTAGTATTTTGGTGAGTATTGAGTAAGGGGTTGCCAAGCAAATACATCCATGTCTGGATACGAGCAGGTAGAGGTGGATCTGGCACAGATGTACATAGGGGTAAAACCCGAAAACACCGCTTTGAGCTAGACTCGAACGGGAACTGGTACACGACAATGGGCCTTGCTTCACTCTTGGTTACGACACTCCCGGGGGATATGCTTTGGTAAATTCATAAGCTTAGTATGAACCATTATTAAAGGAACAAAGATAAAATAAAATAAAGATTCACATAAGAATATATGATCATGGATAACCTAGATGGGAATCTAGGGGATCACGTGTTAGGGTATACTTTTCAACTAAAAGTTATCCTTATATGCTTTAAGTTTCTTTTCATGATTATTGGCTAAGTATTTAAGCCCCTAATTATAGTTCTTTTCTTAGTTAATGGAAGGAAATGGAAGAACATGTCTCAACAACCAATGTGATAGGAAATTCTACGATTGCCGTATTAATATGACAGATATGATTAGGGGATTAAAATGTGTTTTTTATTTTGGAAGACGTTCACTATTTTGGGGACCCTATATGATTGAGGTAAATAGATTACAACGGTATTTTCATTGAGGAGTAAGGTTGACTTATATTTGAAGAATCTATGAATTTAAGGCGGACTTATAGTAATTTTGGTTACTTATGGGAATGATTAACCTATCTTGGGTTAAATATGTTTAGGTTAGATAATTTTGTTATAAGATGTTAGGAGTGGTTGATGTTGTTTGGAGATGAACAATGAAGTTTATTTTGGAAGACTATGTTATCAAATCCTTCTTGTATTTGGGTTTCAATCTTAGTTTGGTTTATTTTGAGGAATTTTAAGGACCGTTATTTATGGAATGGACTATGATGAAATTTGGGTAGTACCATGGAACTTTGAAGATTTAAAAGTAGTTTCCATTCCTATGGGATTATTTCTTTTTGAAGAGTTGTTTTACCTTACCCTTTCGGTTTTTGGGATAATGTTTAAAGATGAAAGAAATATATAGTAATCTTTTGTGGATTATGAGATTCTCTAGAAGATGATTCTTGTGTTTTAATGAGACCAAGTAGTTTTTAGTTTAGAGAAAAGAATAGTTTTGGGTAGAAACTTATTAAAGGATGAAACTCTACATGAAGGTAGATATATTTCCTTATTTTTTTGTTCTATGTTGTAAATGAATTCCTCAAAGTAATGAAAAGTAACGTAAAACAAAAACGTTTTTGGTTTACGTTTCCTACTAGGTAATCAAAGACCGCTTGCACACATCATAATTTTGGGATTTTCTGGTGGTTAACTTCCTCCTAATCATGTTTTCTATCACTCTCCTTTAGGACGTGACCCTTTTTTTTCTCCTCCATGTCCATGTTTCCTACATGGAATCCTAGTATGAGTAAACTCGGGTGGCCTTTGTACTTCCTTTTCTTTCATTTAAAGTAATGGTGTCACAGACTCCTTTTTCGATGTGGGACTTTCAATAAAATTTCAAAACCCAATTTTTAAAATTGCGAGGATGCAATTTCTTAAGGGGGGAAGATTGTAACGGCCCGAAATTTTGAATAAATATTGTTTCCTAATTTCATGTGTTATTTTATTTTATTTTTATACTCAACAAAAAAAATTTATTGGATAAACATGATTATAATTAAAATGAGACCATTGGGTTCTGACTGTTATATGACCATTGGTCAATATGACCACTTTGAACAAAATGTTTTGATTATTGTCTCTAAATACAATTAATCTTGGTTAATTATTATAGAAAGAAGATTTGATGGCCTCACCTAGTAGTCTTGGACCAATCGAAGCCCATCTAACAGAACTTGGGAAGGAGGTAGCACCATTGGGCTTTGCTCTGGACCAAACCCAAGCTAAACTTCATCATGTGAAGCTAGAACGGAATCGCCTTCGCGAGAAGTTCAAACTGATAGAAATTATTACTCGGGCAATGTTGGCCGAGCCTCCCTCGGACTCTCTCACCTTAGCACACCTTACACTTAGGTCCTATGCTGGTGTGATAAGAGGCTATGTAAGGAGACCGTAACTACCTTGTGTAATACTTTGTTTTAAATAAAAATTGGGATTTCTTCTTATGATGAAGTTATGAATTTTCAAATGACCGGATAAATATAGTATGCATATTTTTGACGAATTTTAGAAAAAGGTTATTTTAAAAATGTTTATGTAAACCTTAAATAATTAAAAATGTGTAATGATTTTCGAAAAATGGTATTCTACAATTATGTTCAGTACAAAATTTGGAGTCTAATAAGATCAACTTGATTTTTGTTGAATAGTAAATTATGAATAGTTATTTTATGATTAGGATTAGTAATATGACCAAATGGATTAGTAATCTCACATAAAGAAAGTTTTAAAATAATCTAGGCACCTTGATTTAGTAATGTGATTCAATAAAATGGTTAAATAACGGTTTCATAAATTATTATTCAAGTATTAGTTTTTTTTTGGGTGAATAGTGTTTTTTAATTAAAAATTAAATTAAAAATATTTAGAAAATTATTTTTATAAAATGGATTTCATTTTTGAACTCAGAGCACCGATATTATGTTATGGTAATTTTTGTGGTTTTTTCTGAAAAAATGAATTTTCAATGAATAGTGTATTTATTTAAAAAAATAAATTAAAAATATTTAGAAAATTATTTTTATAAAATGGAGTTCATTTTTGAAATCAGAGCATTGATATTTGATTAAGGTGAAATTTTGGGATCTTTCTGAGAAAGTTGAATTTTCAGTGAATAGTGAAAATACAGTTTTAGGGTTTCGGTATGTTTAATGACCTCATAACTGTGTCATGATGATGTAATGAGATTTTTAAAGGGTTGGCCGCCCAAGGGTGATGAATTATTGTTTTGGGGGCCCCATGGGGCCTAACTCCATGATAAATGCCAAGGGAGAGCACATGGGTTTTAGAAAAGCACATGTGAGGTGTCCCTTGGCCATTAATGCCTTGTCCCCTCACTTTCCCTATAAATACCAAGCCCTCCTCTCATCCATTCGACTCCCCACTCTTCCCCAACGAAGTTATGGTCTCATTACCTCCCAAGGAGTCCTCCCAAGGTGCCCCCAAGCCCTCAAGGTCCCATCCTTTGAGGTTTAAGAGTTACATTTTAAGGTAAGGGATCCGACCTCTCTCTTTCATTTCAAGTAATCTCTTTTATGTCATTCCTTTTATGCCACATGTTCTTATGTTGGAGGATGTTCTTTTATACTCTTATTACTGCCCTTTTTATGTTCATATAATGAGATATCCCCTCTTACTCTCATTATTTCGTTTTATGAAGTTTTAAGTGGCGCCGTTAGGCTGCCGAAATTTTTGTAACGGATTCTTTATCCCTTCTCATTTTTCAAGATCTATTTTCATGTAAAGTATTTCAAGTTCATTTTTATTATGTTGGGGTATGATATATAAATTTATCATACTTATCTTTTATGATCATATGATGAGAGACCCCATTTTATCTCTTCAATTCAGTATTTTGATGTTTTAAGTGGCGCCGTTAGGCTGCCGAATTTTTAAGTGGTTCTTCACCCTTCTTGTTTTGAAGTTCTACTTTCATGTCAATTCTTTCAAGTTCCTTTTTGTTATGTTATGGTATGATCTATATATCTATCATACTGGAATATTATGTTCATATGATGAGAGACCCCATTTGATCTCTTCAATTCAGTATTTTGATGTTTTAAGTGGCGCCGTTAGGCTGCCGAATTTTTAAGTGGTTCTTCACCCTTCTCGTTTTGAAGTTCTACTTTCATGTCAATTCTTTCAAGTTCCTTTTTGTTATGTCGGGGTATGATCTCTATATCTATCATACTGGACTCTTATGTTCATATGATGAGAGACCCCATTTGATCTCTTCAATTCAGTATTTTGATGTTTTTAGTGGCGCTGTTAGGCTGCCGAATTTTTAGGGGATTCTTTCACCCTTCTCATTCTTTTCAAAGTTCTACTTTCATGTCAAGTCTTTCAAGTTACTTTTAATTATGTTGGGGTATTATCTCTATATCTATCATACTGAACTCTTATGTTCACATGATGATAGACCCTATTTTATCTTTTCAAATCGTTTTTGTTGAAGTTTAAGTAACGCTGTTAGGCTGCCGAACTTTCATAAGAGAAATCTAATTTTTGTCTTCCTTCCATGTTTTTCATTTCAAATGGTATGTCCTTTAAATTTCATTACCATGATCATGTATCCTCCTTATTCTGTCCATATACTGTTTTATGGGTCATTTATGAATGTTTGACCCATTTTCCCCCTCTTTTTAATGTCTTCTAAAACCTTGTAACATAGCCGTTATGCTGCAGAATTTCCGTCTCAAAATGTCTCTCTCTTTTTCTAAAGTTCTTTTATATTATTAAGTGAATACTCAAAGTTATTTATTATAAAGGGGTATTCACATATATAGAAAAATGTTCTATTTTAAATTCTGGGATTTACATACATGAGACACACCTCCCTTTTTGTGGGTTTTAAAGTGACGTAAAGATCAAGTCTTTAAAGCAGTGTTTAAAACGTTTTGATTATGAAATGAAACCCATTTATTTTATGCTATATGGGTTATTTATGAAATGTTTGATGATGATATATGTGTCTCACATGATAATAAAGGCAAATTTAAGGGTGCGCCCTGATAGCGCTCCAATGCATTGGGTAAAGACTTAATCTCTAGAGATGACCATTTTTAACGACGCCTTGGTGAATAACCTTGGTAATTTTGAACGACACCTTGGGGATGGACCTTGGTGAAATGAAACGATTGTCAATATTAAATGTTGCAGCCACATCTTCAAGTTATGAAAAAGTTTTATTTTTATTATGATATGCATCATGATTTCATTTTCATGCCTTAAAGTTCTTTTCATGACTTTATTGATGTATCTCAAGTTCATATGTAAAATATTTCACTTGTTTCCCTTGCTGGGCCTTCTGCTCATCCTTTATTTTGATGTATGTCCCCAGATTATGAGATGCAGTAATGAGCCTAGGGTGAACATGAGGAGAAGCCTTTCAAGTGTTTAAGAAGAATGTTTTTTTTGTTTCATGTTTTTTGTTCCTTGTTTCCAAGACACTAAACCTTAAAGATCCTCAGTTCCGTGTAATGGAATGAAAGTTATGTTATAAAAAGACGGGATGCTATATATACTATAAAATTTCAAGATATTACATTCCCTTACACGCTTAGTGTTTCGTGACTTACACTCTATTGAATACAATGTTCTTATATTAGATTTTTGAGGTCTTACACACAATATTCACATTTCTTAGTAAAATTACGAAATATTAATAAAAATGGAATAAATAGAAAATTAATAAATAATTAATATATTTAAATAGGAGATAAAAATTTATGAAGAACTCATAAATAATTTCTAATTAAAAATATGTTATAATCACATCATTAATAATAGGGGTATTCTAAAATTTTTAATATAAATAGTTTATATTCATTTCAATATGAACTCTTTCATAACTACCATTATATGGAATTTCTATTTTAAATATAGATATGAATTATACACATTTTATTATTCAATTAATTTAATGCAATTTTTTTAGTTAATATAAATATCAAATACATAATTATTTGTTTAAACTTGATCACATTAATAATGAAAACATTTTTTATATGGTTTAAATAATATTCTAATAAGGCTGATTTTAATTTTTAATAATTAAAAATAATTAATTTTAGAAAATTCATAAATTAAATATAATAATTTTATACTTTGGCTCTATTTCATAATTTATAACTCTTTATAAATTACATTTCTTATAATTTATTATCATATAATTTATTTTTTCGATCATAAGACATTCCGTATAATTTGGTTAAATTTTATTTAAAATTTTCTCCTTAAATATTTTAGAATGTTAATTTTTTATAAAAATATGAATAATTTAATTATAACCCATTTATAATTAATTTAAGTATTTATAAATCCAATATAAATTAATTTTTAAAAAAATTATGTTTAAAATGATTTATAAGAAACTAATAAACCTGAAATATCATTTAAAATGTTAAATGTATTTAAAAAATATTAAAATAATTTTAATAACCCATACACATAGTGGTATTCCCATTTAAGGGTAAAACATTCAACCCTAATTCATGATACTTGTATTCCATTATATTTTGGTATGTCACTATATACATTTACATAGATTAAGTATAACACACTATGTAAAGGAAATTCAATGATTATATTTACACATCTTATTCATCATAATGTAAAAAATGATATTACTTTTATGTAAACACTTCACATTAGGGTAAGCCTCATTTACATTTATATGTCCTTCTAGAACCATTAAATAGTGGTTCCACCTTCACAAAAATCATTTTTCTAAAATTAAAAACAATTTACCCATTTAAAATCCATCTTTATAATGGTATCATGTAAGGTAAGTAGTTAGTTACAATTATATAACCATTTTAACAATTATACAACCTTTATGTAGCCATTATTTCACATAAGGGTAGTTTGTGATGACCCATACATAAACCCCTTACATAAGGGCACAACTTTTAATAAATCCATTTACGTAATTATAATTAAGAGGTGACCCATTAACATAACCTCTATTTATATTTTTTTAATTTATTTCATCAAAAATTTAATAAAAATAATAATGTATCAATATGATTCCACTAAATAGGTTTTTACCATCTAATGACCTTTTTAGATAAAGTAAAATTTATTAAAAAATACTTGTAGATGGATTTTTTTTGAAATATTATATGAAAACGTGATAAAAAAATAAACTGTTGTAAATGTGTGTACCATGGAACGAAGAGCCACCAAATCCATTTTTATCTTTTTTATAAGGATTATCCTTCAAAGAAATCAATGGGTTACACATAATCATCCAATGTATGAAGAAGATTAATCTTTTCTATAAGGTATTTTATTACCACCGTATAAAAAGAATAATTATAAATAGTGTTATGGGTCTCATGATGTTTTCTTTATATGAATGTGGTAATCACACAGTATCCAACCATCATATGGATTTACAAATTTTAATCTTGATGGAATCTCTTAAGGTTGTGGCCTTAATTAATGACTCATATGTATTTGCTCCCAAACACATCATCAAATGAAACACTACATTAAGGTACAATTGCCTTGGTGCTCGAATTGTCTAAAAGACAACTATTATCATAGGGATTATAAATGATATTCACGATTATTCATAAAAATCATTTTAATTTTAGACATCCAATATATATATATATATATTTCAAATATAAAAATCCATATGGAATATCTAAATTAGATAAATCATGTAAGTAATTCTTATTTAAAGTATTTTCCAGACGTGGTTGAAGAATGATGTCCTATCGTATTCCATGCATTGTAAATTTCATGATATTTATCACTAAAAACAATAAATAATATGTATTTTTGGTTGATGGATAGTTGGTATAGAAAAATTTTAATCAAGTTACATTGAGATTAAGGTAATGGATTTATGACAGTGTTTCCAATAAGATCAAAGGAGGAGATTGTAGGAGAAAAATGGAAATTTTTCTTTCCTGGTGTTGTGTGATGGATTAATTTTCAACCCTATAATTTTCAACATTGGTTTGTTGATGTGATGGATTTGTTGTGTCCATTCAAAAGGTAAGGTATATCAGGTTGGGTTTTTTATTTATCATGACCACATTTTCATATGATGTTTATATTTCAGATAAAGGGAAACTACTGAATTTAAGGAAGTAATGTGTGAGTATAAAATATCTATTAGAATCACACTAAGGGATAATTTTAAGTTATAAATGACATAGTACCACTCTGATAGTTCTACATCATAATAATTTTATAGAGAAGATTGAGTACTATGAAGACCATAATGTATTAATGAAGCAATGAATATATAACTGGTTTAGTGTGTGTGATAATTTTGTACTGGAGAATTAAGAAAAGGAAGAAGACTTAAGAAAATCAAAAGTTGTGAGAACAAAGTTATTCAAAGCCATATCATGGAATTATAGGAAAGGAAAGGTATTCTTGTAAGTTAATAAGATTGTTGAAATGTATCAATTGTTTGATGATTTTTTGTTAAAGAAAAATTTAAGGTTTCCTCATCAAAAAATGGAAAAGGTGAGAAGTTTGTAAAATAGTTTCATGAATTGAAAAATCATTGGGATCATGTTAAATGTTTTATAAGGAAGTTTCTTGAAATATCCTTTTCATATTTAGAAAATGAAAAGTTTTCCTAAAAGCATGGAGTGTTTGTGATGGTGGAGTTTTGTAACGAAGACACAACTGCGTGAACCATGGAAATAAAGATGGAGTCTCATGATAATAGTAAGTTACATGAAAATGGAGACACAAAATAAGAAAATTTCAGTGAACACGGAAACATAATATAATGTTCCTTTCCATATAAGGTACTTCCAAAAAGGGCCAAAAAGTTTTATAAATAGGCGGATTACCACCTAATTTATTGAATCGCCACTTATTGGTGATATATTATCTATTATTCTCAAAAGAGTTGCATGAAGGTATTTTTTACAGGAATCATTTCTGTGAACATGAGTCTTGCAAAAAATGGATTTATGTCTGTTTGACATAGTGTGTTTTTTGAACACCTTCACGCAAAAATTATTTTTAGGAAAGAAATTCTTTTGATAATTATTAATGCTAATATAAGTTGTTTTAATATGGTAACATAAGTCCATACATGAAAAGGAATATTCCGAAAATATTTCTTGTCTCATTAATATTGGGTGTTTTTTTGACATAGTCAGAGTTGTGTCAAAATTTTCAGATTCAAGATATAAAAAATATGCATAAAAGTGAAGTTTTCTGAAAAAGGGAAATAATTTCACAAAAAAGGTATGTTTTTTCACAAGTGAGTTTTGGATATTTACATGTATAAATCTATACAAAAATTTAATGGTATTCATTTCATACCTTTCCAATAGTTGACAATATTCCTTAAAAAATAGATCAAAATGGGAATCAACTCTTTTATGGTGTTATTCAAAATCAGGTTATGATGAGAAATATGAAGATTAATGAGAAATTGTTTTTGAAAAATCTACCATATAGTTAATTCGTATATTAGAATATGTTTCAAAAACCATTCCCTTATTATTTAGTGGGAAAACTTATATAGAAATGGGATTTACCCTTGGGGTAAGTAAGGTGACCACAAATATTATAAAGGGAGTATTCCCAAACATTGGAGTAACCTAGCCAAAATCCACCATCGATATATTATTATTATATTTTGGTATATAGACACAAATTTGATGTGTGATCCCTCGATATAACCTAGGGATAATGAATCATGTACAATTTCCATACCATTTGTTCTTTCATTTCTTACTTTCTATTGGAAAATAATTAACTCCTGCAGATTGAGCATTTCTTGAAATTATCTATATAAGGATAAGATAAGTGAACTTGTCAATCATATCATCACTTAATAGGTAAAAAATAGCGATTCAATTAATAAGTGAGCTCATGATCATTTTTGTTCACTAATATGTTCACGGGAATGTGGGAAAAAAGAATGAGTTTTATTCTTGGGTTTACCCCAGCCACCTAGGGATTTCTCACTAAAGTCCCATGTGGGTATGAAACCACATTATAATAATTTTCATAAAATATAAAATAAAGAATTATTATGATAATTATAACATGATTAAAATTATATAGATTCAAAAATATAACTAGGGTATAAGGATGAGAGTCTTTAAATATTGTCTTTCGTGAAAAAGTCCAGTTTGTACACAAATAAGGATTTGAAGGATGATTTTTTAATAAATTGGTTGTTGGTAACTTTAATGGAATTCTATATTATAATTTATGTATGAATATATTCCTAATATATATTTATATTAAATATATATTTATTATACAAGATATTAAGAGTGCGTTTGGAAAATATTTAGACCTGAGGTAAGGGTTTATATTATAATCTCATTTTTATTTGGTACAATTTATCATTGAATATATCATTGGGGAGTTTTATTATATTAATTTTCAAACCCAATATATTTGTTATACATTGGTAATTAATGGTTTTTTTTCTTTTTTTCCCTTATTTTATACTCTCTTTTATACTTAAAAGGATAAAAATAGCTTTTATTAAAATTTAACTATATTTCCACTTCGTCAAATGATTTTTTATTCCATATCCTTGTTATTTAAAATTATTTCAAGAATATTAATCTATAAAGAGAACTTATTATTTAATGACATTTAAAACTATATATTAATTCCATTTCAAGTTTGTAAAATTTATTATATTGTATTTTTTAATGAGGCACTTAGAGAATTTTACCATGGATTGAAATGAATATTTGTTTTAATGGTTATCACACAAACATATTTTCCAACTATAGTGACCATTATTTTCATTGAATATTCAATTAAATATTTCATTGGTTATTTTTAAATAAAATAATTTTCTTAATATTATAGTCATTTTAATTTGAAATGTCATAAAATTAAAATGATATTTTTATATGGGTTATAATGAACGCTTTGAAAGTTTGGTTAAACAAATAGTTCATCGATGTCAATATCCTTTTATTTATATTATGTGTATTTGGTAAAAATAATAAATTATAACATCCATTTTTATTATATGGGTGGCTTATGATTATCTGATGTTGGAATATTTATGAAACCTTTCTCTTTTCATGGGGTTATGAATATGATGGAATAATAAATGTTTTTATAATCTCATCGCATACATATATATGATTTTAATTATTTCATATGTGGTTCTAAAGAGTCCCTCCATTGAATTAAGAAATTTTTTGATATCTCATGATATCATATTAAATGGAATAAAGGGTAAACACAATTTATTGTGGATCTATTTACATTACAATAGTCTTAAGAGTGAACCTTCACTATGGAAATGATAAAATACTGAGTGAATTCGATACACTATCAGAAGTTTTACACAATTATAGAAATCAATGTGGACCTTTATTGATGAAATGATTTTATATGAATATGATTTTCCCAAAACGTTATATAGTATTTTCCTATTCTTGTTATATGATCTCAGGGATCAAGATTCATTATTGGTGATTCCTCACACTTATGATTCATTTATTTTGAAATTCTATAGACATATGATATGTCTCGTGATTTATGAAATATGAATTATTAGGTGTTAAATTTATAATAAATTATTAGGATCTCAAACCCATATGGTTTTAAAATTCTTTCATATGACTATTGATTAATATATCCCATGATTACCCTTACAGTGAATCTGATGTCACCCTTTCTTATGATTCCATTTTCCATACATTGTAAAAAAAGGTATTAAGTAATAAATATATAAAATGGGGATTTAAGTGACAAAATTTATTAGATATATTTAATATAACTCATATAATTTTTTGATTATGTATCTATTCTTCAAATGAATTGAACCTCCATGAATATCGGGAGTCTTTTTTTGTGAAACGTGTTGAATATTCATCTGAAAAAGATAAAATATTTATTTTGGTTACACTAGTGTATCCTCAAGTTTTAACCAATTAAAATTTTAAAAGTGATGTAAAAAATAGAAAACATTCCTAATATTTTCTACTTCTCTATGAATATAATGTTCTTTGATGCATCTTTTTCCCCAAAACATGGATCCCATCCTACGTACTTCAAACTCAAATTGAAGACAAATAATTTTATAGGAACTTATTAATATTGAATCAAATAATGACTCCATGAAATTTATAAAACAAGACTTTGTAAGGAAAATTATGAACAAAAAATGAATTAAATATCATATCATAGAATGAATTTACATGGTTTTTAAAATTTCTTATATAGTCTATGAAAATATACTATCTTCTAGAAGAGAGTATATTAAATGTATTTATACATATTTCATTATTAATCAACACTCAAAAAGTGATTTCATTATAATGATGAATAATTATCTTAAATACTAGTTATTTATAGGAGAATATACACCCACTTGACAATCATTGATCAACATATGTATTGAATATTCCCAAGGGTTTCTATCATCACTAGCTACTGCTCAATCCAGTTTCACTGACTTCTCAATAGATATTATAGACCTTGGATCTTCACTATCCATCTATATAAATCCACAAATTGTATTTCATTCTACTATATAAAAGAATCATATTTTTTATCCTTAGATATGAACTAGTGATCATAATGATTAATCCACTAATGTGTCATCTAAACCACTGAATCCCTCAATGATGTTCTTGAACCAAGAAACTAAATTCACACCTCAAGATCACCAAATATAGTCATAAAAATCTACATAAATGCATACATATCAATTTTGGTCAAAACAATACTTGATAGGTTCTTCAAGTGGACACACAAGTATCATTTTGGGTATATAATACTAATTCATCCATGAAATGAAGATGTTATTTTTATGTAGCAAGAAATTAGTTATTCAGTTCAACCCCTACATCACTACAAAGAACCACCTTGATAATAGGTCCCACAAATATCAAATTTGATTAAATTTAGTCCCATATATTCTATGGGGATATGTTTTTTTTATATCATAAATTCGATCATGTGTGAGGGAAAACTAGTTTTCCCTTTTTCTAGCCATTTAACGATCCAATATATTTAGTACATCGATGTGGGTAAAGCAGTATGGTACAAAAAAACTCATTTGACATGAAATGTATTGAATTACTTGATGAGACTGTGATAATATAATGTTTTTATAGAATAATATATATGAATAATAACTTAGATAACATATTTATATAAATAATACTCAAATTATAATCCCATTTTTACATCCTCTTAAATCCACTTGCATATATCATTCTCCTGAACTATCAATATTTCACCTATATATTATAATAAATATAATTATTATTACCAATACTGATATCTTAATAATATTATGTTTTCCTAGAATTACCATTGCTATAAATAAAAATGGCATTCCTTTGATTATAAAAATTTATATACACCATTGATAATATCATCATTATTTTAATTTCCTTGAATTATCCTCACCATCTCCTATATGGTGATCCAAATTTTAATTATTCATCTAAATACAAATTTTCATCCCACTCAATTCATTATTACATGGTTCTACATTATTAGAACCATTAAAAATAATTTTATTCCAAATAATTAATTGGAATTAATAAAACTATTTCTAAAAGATAAACTTTTGTAATTACCAATAATTATCATAATCATCAACATTTTTTTCATTTACCTATATATCATTTCTAGGTTATTAAACCAATTTCACAATATAATATCAAATCACCATATTAGTTGTAAATATGATTTCAAGTCCTTCAATTAAAATAATGAATTCTTATAGGATGTTCTATTACATCTTATTTTAAAATTATGAGAGGTAGAATGAAAAATAACAGGTCCCACAATATTCATGTTATTTACTATTGACAACATCAATTTTAAAAAAATATCCCATATAATTCTTGCAATAAATATTAATTAGTTTCAATATGCATGGCCCTTATGGTATTTTGAATAGTTATGACATATGCCCCTTTATTTCCTAAAATATATATCAACTAATAATAAATAATATAGTATATCACCTACCCCATTTATCATATTCAATTAATCTATTATTAAATTCATGGCCACGTGATTAAAGAATTATAATTAAACAAAAGAAAAAAAATTATATAAAAATATGGGTCACAAAAGTGTCGAAATTGACAATCCTCTCTGAAATAAAATTATTTTAACATTAAATTTTCATCATAAAAATATTTTCTGATAAATTAAATATTTTGGAAATTAAATTACCTTTTACTAATGGAATCATTATTTTTCATCAAGATATCATCAACCCCTTACCCATGTTTTAAGATATTAGTTTTTTTCAAAATAATGAAATATCAAATTTATCATTTCTATGAATGATTTCATTCTATTCTTGTATTAAAAAATAATAAACCATTATAAATCTATAGAGTTTAAAAGATTCATGGTTTTGAATCACATTAGATAATTAAATTATAGTTTATCTTTGTTTTCTCATTGATGTTAGCTTTTCTCCCATCATTCATTGTACACTATACCATGAACATCTCAAAATAATTTATCATGGACGATTATTGAATAATTTGGTTGTGTAAAAATTTGTAACTCTAACATATAATTTTATAGATAGGAAATGCAATTCAAATAGGAATTATATACAATATAATAGTCTAATAAAAACTCAAAGATCCTAATATAAATTTCTAGAGTAAATCTATTTATCGTCAAACTAAAACCATTAATTCAAACCCATCACTTTGTAATGCATCAAAAATTTAATAAAAGTAATTTTAAGGAATATTAAACTGCAAGAACCTTTTCTCAGATCTCAACCCAAAATAAGTAATAATGAATTTAAATTAGCTATAAAAGATTTTTTAAATGAGTTTAATAAATAAATGTTAAAATATTTTATTAAAATATTATTTTTCCCTAATTATCAGAAAACTAAAATACATTGTTAAAACCATACTTATTAAATAATAGAACAAATATAATTAAATTTTAAGCCATTAAGAAATTCTCTTTGTACGCTATATGATAAAAGGACAAAAATTAGCCTAATAAAATTTGGAAAAACTTTCCTTTTATTATTACATTTTTCAATAATTATCATACCTAAAATTCATTATTTATACATCCTATATGAGATATAAATAACATAATCAATAATAATTTACTAGTGTTTTATATTCAATATAATTTTTTATCATAGAAAAATATAACAAAATACCCAATGTACAAAGATCTAATTTTAATTTCTCTCTCACTAATACATCAATAGTTTCCAGTATTACTCAAAAAAATAAAAAATATAATATCTATTCTATAAAATAACCATTGTTTATCTTTCTAAAAAATGAAACATTATTGTTAAATGGGAACTGAACAACCTAGAAAAAAATATTCAACTCCAATTTAAATTAAAAAAAAGGTGGAATTGAAAATAGGAGGGAACTCAAATATTATCTTAGAAATAAACATTGGTAGAACAAGAAACTCATCACATGTCATCATTGTGTTAAATTTTTAACGAAAAAAGTATCACCATTAAATGATCTTGGACATCACACACCAATTATAAATTCTATGAACAATATTCGTATGAGGTTCATACCACTATATATAAATAATATTGAAAATAGAACCCATACCATTAAAATATTGATCGATTCACCAAGTTAAAAACATTAATAAAACAAACTAAAAATAATAGTCGATTCAGAATACCCATAACCATCATAGATAGACAGATTATAACCACTGTATCCTATATACACTACCCCAAATAATTACTTCATATAATATTCACAACACTCTTCCACTTATATTTTTTGGATAAATATTGTTCATAACCCCATTGACATCCACTTCAATCAAGGTGACAAGATGAACAAGACTCTAGAATATCCATAAAAAACAAGTTTGAACATCGACCACATCTACCATCAAAATCCAAAACCATTGAATAACTACTTTCACTTAACCAAGATGGTGTAAAATTATTTATATGTTTGTGAGGGATTAATTGGGTGATTGAATGGATTGTTATAACTAATATGAATAAACCACCTACTCTACATAAGAAGAAATGGCAGAGTCTCCCAGAGAGAAAAAATTTAGATTTAAAAATTTCTCTTTGAGATTTAAAATAACTATAGTATAATAAAAATATATATCTTCATTAACTAAGTAAATTTATTATTAATAAATTATGTGAGAATGATTACAAATACTCTTTAGATTTTCTGACATGGAATTTATCATGAATCAAATTTATATGTCATTTGATTTTCATTGTTAAATAACCCCTAATGTTTTTTATGAACCAATGGTAATTTTATTGGAATTTATATAAATATATCAAATTCAATTTTATGTATCAGTATTATTACAAAATCACCAATAGAAAACATCAATTTCATCTTCCTTTTGAATAAATTTGAATTTTTTTGTTATAAGTTTTTCTCATGTATACTAGAGTCTCATTGAATTGACTTATTTGTATTTCATAAAATTCCAATATAATGATGGTAAAATTACCTATATTATAATACAATTTTATACATCGATACTGAAGAACAAATGTTTTTTTTTTTGATATTTTTTATTTCAATAAGTTTTAATGAATTTTTATTATATAAAATTTCTTCCAAATGTAAATGTTCCACATATGAACCAATAAAATCATTAAAGTATTATAATAATATAACCTCTCCAATAATAATATTTCTTTGCATATAAACATTAGTTACACAAGTAAAATTTATATTAAAAAAACTCAATAGAAAATTTATTTTCAGACCCTCTAGAATTATGTTGAATTAATCAAGAATAAAATTCTGATACAATCATTTGAGGTTATCAATGAAATATTATCACTTTTAGAAAATAGTAATATAATAACTTCCCCCATATTATGCTCCCCAACAATTAAAAAATGATGTCTCATAGAAAGAAAATCACCAATAAACCAAAATTTTATCAACTTCTTTAGTAGAGCAATGAAATCTTTTTAAAAAATACAGGATAATATATCTCCATAAATATTATGGAATACATTTTCATTGCATGATATTTGTCAGTAGTTCATGTTCTTTATTTACATAATGTAATGTAAGATATCCAAAACAAACTCAATTATAGATATATTCATTTTGGTAAACGAAACTTTCCACTTAAAATAGTTATAAATATTTCCAATACAAGGGTACACTACCATGTCTATTATAGTGTACTTGTATAAGATATCATCGAGAAATAATTCGGTAGAAATAATTTTCCTAGAGATAATATTTAGTTTTCACAACCTATAAGAAAATGATTAATATCATTTTTGTGGATGATAATATATATATTCATCTTAAGATCATGAAATGGTAAGTTTAACACATTATTCTCCACGTAAAAACTAAATCATATTTTGATATAAAATATTCAACTACAAATTCATAAAAATCAAGATAAAAAACCACAAGTTATTCTATCATGTCAATTTCACTCTAATATCATATATTCCAATACTATTTGATCTTACATTTAAATCACATGCTAAATTATTTCCTTTCAGTGGTCTATAAAAAATAAGAATGTTCTATATTTTTTGAAACACATCCTATATTATATATCAAAAATTATTATTTACTCCGGAATAATATAATAATTAAACTATTTTCATCAATTATGGCCTTAAAACATTCAATTATCATTTAATTTTATATAATATAAGCATAGAAACCAGCACTATAGTGTCTAAAATCACATGTATCAAAGTTAAAAGTTTAAAAATTAAACTATATAGTTCATTATGTAATAGCCAAAATTTTATTCATTAAAAATAATAGAAAACCATGATGATATGAACATGATTTATCTCATATTTTATGTATTATTCAAGACATTTATGAATATGAGTGGTAAAAAAATTATATTTCAAGCATACAAAATATAAATGGAATCTATTTTACAAAAGTAATACATTAACAGTCATAGGAATTGTAGATAAAAGAGTATCAATATAAGTATATTATTTTATGATCAAAAAATAATATCCACTCAATCCTAAGAAATAGTACACCTAAATATTCTCCTTGGTTTCCTTAAAAAATAATTACTTCAATATTTTTTGGGACAACTAAATTACCATTGATTAGGGTAACATAAACAATGAATTTAACCTCGCATTTTGAAAAGTGATACTATTATAATTTCCCATACTACATAATTTATAAGAAAAATTAAAAATCAATACAAATATTCTCTCTATTATCCTCTATTTTTTGTTAAAGAAGAATTTCATCCATGATTCTCACCATAATTTAATCAATGTAATTTTGAAATATCAATTCATAGGTACAAAAAACACTAATGGATCATTTATAAAGATGAATGAAAAAAGAAAAAGAAAAATCATCCATGATTACATCAAATAATACTTTTGAAATTTTCTCATCCATAACTATCATATGAAAATTGATATAATTTATATTAATCATTGAGAATAATCTCAATTATCACGCAAAGTCAAATAAATCATCAATACTAGGAATAACTAATTTCTTTATTAATATCACATCATTCCATATACAATATTATATAAATATCATTAATTTACCATCTACCTTATTGGATAATATAATTGGAGATTCCTTTTTAGATATACAATATCGAATAAATCTATTTCTCAATAAATCAATAAATTAAATTCATATCTCTTAATTGTATAAGTAATTCCTAAAATAAGATTTCATAAAAAAGAATGTGAGAACTAGGTATAATATAATCCTAAACTCAATACCATGTTTTATTTGTAATCTCATCACATTATTTAAAAAAACTAAAAATTATATTCTAAACCATGGAATTTATAATTCCATTACCTCATATGTATATGTATTCATGTTCGAATATTAAAAAATAATACTATGTGGAGAGAAAGATCAAATTTTAATATGAATACACCTCACTCAAGAATTTAAAATTAGACCCCTATAAATTTAATAGATGAAAAACCTTCACTAGGTATGATGATTCTGGATGTAGTGGAAACACCAGTTGGTCTAATAACCAACTCATATTTTGATGGCTTCGATCGATCATTAATAATTTATATGAAGTTAATTTTAAGAAGATTGAAATTTTTCTAAATAATATGGACAATGAAAATTCCCTAACCAAGAGAATAACTTTTCAAGTTTATTTTTATAATTAATTTAATAATATGAGGAATGATTACATTGATCTTAAGAACCTTATTCAATGATGATTTTTTATGCCTCAAACCCTTTTGTTCTACCATCAATGATATAGTAGGACATATATTGATTCCCTCTATTGGTGATCCAAATATGATCGATTGATATCTAAAAATCACTGATGGATTTATGATTGCTTGACTGGTGGATGATTTATCTTTATATGTTCATCATTATCACTGTGAACATTTATATAGAATTAAAAAATCATCTTTTCAGTTGCATTATTGAGAATATGGGGAGATAAGCATCTCTTGGGATTGAGAGAAGAAACATTGTTTTGTATTTGTTCTTAATAGATGGAGGGGTCTATATATGAATGTGGAAAAAATTATATTATTATACTAACCCTATAAGCATAGAGATACCAATGTATTTATAGAGTTATGAGTTTGGGTTAATTATTTTATTATTGAAAAGATTCTATTAATAATATATTAAACCCTTAAATTATACCGTGTCATTTTATAATAATTTTATTATTATTTTCTCATGGCGTGAGCTAACTGGTGTATGGATTATCATTATTTCTACATCATTGAGGTTATTATTTACAACTATACAATTTATTCACCCACTCATCCTCCTCATATTTTTCAAACAACATAATAAATATTTTTTAAAAAATTGACTGATTCAATAAAATAATAAATAAATATTACGTATCCTAGTAAATAAATAACAACATTGGGAATAAATATTTTTTAAATTTATCTGATTAATAAACCCAAAATAAAAGAATTCCTCATACTTATAAATAATAGTTATTTTATAAATGAAAATAATATAGAATTTTATTTATATCTACCAAAAACACTTAGTATGTGACCCTCTAGAACATTTCCTTATTGGAATTAGGCGGGGTTTCCTATAGTTCATGATTACTATCTAGAAACTAGTCTAGGAATCTAATAGTTAGTAGCTAATTCCACAACATCATCAACAACACACAATCATGTACTGTGAAATATAATATATTTGTCTCAATATATCATGAACAAGGTTGCATTCTAGTTTCAATAACCCTAATGCCTAATATATCGTTATTTGATTTTCGGAAATGAATAGGTTTTCATCACCTTCATGATGGAATATATTTCAACAATTTTATTCCAATCAAAGGGTAGAGATGTTAACATTCATAAATAGAAGAGACAGATACTTCCTCAACTTACTCATTAATAACATACCTTTTGGGACATACCCAGTGTATCATACTTATCATAAACATATTGTATCACATGTTTCACTATTCATCTATGTATTTGAGTCATTAAATGAATTAATAATAATTTTATTGTGTATGTACCATAAAAATTCCCATAGATAGGAATATACAATGACATGAAAACAGATAAAAATTTTATTGTTGGGTTAATCTTTATAATATAATGTCATAGAGATCCCTATGTGAGAACATCATGATATTAAACCTCATCCCATTATTAAAAATCACAATTGAGAGTTGATAATCTATCTACCTTATAATTTTTCATCATCATATTTATATGATTGATATTTTAGACATAACATCATAAAATCTCAAGGTTATTATCCTACTGGGGAACTTATATGGCCTATTTTGATGTGGTGGACACCCGAATAAAATTTCACATTAATTTCAGGAAAAATAAAGATAAATATATGATTTGTAATATCCACTTATAAGAATATAATGGGTAAAATAGTGTAAAACCCATCTATTTCTATGACCGTAATTCTAAAAACCACTCACTTGGACTAGATCCAAATATTAACTACTTGTAGTCATCTAGACCTCACAAAAATATCATGTTTCATATTAGAAGAAATTTTTTATGGGTTTTAAAACATTATATTCTATATATATAATTCTCAGTTTAGCATGTATCCTTCGAGAAATTTTTTTCTAGTGATGATACTTTTTTAGTATGTGATTCATCCACTAATATGACCCCATTTCATAGGAAATATCCACACAAAAAATATTATAACAAAAACTATGATAGGGTGTTTACTGCTAGGTATCAAATATATATCTTAGGTGAAATTATGTATAAATAATTATTCTTTAGATACATATGAATCCATAATATACACCAATTATTCTATATAATCAATAAACTATACTTATTTTAATATTTATCCCCTCATAAATCTTCTATTGATGGTGAAGACATATCCTGACTCTGAAATTGAATCATAATGATTTGTTTGGAAGCTAGTATCTTTATACCACATGAATACTAGATCCACATAACCTCTATTTACAATGAACAGTACTTATTTTTTATAAGATACATTTGGAGAGTTTTTACTTCCATCTAATGACATTATCTTGAATCAACTTGATATGTTCATAATGCACATAAGGCATAGAAAATATATATCCAACTATAAAACATGGTATACATCACTAACCCAATTTCTAAAGCTTATAGAATCCATTACATATTCAATATCCCTTAGTTTTTATATGGATGCATTATTTAAAAAGGATAAATTCCATGTAACGTAAGAAACAATTGTCATATACTATATCGTTTTAGTTTAAGTAAAAAAATGAACAATTTAATTTATCTTCACTAGTAAAATTTGATTGTGAAAATGGTGATTTTTTCTATTAAGATACCACAAATAAATTTTTGGACCACTCAAATATTCTTATAATAGGTTGCTTACACTAGTATATTAGATTGGTACAATTTAATGATGATTGGATTTTGGTCAAATATTTAATATTTAATTTATAACATATTATTTATGGAAGCATGTATGTTCGATGAAATTTTTTGTTCAGTGTTTTATATTTCAATTCTTAATACACTATCAATTATAGAATGGGGTATTTTTCAATGTGTGGAATAACATTGCATCAGGCATTGGTTCTGGTCCTGGACAATGTTTCGACTCTTTTTTATGTTTCTTTTTGTTTTATTTTTTTCTTTTGTTTCTCTTTTTTATTCCTTTTCCTCCATTAATGTGTCAAAAACACTTCGTATCACTTGGGTATTACTTTTTACAAGCTATATAGATATTATGAATTGGATTTGGAGATAACAGGAACTGAGGGATAAGGAGGTGCCGCTGTGGAGCTCAAGTTGTCCTGAATCATCGTGGGGGTGCTGCAGACCATGAATCTGATCAAATATTTGGATGTTTTTTCCTAGATATATTCCATTTATTATTTATTTTCCCTAAATACTCATATATAATTTTCTTTTTTAATCTATTTTTTAGTTTTGGGGTACAATTACAGGATTTATCTGGTGGTTTTGGAGCGAATATGTGGGTTTCAGGTCATTCAGAGGGGTTTCTACATAGGATATCCTAATCACATGGAGTGTTTCTTGATGAAAACATTCTATGTGTTCCTAATTCTTAGGGAAGATGATTTTTTAATAACTAAATTCCATGTACTCTCATTACATTCCATGTATTAGTACCTTTCCATTTACCTAGCTATGTGCATGTGTACATGAGAAGGCAAGGCCAGGATGTACATGTAGTGTGCATAGGGTGAACCCTATGTATTAGGAATGGAAATATGGAAATGTACATGGGAATAATAATAATGTATTGTTATATTTATATAACCAATATATGACTTTTCCATGTAGTGGTACACAACCAGAACCCATGTATTCCCTATCCATGTAGTTGTACATGGAAAGGTGCAGCTTTTAGAGTATATTCTATGTACTTGGAAGAAAAAACTATGTACTTTCACCAAAGGTTATTTGGGTGTCATTGTTTCCTAGAGTCATAATTTTACTTCTGAGTATTCCATTATTATTTTTTACATAGACCATAGTGATGAAATCCTTTCAAAATTTAGAGGCATTTTAGATGTTATTTTTTACTGATAGTATTTCTTGGTGGATTCCTTTGAGGTTTTTGTTCATGGATCATTCTATGGTTTTATTATGTGATTATATGGACCTATGGGGGTATTTTCCTAATTATCACATTGTATTTTTTATTCTAGTTGAGTTTTCATGAGGTTCTGAGGACATATTTCTGGAGACATGATTGAATATTTTGTTGGAAAAGATCATTAGTATGGTTTCATGAGGATTAGGTTAGGTCTCTTATGTTTCATACAAATTGGACCATTGTGTCCAATTAGACATCATGGTATGTTTTGTTATGATGGTTTCTATTGATAAGATTTTTGGATCGGTTAAAGGGTCATTTTATATTGAATCCCTTCTGGGTGTGGTGTTTCAAATGTTTTTCCTTCTAGGAGGTTGTTCTATGGGATTGAGTAGGGAGTCTAGCCCTGGATCCTATGATAGGGATTATCCCAAGGCTCATTTGTTTTTTAGGAGCCCTATATAGGTATTCTTATCTATGTTTTTGGATACTATAGGATCCCCTTTGTAGGTTTTTCGGTTGTGGCATGGTTTCTTGAACCGTGGTGGATGCCTTGTGTTTGGTTAAACTATTTGATGATCAGTTTTATATTCAATAGATTTTCATATAGGGTGATTATGTTAACCAAAAATAAAATCAGAACTATTTCATGTATTTTTATGGTTTTTCTTGTTAGGACTTGATGGGATTGGATACCTTTTAGGATATTATTATATTCTATGAATTTATTAAGATTATTTATTTTTCTCTCCCCATCTGGTTAGTTTTTTTGCCATGAGTTGAGGCTAAAGAGATAATTGACGATCTAAATGAGTGAAAAATCCTTAGAACAACTATTGTATCAAGAATATTGTAAGTGTAATGTGGATTCTATTTAGATTTTGGGTCCATGTTTATAATTATGGGCTTCTTCAGGTAGACCTATGATGCACTGACATGTTTGTTTGATAATTTGGTTCTGCAAAACATTGGGGTATGATTGTGTACCTTGAGGTAGAAAGGGAGTCTCATCAAGTAGTTCAGCTCATACCATTGGATTCCTAGTGCCTAGTATACATGCTCAAGGTTTTTAATCATATAATGGCTTCCTAGGGTCTAGATTGTGTATAAGGACATGGCCTTAAAACATTACATAGTCTTGAATTAAATGAATAATTCACATTGAGGATCTTTTCAGGTTTAGAGTTTTAGAGAATTAGGACATAACTATTACATCTAAATTATTACCTAGTAGACACATCTACTTAGTTTCTATTTTTTTCCCAAAATAAAAACTCTTGAATGAAAGGGTCATGTCTAGTTCCATGTTTTAGACAGCATGACATTTCCATGATCCCATCCTTGAACCTATTTCACATTATGTCCTGTGAAAAACATTTTAAAAAACATGGTATGAGCATCAAAAGCTCAATAAGGGATACACAAAGAAAGAAAACATTATATCATCAATATATATATAATATAAGCTTTTTAACATATCCCATTAAATCATAATATTTGTGAAATACACATATAAATCATAAAACATAAAGGTAACATGATTCATTCATAACATTCTTACGTACGGAGTAACCCTCATGGTTACATTTGGAATACCTATCACAGTATATTACCTAAATCTCTTCATATAAACCTTAGAGTTTAACTCCTTCATGTTACCCAATGCATTGGAGAGCTATCTCGGGATCACTCACCCTTAGTTTATCATGGAACCACCCGACTTCATAAACAATTCCCAAGAACCATAACATAATCATATCACATAAAACATGCTTGAAGAAAACATAACATTTCAACATTTCAATCACAAGATATAAATACAACACATTGATATAATCAAAACATTATCAAAACCATTTTCAATACAAAAATTAAAGAAAATTAAAACATGGTATTTATTTTTCTTTTAAAAAAAGTTGTGGCTAGTAGAGGAAGCCGAAACTCAAATAATGGTCACGGCGGTGGAGAAGCCTTTGTCACAGCATACGTTAGACAAAAACATTCCTTTTTTCATTTAGTAAAATTATTCGTGTAACAAGATTCCTTTTTAATGAAATTTAAAGTCAAAAGGGTTTATTATACAACTAATAAAATAAGGTCGTATATAAATTGAAGTATGCCTCTACGAAAGGACATTGAGAGGAAGTCTCGTACAAAGATGGTATCCTTAGATTAAGGATAAATCAATTACATAATTATTTTGTGACAAATATAAATACACCCAATAGAAGTGTAAATTAATTGTAAAACAATCATAGGTCATCCACACATATTCATATTATAACATAATCAAGAAGTATAGGTTTAACCCAGAGAATTGAAATTGGGTTAAGAAGTTCCCTAATAGAAATTCGACATCCTAATGGCGTCACTTTAAAATTCAGAAAATGCGTTAATGAGGGATATAAAGGGTATCTCATAACTTGGACATAAAATTTACAGAAATAAGGATATATAATAACATATCACAACATTAATAATATGTAAATTAAAAGACCTAACAAAAAGAAGTCTTTTAAAAAGAGGAGGGTGAAAGGTTCCCTTACCGATTTGGGTAACTTTCGAAACATACACCCCATGAAAGAATAACAACACAATGTTGATTTAAATACCCATAAATGAAAGTATATTACAAAAAGAGTATAATAATGGGAATTAAATACACCACTCAAAGGAGATAGTGATAAATATAGCACGAATCTCACGAGAATAAATAGTGAGATAAAAACCCCTTACCTCATTGTAATAAATCAAGTCGTATGGAAAAAAGATAATAAAAACCAAATGAATCACATAATACCATGAATATAATTAGAATATTTATAATATATATCAAATGTATGTACACAATACACTGCATGTAATAAATAAATGTCGAACAATGGAAATATCACGGAATTAAAAGTGAGATAATAAATCCTCTTACCTCAAGTCCGACTTGTCTTGTTCATTTCTTTATATTCCTAAATAATAAACTTAGGTAAATTTATAATTTCTTAAGGAAATTATTTAAAATTTACTATTAAATTCATATCACATACTATCATGTTATAAAAATTATTTAATTATGTGAGTTCATATCATACATTTTGTCGATGGTCGGTATATGAGTAAAAAATGAAATTGTTTGAAAAGAATCGCCCATGTAGTTATAAGTACATCATCTCCAGAATGGTATTAATGATTTAAATATATTATATGTCCATTATATATTTATTTTATACTATTCCATAACATTTTTATAAAAAAATGAAATTCACCGTTCATGGAGACGGTAGGTCGTACGTACGCATGAATGCTACTTTCATTTCTTTGTCATATTAAAGGAATTAAAACTAAATGAGACATAGATAAATTGTAATTACAGTATAATATATATGTTATATAGGTAAAATAATTTCATTAATTACATTCTTTATAAATTCCATGTTTGACATGAATGAGTCACATCACTTGAGGGGGCGGTTGTCCACACTTCCTCAGATGAAATTATCGCAGTTCCACAACATGAAAAGCATAACGATGTGATTTAAAAATAAAATTCAGAAGCATATAGAAGAAATAAATACCATATATATCATATATAAATATAGTGACATATTAATGTCCACCATGAAAGGTGTTAAAAGAATATTGAATAATCATCATTTTGTGAGGCAGTAATTCACCACCCACAGAAATAGTATGTTCTTTAACCATTAAATGGAGGTGTTTGTAAATATAGGTATAATCCTTATTATAACAACATCCTAGTATATTTATGATACTTGTGTTATTATGGTATCAAATAATAAGAAGATAGTGGTGAGTGAAGAAGGAAAATAAAAGAAAGAAACTCGAGAGAAGACATTACCACTAAATCCGGTTACTCTTTTTGATTTGAGCCAAAGGAATTCTTGGAAATACTTCTTCCCAATGTTAGGCTTCTAGGAGTAATATAGATATGTGGAGAGATAATATTAGTAGTTTTTGGATGATCCAAGGGCTTGAGAGGTGTGGGTAAGGGGGTATAGGTGGCAGCATTTTATAAGAGAGAGGAGGGTCACTTTTGGAAAGTCTTGAAATGTTACTTTATTATAAAATGGTTTTCGGATTTAAAAGGTCCCAAAATGATATATTTTTAGGATAAGGTGATAAGGGTTCGAAATCCACCCATACAATAGGTTTTATACAAGTATAAGTCTTATATTTTACCTTATCATTTCATTTTATTTAAATCATTCATTAATGAGGTAATCACTGCGTCATCATGGTGTCATAAATAAATTTATTTATTTAATGTCTAAAAATTATAAAAAAAAGTACCATGATGTAGGAAATCCTCTTATATTTCCTATTAGTATTTATAGTCTAATAGATAATTTATGTAAACAAAATTAAAATTGTTTTACTTTGGATATACAAACCTTTGTTATATTTCTCTTCTTTTAAAAAAAATAATGTCATAAATGTCACTATTACACCCATGTGACTCCATGGGCCCTCAAGTTTAGTAAAAATATTCCCATGGTCGGCCATGACTCAAAAAAGAGGATTTTGACACATTTTGGGGTCATTTTATGTTATTATGATTTTATTTAATTACCATTAACTACCCGATCACTCATTAATCATGATAATTAAAGATAATTACTGTCGTTACTATTCATAATGTCCAAAAACAACAGAGTCTTAATTAAATAATTTGGAACTTCTGATTAAAAATATGTAATCCATTATACCAAATTCAAAACACAGAAATTGTAGTAATTAATTTAAAAATAATTCTTGTTGTCACAACCAAAGACGGGTTTTTAAGAAGTAAAAATTTATCTTAAGATTGACATGTTTTACATCCAATTGAAAAGTGAAATTACTTCCAATGAACAAGATTGTATTAAGTAATAAAAAATAATTCAATTATACTTTAAAACCAATTAAAAGTTCCATATAACTATATAATTAAATTAGATGAAAAAGTAGTTTTGAAGTAAAATGCAGTATTTTTCACTATTCATTAAAAATGAACATTTGTTAGAAAAATACCAAAAATTTATCCAAAGTAAATTTTATATTCCAAATTGAAAAATGATTTCCATTTTACAAAATTCAAAACATATAATTTTCATTAATTAATTTTATAATTAATTCCCGCTGCCAAAACAAATAGCGTGTTTTTATGAAACAATATCTATCAAAATATTGACACTTGTTTATGTCCAATTTCAAAGTGAAATTATTTCCAATGACCACCATTGTATTAAATAGTAAAAATATATTTCAAATAAACTTTAAACCCAATTAAAAAGATAATCTAACCATATAAATAAATTAGATTAAAAGGATTTTTTGAATTAAAATAAAGCATTTTCACTATTCATTAAAAAATGAACTTTATCAGAAAAATAACAAAAATTTACACAAAGTAAATTTTGATGTCCCGATTCTAAAGAAGGGTGATATTTTTTCAAATATAACACATAAAATTGACAAAAAGTAGTTTTAATAAGGGTTCTCCATCCAAAGTTGGTTAATCGACCTTTTAAAGAACATTAGAATATTTATGCATAAAATCAAATTCTTTTCTTATTTTAAGCCTCTAACTTTTATTGGATAAATTTAAAAATATTTAACAAACATATATAATCATTTTTTAGTTAGTTTTTTTCATTCTCGCCATTACAACGGCTAGGCGTTAACTACCATTTAAAATATTATTATTATATTATTAGTGTGCAACATAAGATTTCAAAGAAACTCATTGTTGCGTACTGGGTACGCCATCAAACATAGCATTCCCTTTATAGTAATATCAACATTTTATTCAAAAATATTAATAAATATGAAAATATTATATTCATTATTTACATGGGATGTTACATTGTGTGACTGTCCAAGTGTATTAATTTTGTTCTCCTTGTTGATCATGAGGATAATATTGATGTTGTGGCAGCATGAGACACTCTTGGTAATTTCTGTAAATAGGGCTAGATTGAGGGTAGTTTTACCTATGTGTGTTATGATTGAACTCAAGGTATACTTTTTTCCTTTTCATTAATCTATTTTTTTCTACTTTTGGTATTTCTTTATCTTATATGTTGGTAGTCATGATCATCTAGACTAGACATGTCACATATTGCATTCACATGTTCTGATAGTAGATGTTAGGAACAGAGTTGGCGGTGAACTAATGAGATGTGCTTCTCACCCCCTACATGTTCAACTTAGTGTACATGTAGAATATATGTCTTCATTTAGTATAAGCATGTTGTGGTGGATCAGGAGAAGGACCAATGCTATTTGTTCAAGAAGAGAATCTCATGTGGAGTTTGAGGTTCATGCTAGAGCTATTCATCCATCATAGAGAGTAGGTTTGTGGTTCACCATGGAGTAAGAATAGAGCCTCATGTATTTAGTTTCATTTCATGATATTTTATATGTGTTCATCCCATTGGGTGACTGCTTTCTATATGAAACATTCCATTTTTTATTGTTATTTTAATAATTTATTTATTTATTTACACTCTGAGGTTCATAGTTATGTATATGTTTATATTATTTCATCAATTACTACACATTGATCTGAGGAACTAGTCTCCCCATTATATTATTTTATTCCATCACCACAATTCAAAAACCTCTGGAATATGGGGATCCATGACTGGGGACTTTTTGCAGGATGGATGAGATAATAAGTCGATTCAACAAGGTATGTTTCACGATATGATTATATTAGAGGGTTTTTCTTTGTATTAAAATTTGGGGAGTTTGTATACATGAGATATAGGAATGTGTCAAAGATTGAAATAGATATCATGATTGTGTATCATGAACACCTATTCTGATAGGAATTCAAGATTACTAGGGATATAAGATTGTTGTTCTTCATTAAACCTCTTATAGTTTTTTTTATTTTCACCAAAAAATGACTCACTTGTGTTTTTGTAATTTAATATTTTTTATTTCATGAATCTTGGAATCATGTCATGCATTATTCAATTAAAATAAGATGAATATTATTTCCTTTTGGTGATTTAGATAGAGGAACAGTTGTTTAATTTTTCAAAAATTACATATATGGTATTTTCTTGTATATTTACCTAGTGGTATTATTCTAAACTGAATATTGAGTGACATTATCTGTAGTAAATGTTATTTGGATCTCATGGAATAGTTTTCTATACTGGTGGATATGATTTACAATAATATATAGATTCATTGAAACCAATGATGGTTTTCATGGGAGTTGGTGTATGTCAGGACTCATCCCCCGGGCTCGTGCCTTGACTACCCCAAGCTCGCCTTCTATAGGATAGTGGCTAGCTACTAGCATCAAAGGTGTAATTCCCTAAAATCGGGAAGGAATTGTCTTTATAACCTGAAACGCACACAACAGAGCACACAGCGGCATACAAAACACTAAGTAAAGAGTATAACAAAATAGTGTTGAAACGTAAAAGGGGTCGGAAATACAAAACCGACCGAAAATTACAAGGAACTGGATGTACAAATACAACTAATGAAAGAGAAAACAACTTTTGGGTCATCCACCAGAATTCCTACTTGATGGTTAGGTACAGATAGCCTCCTTAGTACTCCACGTCTGTCGGTCTCCTCCATGTACCAACTCGTCGTATGGTCCACCTCCGAGTACCATCCAATCCTGGTACTCTCAGCCTCAGTCAGTGTTGTCTGTTTTCTGTATCCAACACAATGTGGTACGGGCATAGCTCGTGCAGGAGTGAGTATATTGATACTCAGTAGGGACCCTGAGACCCTCAAGGTCTCACAAAATCCAAAAAAGATAAACCACAAGGTATGAAATCAATAGATAACTCTACTTAGGTATATTCCCATACATATACCTATGTTATCAAGTAATCCATATCAATCATTATGAAAACACAGAGTTACTGACTCAGCTCACACATGTATACAACTTATGAAGAGAGAGATAGAGATGATTAGATGTAGCCACTAAATCATCTAGTATGTCAAACCTATGTAGCATCTGGGAACAGTAGTCAGAGCTGTCGAACCCACACAGGATCCTAGAACAGTAATCGGAGTAGTCAAACCCACATAGGATCTAGGAACAGTAGACAGAGTTGTTGAACCCACACAGGATCCAAGAACAATAGTCATAGCTATCGAAGCCACGTAGGATCTAGGAATAGTAGTCAGAGCTGTCGAACCCACTTAGGATCCATGAATAGTAGACAGAGCTATCGAACCCACACACCATATTGGAATAGTAGTCAGAGCTGTCGAAACCATGTAGGATCCAGGAATAGTAGTAAGAGCTATCGAACCGGCGTAGGATATAGGAATAGTAGTCAGAGCGCAGCCAGCCACAGGGTTTTCACACAAGGCACGGTTGATTCCAGGAGGGTCCACTCCTCAATCCAGGTTTAAATACATCAACTCCAAATAAGTCCCATGATGAAGTATCCCAAAAGTACACCATGTCATAGGGGTCTCAATGCAACAGACAGCGCGTTAATCGGACGCTCGGTCTGTAATTTATTAGCCTTTTAGTCCCTGGGGCCCGGTTGAATTCGTGCACCATCAATCCTGACCATATTTCAACTATACCCCAAAATCTAGTTGTGTAAACTCAAAGGGACCGTCACGCTTCAAGTTATCCAGCGCCACTGAAGGTTCGTCAAACGGACATCCAGTGCCAAAGATATGGCCAAAAGAAATTAAAGGGTCAGTAGTGGGCCAGAGTCCAGTCCGACCCGGTCAGACAGACTCGGCCCGACCCTGTCTAGAACGACTCGGTCTAGGTCGACCCGATCAGACAAGTTGGGTCTGGCCCGGCCCGTTGGGTGAGCCAGCCTATTCGATTCGGCCCCGCCCGTTGGGCCCAGACCAGCTGGCCGCGTGGGCAGTTCGGCCCGAAGGCAGCTGTGAGGGCGGTTCGGCCCGGAGCGCTGCGAGGGAACGACCGGTTTGGTCCAGGCGCCTCGAGGGGTGCAAGAGTCCGGCTTGACCAGGACGGCGCGAGGGGTGTGGTTTGGGTGGTTCGGCCCGGGAGTCTGGCTGGCGGCCGGGAGGCGGCGGGGCACGGGTAGGTCGGGTGGCGATCGGGCAGCCTGGTGGGGCGCGGGTAGGCAGACGAGCGGCCGGGAGGTGGCAGGTGGCGGTGTAGGATTCCACGGGGGTGGATTAGGTCATGGAGGTCATGGGAAGTGTGACCTTTCTCTTTTCCGCCATTATCTCCTCGTCATTTAATTTCCATGACGAAGGACATCACAAAAGAGATCGATTGAGGGTGTCAGGCCATGTTAGTTTGGTATGAACCCTCTACATTTAGGGTGATAAAAATCGGTCTACTAGAACGAACTAGAATAATCCACCAGAAAAAAGAAAGCATCCTTGTTCTTCGTTTTGAAGGAAAAGAAAAACATGGAACTTAAATGAAATTAACCCCCTACCTTGATCGTTGGTCATCGATGGAGTTGTGGGGAAGACGGTGGTGTTTTCTTCATTCGTCGCATCTACCAGAGACTTCAAATCCTAAGCTCGCAAGTCAGTTGTGTAACACGCTCCACATAGGTAGGAGTTTAGTGAAGAAGATCGAAGGAGATCATTGTCAGCGTTCTTCATTGGAAGAACGCGTTCTTCGTTATTTGTTGGGAGATGAGGTTCTTCGTTGGAGAACTCTATTTCTTCCAAGCTCTCTTCTCCCCAATATTCCACCCAAATTCCAAAAGATATGCCAAATAATTGATTATAATATGTATTATTTCGTTGGAAGGAATTTAAAAAGAAAAACTAAACAATCGGTTGGAACATTAAAAATTAAATGGGAGGATTTGGAACCATTAATTTGGTGTGTTGGAAACATTAATGTGGCGGAAGCTCAATAGGATCCTCCACATTAAATAGGGGGTTGAGAGGTTTTTCTCTCCTCCCATTTAATAGGGGTCAAGTGGTCCCCACCCCTAATATTCAAATTGGGAGGTTATGAGGTCTTGGGTGGTCCCCATCACATTAACCTCTCATGGGAGGTTGAGGTGTGGTGGTCCCCACAAACATAACCTCTCATGGGAGGTTATGGCCTGGTGGTCCCCACTTCTAACCTCCACATGAAGGTTATAGTTCTCGTGGTTCCACCTCCCAACATCCACATGGTAGCTCAAAAATAAAATAAATGTAGTTCATTTTATTTTCTTAATTTCCACGAAAAATCCAAAAAGTATCTTTTATTCTTGACCCACTACTGTCGAGGTGGAAGTATCCTTATATGAATACCGGCATTGCGAGTTCAACGATGCCCATAGATTTCAATTCCGAGCACTAGTTCAAAAATTATAAAAACTCGCTCGTACGTTTACACAACGTACTCGAACAAAACTTCAAAAATTGATTACAGGCACAACGGGCCTCGGAATCATACACCGTCAATTTTCACGAACTCGTAAAATTACCATTTAATTAAAAAATTACATGGAAATTCTAGGCCTTTACATTCTCCCCACCTTAGGTCTCTACGTCCCCGTAAGCCACAAATCATAACTAAGGGGAACAGTGGGGATACTGTACAAGCATCTGGGTCACCCGCTCCCATGTGCTCTCCTGGAGGTTCCCATGCTACCAGCGAACACGCACCAGAGGTATCGACCATCCACATAGGACCCACTCTTGTCAGTACTCAATCTCCATTGGAACCTCCATAAAAGTATCCCCATCGTTGAAATCCAACTCCCCATGGTCGATGATGTGTGTTGGATCATGCTCGTATCTCCTCAGCTAGGATACATGAAAAATGTCGTGCACCCAGTGCAACTGAGGGGGAAGTTCCAGGTGGTAAACCACCTTGCCTACTCTACTGAGGACCTGGAAAGGTCCGATGAATATCAAAGATAACTTTCCACCACAGCCAAATCTTCGTAGTCCTCATCGAGGTGAGACCTGTAGAAAGACGTAGTCACCATCATCGAACTCCAGAGGCCTCCATCTCCTATCAGCATATGACTTCTTCCTGCTTTGTGTAGTCTTCATCTGCTCCTAGATGATCTGCACCTTCTCTGTGGTAGCCCATACCCTCTCTAGTCACACTAGTGCTCACTCCCCAGGGTCATTCCAACACAAGGGTGATCTGCATGGCCACTCGTATAATGCCTCAAAAGGTGTCATCCCAGTCGTGCAGTGAAAACTTTTTTTGTATGAAAACTCCACCATGGGTAAGTGATCATCCCAGCAGTGACTGAAGTTGAGGACACAAGCATGTAGCATGTCCTCAAGGGTCTGAATGGTCTGCTCAGTCTGGCCATCCATCTAAGGATGGAAGGCAGTGCTCAGACGAAGTTGCGTCCCGAAAGGCTCCTGAAAACTTTTCCATAGCCGGGAAGTAAGTCGTGTGTCATGATCAGAGACAATAGAATAAGGTACTCCATGTAGCTACATAATCTTTTGCACGTAGAGGCGTCCCAAGCTCTCTACTGAACCCTGCTCTTTGGTCGTTAAGAAGTGGGCCGACTTGGTGAGTCGGTCGATGATCACCCAAATCGAGTGATGACCTCTAGATGTACGTGTAAGACCTATCGTGAAGCCCATAGATATCACATCCCACATCCACCATGGGACCCCTAAAGGCTGAACCAAGCCTGATGGTACCTGATGCTCCACCTTCACTTGCTGACAAGTGACGCATCAAGAGACATACTCAGCTACTGCTTTCTTCATTCCTGGCCACCAGTGTTGTCATCTGAGGTCTCGGAACATCTTCACCACTTCTAGATGTACCGCTAGAGGGGCAGTGTGGTACTCCCTCAACACTTTCCCTTTAAGTGCCACTGGTACCATGGTACTTCATCTAAAGAAGATGACATGCCCCCCACCTTTAGAAAATCCATCAAGTGACTTCCATATAGATATCTGAGCACGTCGTGTCTTTAAGTCATCATCTCCATGATGCGCCTCCCTGACTAGCTGATGAAATGGGGGATTGAATGTAAGAGACTATAGAAAGACTGGTCCATCTCTATCCACAAAGAATATCTGTAAAGTAGCCAGCTACTCTGTCACTTCGCCTTACAGCTATATACGAGACCTCAAGCTGAGTGCATCTGCAAAAACATTCCCCTTACTAGGAGTATTGACTATCTCAATGTCATAGTCCTAGAGGAACTCAAGCAGACATCGTTGTATCAGGTTTAGGTCCTTCTGAGGGAAGATATACATGATAATCTTATGATCAGAGTACAAGGTAAAATTCTCGCCCATCAGATAGTGTCGCCACATCTTCATGGCGAAGACCACTACTTCTAACTCTTGGTCATGGGTATCATAGTTCTTCTCGTGCTGTCTGAGATGATGAGAACCATAAGCGATCACTTCTCGCTCCTGCATCAGGACACATCCGAGTCTGGTCTCTGATGCGTCGTAGTAAACTACGTACCCAATGCCCTCCTCTAGAAGCCTTAAGATGGGGGCACTAGTCCACCTCTACCTCATCTCCTGAAAGCTCTATTGGTATCTCTCCAACCACACAAAGGATTTCCCCTTCTTCGTCAAGGCTGATAGTGGTGCTGCAACTCTGAAGAAGTTTGGTACAAACCTCTGGTAGTATCCATTCAAGCCTAATAAACTTCGTACCTCTGCCACAGTCCTGGGTGGCTCCCAAGCAAGTACTGCCTCAATCTTCCCTGGATATACTGCAACTCCAGCCTCCAATATGACATGTCCCAAATATTGTACCTCTTGGGTCCAAAACTAGAACTTCGAGATCTTACCATAAAGCTGGTTCTCTTAGAGTGTGTCCAGTACTACCTACAAATGGTTGGAATGCTCCTCCTCAGTAGTCGAGTAGATCATAATGCCATCGATAAAGACTAGGACAAAGAGATCAAGGTATGGATGGAAGATATTGTTCATGAATCCCATGAATAGTACCAGAGCATTGGTAATTCCAAATGGCATTACGAAGTACTAGTAGTGGTCGTACCGACATCTGAAGGCTGTCTTCTCCATATCCTCATCTCGAACTTTGAGCTAGTGATAGCCTAATCTGAGGTCTATCAATGTGAACCATTGTGCTCCCTTCAGCAGATCAAAGAGGTTTCCAATCCTTAGGAGTTGGTACTTTTTCTTCGCATTCACCTGTTCCAAGCGATGGTAGCCGACCCATAGCCTCAAACTTCTATCTGCCTTCTTGGTGAACAGAATCGGGGCTGCCCAGGGAGAAACACTGGGTGACATGAATTCCTTCCCCTGCAAGTCCTCTAGTAGTACCCACAGCTCACAAAGCTCAGCATGATCCATCTAATATGTTGGTGTAGATATTTTTGTTGTTACGAGGAACCAGTCAATGTAAAAGTACATCTCTCTGCAAGTAGGTAGTCCTGGGACATCATCAAGGAAAACATACATGTACTGGTCCAACAATACAAGATAACTAGGACTCTCCACATCAACTGGTCCAAGGGCAAGGCAAGACAACTGATGAGTGATCGGATGTACTCTCCACCAGGAAAGTCCATCCTGCACTACAAAGGATCCATTCTTGCTGATGAAGGTGAACCTGGTCCCATCCATGAAAACAGACCGCACTTTGCGCCTAATACAATCGATCTGAGCATGGACTGTAGATAACTAGTCTATACCCAAGATGACATCGTAAGGCCTTGATGACACTACTAGATCTAGCATCCTAGAGTAAGATCACACTGCCAAAAACAGTGTGTAATCATCAAATCTTCTCTTGTAGGAGTCTCTAGCTGTAAGGATCGTGCCAACGGCTCCGTCGGAATCTCCGAGCTCCGAACGAGGGTAGTGGAAATGAACGAGTGACTGGAACCTGTGTCTATAAGAAATGAAAAAATGGTGGAATAGACACATATCGTACTTAAAATCATCTCCGGAGCACCATGATCATATGCATCAGCTGCCTGGAGATGAGATCTCCCATGTCCACCTGCTCCCTGCGGTTGGGGTGGACCTCCTAGTGGTGGTGGTGGTAACACCTCGTAACGTCGTCCACTGCCAGCTGCATGACCCACTCCTCTTCCACGTCCGCCTGCACCCTACGGATTGCCTCGATCGAATTTTTTCCAATACCTTGGAAGTCCTTAAACTATCTTCTGATCTTCTGAATGGTGGGACGGACATTCACGAGCCATGTGACCCTACCCACCGCATGTGAAACATTGCATGTTCCTCGTATGACTGGCCATATCTCATGTTCCAAGCACAACCAAACGCGAGTCCTGAGGTTGTCCACCGGATGGTTTGGTCTACTTGTATCTCTGTGACATTTGTCTGATGCCAGCTATAGAAAACTCTGCTATGTGATGCCTAGTGACAGGTCTCGCTGTTGGTGACTACTCAGCAAGGAAACTCTCCACTATGAGGTCTCGTTCCAACACCCCTGCCTGTGTCGGGATGCTTAGGGAGATTATTGACGCCCTGATCTCTCGCCTCTACCCCTGCTCAAAGGTCCGTGCCCTGAAGAATGCATCCCGCACCATATATATGGAGTAGCACGGGATGTCATTGAACCTCTCCAAGTACTGTGCCACCGTCATACTACCATGTTGTAGATGAAGTAGCTTCTATATCTGCACTGCACGTAGGGTGGCTGGGACAAAAACCACCCTGAACTGACTCTCGAATTCTGCCTAGAGTAGTGTCACCTTGTCATGCACTTGGAGCATCAGGCTTCACCACCTGCCTACTAATACCTAAAGGAGACTCATGGAAAAGATCACCATAAGGTCGACTGGTGTCCCTACCAGTCTAAAGACTCCCACCATAGCCTCCATCCAATCCTCAGCTACATGCGGGTCCATCTCACCCTTGTACCTGGGTGGCCTCTGGCGTTGGAACTCATACAACGCGCTCAGGCAGCGTGCACTCTCTGCTTCTGGGGATGGTGGCATCGGTGGCCCAATAGGTAGTGGTACTGCTGGTGCCTCTTCTATGATAGTGCCCTGCACCAAGGCCTCATCACTCGGTATGTTACCATCTCATAAAAATCCTAGAACCTTGGATGGCTATCTATGTGGAGGCATCTTGAAAAAAACAGGTGTGCTACGACCAAAAAGATATAATTGTTGAGCTGACTCAAAAAATTCAAATAAAACTCTTCAGAACACACATGCAATCACTATTTTCGTGCACTGAGTCAGAAATCAAAAGTCAGGGTCCTGTTGTATGGACACTTCGTCTGCCGCACCAACACTAGACTCCCTGAATTGAAAACTACACTCAATTCCTTTAACACTATTGCTTCATAGAAAAGATCAGCATCTTAAGTTCTGTGGTAGAACCGACTACTATGATACCAATTTGTCACGACTCGTCCCTCAGGCCCATTCCATGACTACCCCAAGCCCACCAACCATAGGCCAGGGGATGGAGACTAGAACCAAAGACGTAATTCCCTAAAACCATAAAAACATTGCCTTTATATCTTGAAATGCACACAATAGAGCACACAGCTGGATAAAAAACACTAAGTAAACTGTATAGTGCTGAAATGTAAAAGTGGTCGGAAATACAAGCCTAACTAAAAAGTACAAGGAACTAGAAGTGGAAATACAACTGATGAAAGGGAAAATAACTACTGGGTAATCCTCTATAATTCCTACCTAAAGGGTAGGAACATATTTCCTCCTCATTACTCCACGTCCATAGGTCTCCTACATGTACCGACTCGTCGTAAGGTCCACCTATGGGTACCATCCAGTCCTGGTACACTCAGCCTTAGTTAGGGATGTCCATCGCCTGTATCCAACTAAATGAGGTGAGGGTATATCCTGTGCAGGGGTGAGTGTAACGATACTCAGTAGGGACACCGAGACCCTCAAGGTATCACAAAATCTAACAAGGATAAACCAAAAGGTATGAAATTAACATATAACCCCACTTAGTTATATTCCCATACATATACCTAAGTTATCAAGTAATCCATATAAATCATGAGGAAAACACAAAGTTTCTGACTCAGCTTAGACAGGTATACAACTTATGTCGAGAGAGATGGAGATGATTAGATGTATCCAATAAATCATCTATTATTTCAAACCCATGTTGGATCCAGGAATAGTAGTCAGAGTTGTCGAACCCACATAGAATCCAGGAATAGTAATCAGAGCTATCAAATCCACACATGATCCAGAAACAGTAGACAGAGCTATCAAACCCACACATGATCCAGGAATAGTAGTCAGAGTTGTCGAACCCACATAAGTTCCAGGAATAGTAGTCAGATCTGTAGAACCCACAAAGGATCCAGGAACAGTAGACATAGCTATCAAACCCACACTGGATCTAGGAACAGTAGTCAGAGCCTTTGAACCCACATAGGATCTAGGAATAATAGTCAGAGCTGTCGAACCCATGTAGGATCCATGAACAGCAGTCAGAGCGCAGCCAGCCACATGGGTTTCACACAAAGCACCCTTGATTCCAAGAGGGTCTTCTCCTTGAGAAAAGTGTTGATACATCAACTGCCATGAAGTCCCATGAAGAATTATCCCAAAGTTCCACCGCATCATATGGTTCTCAACGCAATAGACGGCGCGTCAATCAGATGCCCTTTCTGTGAGTTATTAGCTTTTAGTCCTGGGGGCCCGGTTGGATTCGTGCACAATCCAACCTGACCATATTTCAACTATACACTGAACTCCAGTTGGGTATACTCAAAGGGAACTTCACACTCTAAGTTTCCCAGCATTGTTGACGGTTCTTTAAAAGGATGTATGGTGCCAAAGATATGGGAAAAAGAAAGTAAATGGTCAGTAGTGGGCTCAGGTCCGGTATGACCCTATCAGACCGACCTGGCCTGATCCTGTCTGGGTCGACTCGGTTAGAACTGTTGGGTCTAGCCCGGCCCATTGGGAGGTCTATCATGTTAGGTTTGGCCCATCCCGCTGGGCCCATCCTAATAGGTCATGTGGTTGGTTCGGCCCGGAGGGCGCTGCGAGGGTGGTTCGGCCCAGAGCGCTACAAGGGTACAGCCAGTTCAGCTAGGGAATCTTGAGGGGCATGGGAGGTCGGCTCAGCTAGGATGCCACGAGGGGCGCAGTTCAGGTGGTTCGGCCCAGGAGGTCAGGAGGTTGGCGGGTAGGTCGTGAGGCCTATGGCCAGCTGGGAGGTGGTCGGTCAGGCCGATGGGCAGGCCGGCGGGCAGCTGGGAGGCAGCCGGGCCGGCCGGCAGGGCATGGGTAGGACAGCAGGCAGGTCGTGTGGTGATCGGGCTTGCAGGCGGGGATTGGGTAGGCCAACAGGCTACTAAGAGGCGGTCGGGTGGTTGACGGGAAGTCCGGTGGAGGTGTAGGACTTCGCGGGTGCGATGTGGGTCACATAGGCCACGGGAAGTGTGACCTTTGTCTTTGTCGCCTTCGTCGCCTTGTTGTTTTGTCGCCATGCTGAAGGACATCACAATAGAGATCGACGGAGGGTGTCAGACCATGTTAGTTTGGCTCGCACCCTCCGTGTTTAGGGTGATAACAATTGGTCCTCTTGAACGAACCACAAAAATCCACCAGTAAAAAGAAAGCATCCTCATTCTTCATTTTGAAAGAAAAAAATAACATTAAACTTAAATGAAATTAACCCCCTACTTTAATCATTGGTCGTTGAAGGAGTCATGGGGAAGAAGGTGGTGTTGTCATCATTTGTCACGTCCACTGCACACTCCCAATCCCAAGCATGCACGTTGGTTGTGGAAGAGGCTCCACGTTGGTAGGAGTTTGGGGAGGAAGATCGAAGGAGATCGTTACTGGTGTTCTTCGTTGGAAGAACGCGTGGTTTGTTTTTTGTTGGGAGATGAGATTCTTCATTGGAGAACTCTATTTCTCCCAAGCTCTCTTCTCCCCAATATTCCACCCAAATGCCAAAAGTTTTTCCAAATAATAGATTATAATATCTATTATTTCGTTGGTAAGAAATCAAAAATAAAAACTAAACACTTGTTTGGAACATTAAAAATTAAAGGGGAGGATTTGGCACCATTAATTTGGTGTGTAGTGAAAATTAATGTGGAGGAAGCTCAAGAGGCTCATCCAAATTAAAGAGGGGGGTTGAGAGTTTTTTCTCTCCTTCCATTTAATACGAGTCGGTTGGTCCCCACCACTAATATTAAAATTGGGAGGTTATGTGGTCTTGGGTGGTCCCCCCCACATTAACCTCTCATGGGAGGTTGAGGTGTGGTGGTCCCCACCATAATAACCTCTCATGGGAGGTTATAGCCTGGTGGTCCACACTTCCAACCTCCACATGGAGGATATAGTTCCAGTGGTTCCTACCTCCCAACATCCACATGGTGGCTGAAAAATAAAATAATGTGTAATTCATTTTATTTTATTAATTTCCATAAAAATTCCAAAAACAATATTTTATTCTCGACCCACTACCATTGAGATGAAAGACTCTTTAAGAAAATATCGGCGTTGCGAGTTCAACTATGCCCTCAGATTTCAATTCTGAGAACCAGTTCAAAAATTATAAAAACCCACTCGTATGTTTACTGAACATACCCAAAAAAAACTTCAAAAATTGATTCTGGGCACACCAGGCCTCAGAATCACGCGCCGTCAATTTTCACAGACTCGTAAAATTTCAATTTAATTAAAAAAAATACATGGAAATTCTACATCTTTACATTCTCCCCACCTCAGGGATCTACATCCCAGTAATCCACAACTCATAACTAAGGGAAAAAGTGGGGATAGTGAGCATGCATCTGGGCCACCCGCTCCCACGTGCTCTCCCGGCGGTTCCCATGCTACCAGCAAATGCGCACCAAAGGTATTGACTATCCATGTAGGACCCACTCTTGTATATACTCAATATTCATTGGAACCTCTATAAAAGTCTCCCCAACACCGACATCCAGCTCTCCATGGTCGATGATGTGAGTAGGATCATGCACGTATCTCCCCAGTAGGGATACATGAAAAACATCGTGCACCCGGTGCCATTTAGGGGGAAGTTCCTGGCAGTAAGCCACCTCGCCTACTCTATATAGGACCTTTAAAGGTTCGATGAATCTTGGAGATAACTTGCCACCACAGTCAAATATCTATAGTCCTCGTCGAGCTGAGACCCGTAGAAAGACTTGGTCACCATCCTTGAACTCCAGATGTCTCCATATCCTATCAGAATATAACTTATGCCTACTCTATGTAGTCTTTATCCACTCCTGGATGATCTGAACCTTCTCCATGGTAGCTCGTACCCTCTCTGGTCCCACCAGTGCAGACTCCCCAAGGTCATCCCAGCACAAGGGTGATCTGCATTGTCACCCGTATAACGCCTCAAAAGGTGTCATCCCAATGGTGGAGTGATAGTTATCATTGTATGAAAACTCCCCCAGAGCTAAGTGATGGGTGATCTGCATTGTCACCTGTATAACGCCTCAAAAGGTGTCATCCAAATGGTGGAGTGATAGTTTTCGTTGTATGAAAACTCCCCCAGAGCTAAGTGATCATCCCAGCTACGACTAAAGTTGAGGACACAAGCACGTAGCTTGTCCTCGAGGGTTTGAATGGTCTGATCAGTCTGGCAATTCGTCTAAGGATGGAAGGCAGTTCTCAGATGAAGTTGCGTCCCAAAAGCCTCCTACAACCACTTCCATCGCAGGGACGTAAACTATGCATCATGATCGGACACAATAGAAGAAGGTACTCCATGTATCCGCACAATATAATGCATGTAGAGGCATCCCAAGATCACTATTGAACCCTACTCTCTGATTGGTAGGAAGTGGGTCGACTTGGTGAGTCGGTCAATGATCACCCAAATCTAGTCATGACCTCTAGATGTACATGGAACACCCGTCAAGAATTTCATGGATATCCCATCCCACTTCCACTCTGTGACCTCAAAAGGATAAACCAAGCCTGCTGGTACCTGATGCTCCACCTTCACTTGCTGACAAGTCGGGCATCGAGAGAAAAACTCGACTACTGCTTTCTTCATTCCCAGCCACCAGTGTTGTCTTCTGAGGTCCTGGAACATCTTCACCACTCTAGGATGTACCGCTATATGGGAAGTGTGGTACTCCCTCAGCACTTCCTATTGAAGTGCCACTGGTATCAAGGTACTTCCTCTGAAGAGGATGACATGCTCCCCACCTTCAAAAAATCCATCAGGTGCCTACCCTGTAGAAATATGAGCACGTCGTGTCTCGCAGTCAGCGTCTCCATGTTGTGCCTCCCTGAATAGCAGAAGAAGTGGGGGAGTGACTGTAAGAGACTGTCGAAATATTTCTCCATCTATATCCACAAAGGATATCTATAAAGCAGCCAGCTGCTCTGTCTCTTCACCTAACAGCTATATACCAGACCTCCTTCTGAGTGCATCTACCACAACGTTTCCCTTCCTCGGAATATAGACTATCTCAAAGTCATAGTCCTGTAGGAACTCATGCCAATATTGTTGTCTTAGGTTCATTTCCTTCTGAGATAAGATATAATTGAGACTCTTGTTATCAGAGTATAAGGTAAAACGCTCACCCATCAGATAGTATCACCACATCTTCATGGAGAAGACCACTCATGCTAACTCTAAGTCATGGGTAGCATAGTTCTTCTCATGTTATATCAGCTAAAGAGAACCAAAAGCGATCACTTCTTATTCCTGCATTAGGACACATCTGAGTTTGGTCCCTAATGTGTCGCAGTAAACTACGTACACTACGCCCTCCTCTGGAAGCCTTAAGATGGGGGGGGGCACTAGTCAGCCTCTACCTCGGCTCATGAAATCTCTGCTGTTATTTCACCAACCACACAAATGGTTTCCCCTTCTTTGTCAAGGTTGATAGTAGTGATGAAACTCTGTAGAATTCTGATAGAAACCTCTGGTAGTATCCATCAAAACCCAGGAAACTCCGTACCTATGCTACACTCTTGGGTGGCTCCCATGCAAGTACTGCCTCAATCTTCACTGGATCTACTGCAACTCCAGCCTCCAAGTTGAAATGACCCAAAAAGTGTACCTCTCGGATCCAAAACTGGCACTTTGAGAGCTTACCAAAAATTTGGTGCTATCAAAGTGTGTCCGGTACTACCTTCAAATGGTAGGCATGCTTCTCCTCAGTAGTCGAGTAAATAAGAATTTCATCGATGAAGACTAGGACAAAGCGATCAAGGTGTGGCTGGAAGATCCTGTTCATGAATACCAGGAACACTAATGGAGGGTTGGTTATGCCGAATGGAATTTCCAAGAACTCGTAGTGGTTGTACCAACATATAAAGGCCATCTTCTATACATCATCATCTCAAAATTTGAGCTTGTGATAACCTGATCTGAGGACTATCTTTGAGAACCATTGTGCTCCCTTCAGCTGATCAAAGAGGTCTTCAATCCTTGGGAGTAGGTATGTTTTCTTCATAGTCACCTGGTTCAGGTGATGGTAGTCTACACAAAGCCTCAAGCTTCTATCTACCTTCTTGGTGAACAGAATTGGAGCTACCCAAGGAGAAACATTGGGCTGGATGAATCCCTTCTCCTGCAAGTCCTCCAACTGTACCCAGAACTCACGAAGCTCAGTGGGAGACATCTAATATGCTGGTTTAGATATCCATGTCATTTTGGGGAACACGTCAATGTAAAAGTCCATCTCTCTATGAGGAGGTAGTCTTGGGACATCATCAGGGAAAACATCCACGTACTGGTCCACCACTACAAGAGAATTCGTACTTCCCACATCAACTGCTCAGAGGGAAAGGCAAGCCAACTGATGAGTGATTGGATGTACTCTCCACAGGGAAAGTCCATCCTCCACTATAAAGGCTCCCTTCTCGTCGGTGAAGATGAACCTGGTCCCATCTGTGCAGACACACTGCACATTATGCCTAATATAGTCGATCTGAGAATGGACTATAGATAACCAGTCCATACCCAAGATGACATCGTAAGGCCTCGACGACACTACTAGGAGATCCCAGCCGAAGCTCTAGCCTCCTAGAGTAAGCTCACACTACCGGAACCAGTGCATAATCATCAAATCTACTCCCGTAGGAGTCTCTAGCCCTAAGGATCGAGCCAACGGCTCCGTCAGAATCTCAGAGCTCTGAATGAGGGTAGTGGCAATGAACGAATGACTACAACCTATGTCTATAAGCACTGCAGCTATGGTGGAGTAGACATAGATCATACTTAAAATCATCTCTGAAGTGCCATGATCGTATGCCTCAGCTTCCTGAAGATGATCTCTCCCCTGTCTACCTGATCCTTGGAGTCGCGGTGGACCTCATGGTGGTGGTGGTGGTAACACCTTGTAACGTTGTCCACTGCTAGTTGCATGACCATATCCTCTGCCACATCCACTTTCACCCTACGGATCACCTTGATCAAATCTACGCCTCTTCCTGGGAGGTCCCTCAACTGTCTGCTGATCATCTGATTGGTGGGTCAGATAGTCATGAGCCACGTGACCCTACCCACTGCATTTAAAACATTGCACGTTCCTCATATGATTGGCTCTATCTCATGTGCAACGCACAACCGAACCCAATTCCTGAGGTCATCCACCGGATGGTCTGGTCTACTTAGATCTCTACAACATTTGTCTACTGCCAGCTGCAGAAGACTCTGCTACGTGACGCATGGTGGCAGGTCTCGCTGCTGGTAATTTCTCAGCAAGGAAACTCTCCACTATGAGGGCTCTCTCCAACACCCCCGCCTGCGTCGGGATGCTGAGGGAGATCATCGAAGCCCTGATCTCTCATCTCATCCCCTGCTCGAAGGTCTGAGCCCTGATGAATGGGTCTCACACCATATCTATGGAGTAGCGTGAGAGGTTAGTGAACCTCACCAAGTACAATGTCACCTTCATGATATAATGTTATAGATTAAGTATCTCATGTATCCGTACTGCACGTAGGGTGGTTGGGACAAACTCCACCCTAAACAGACTTTCGAAGTCTTCCCAGAGTAGTGTCACCTCATCATACACTTAGAACATCAGTCTTCACCATCTACCTGTTGTTTCTTGAAGGAGACTCGGGGAAAGGATCACCATAAGGTCATCTGGTGTCCCTACCAGTCTGAAGACTCCCACCATAGCCTCCAGCCAATCCCCAATTTCCTGCGGGTCTGTCTCGCCCCTGTACCTGGGCGGCCTCTGGCGCTGGAACTTGTGAAACGCGCTTAGGCGGCGTGAACTCTCTACAGATGGGGCTGGTGGCACTGGTGGACCAGTAGATAGTGGTACTGCTGGTGCCTCCGCTGTGATAGGGCCCTGCACCGAGGCCTTGTCGCTCGGTGTACTGTTATCTCAAACAAAACCTAGAACCCTGGCTAGCTGTTTGCGTGGAGGCATCCAGAAAGAAAACAGGTGTGCCATGGTCAAAAAGTTATACCTGGTGAGCTGACTTAGAGAATTCAAATAAAACTCTTCAAAACACACACGCAATATGTGTTTTCATGTACTGAGTTGGAAATTAGAAGTCAGGGTCCTGGTGTATGGACATGTTGGCTGCTGCACTAACACTGGACTCCCTAAACTGAAAATCCCAATCAATACCCTTAACATTATTGCTTCATAGAAAAGATCAGAGTCTTAAGTTATGAAGTATAACTGACTCCTCTGATACCAATTTTTCACGACCAGTCTCCTGGGCCCATGTCGTGACTACCCCAAGCCCGAATACCATAGTCCAGGGGCTGGAAACTAGCACCAAAGGTGTAATTCCCTAAAAATGGGAAATCATTGCCTTTATATCCTGAAACTCACACAACATAGCACATAGCTGGTTATAAAACACTAAGTAAACTGTATAACAAAAGAGTGCTGAAAAGTAAAAGTGTCCAGAAATACAAACCCAACTGAAAAGTACAAGGAACTGGAAGGGAAAATACAACTAATGAAAGGGACAAAAGCTACTCGGTCATCCTCTAGAATTCTTACCTGAAGGGTAGGAACAAATTTCCTCCTTAGTACTCCACGTCCGTTGGTCTGCTATGTGTACCAACTCGTCGAAAGGTCCACCTCCGGGTACCATCCAGTCCTGGTACTCTCAGCCTCAGTCAACGATGTCCGTTTTCTGCATCCAACACAATGAGGTGAGGGAATTTCCCGTATAGGGGTGAGTATAACGATAGTCAGTAGGGACCTCAAGACCCTCAAGGTCTCAAAAAATCCAACAAGGATAAACCACAAGTTATGAAATCAACAGATAACCCCACTTAGGTATATTCCCATACATATACCTATGTTATCAAGTAATCCATAAGAAAACACAATGTTACTACCTCAGCTCAGATAGGTATACAACTTATGTTGATATAGATAGAGATGATTATATGTAGCAACTAAATCATCTATTCTATCGAACCCACATAGGATCCAGGAATAGTTGTCAGATCTTTCAAACCCACACAGAATCTAGGAACATTAATCAGAGCTGTCGAACCCACACAAGATTCAGGAACAGTAGAAAGAGCTGTCAAACTCACACAAGATCCAGGAATAGTAGTCAGAGTCGTCGAACCCACGTAGGATTCAGGGAAATTAGTTAGAGCTATCGAACCCACGTAGGATCTAGGAACAATAGAAAGAGCTGTCAAACCCACACTGGATCTAGGAATAGTAATCAGAGCTGTCGAACCCATGTAGGATCCAGGAACAGTAGTCAGAGGTATCGAACCCATGTAGGATCAAGTAATAGTAGTCAGAGCGTAGCTAGCCATAGGTTTTTCACACAAATCACACTCGAATCTGGTAGAGTCTGCTCCTCAAGCTAAGTGTTGATACATCAACTGCCATGAAGTCCCACGAAGAAGTATCCCAATGTTCCACCACGTCATGGGGTCTCAACTCAATAGACGGGGCGTCAATCGGATGCCCAATCTGTAAGTTATTATCTTTCAGTCCCGGGGGCCTGGTTGGATTCGTGCATGATCCAACCTGACCGTATTTCAACTACACACTAAACTCCAGTGGGGTATACTCAAAGGGACCTTGATGCTCCATGTTGTTCAGTGTTGTTGACAGTTTTTCAAATGGATGTTTAGCGCCAAAGATATGGGAAAAAGAAAGTAAAGGGTCGGTAGTGGGCTCGGGTCTGGTCTGACCCTGTCAGACCGACCTTTCCCAACCTAGTCTGGGTCGACCCGGTTAGATCTATTGGGTCTAGCCTGACCTAGTGGGCGGGTCTTCTTGTTAGGTTCAGCCCGTCCTACTGAGGCTAGCCCAGTAGCCCACGTGGGCAGTTCGTCCCGAAGGGCGATGCGAGGGTGGTTTGGCCTGGAGCGTCGCGGATGTGCGGTCGGTTCGGCCAGGGCGTCGCGAGGGGCTTTGGAGGCCGGCTCAGCTAGGACGCTGTGAGGGGCGCAGTTCAGGCGGTTCATCTTGGGAGGCCTAGAGGTCTGTAGGAAGGCTGTGAGGCCGACGACCGGCTAGGAGGCGGCTGGGTAGGCCGACGGGCCAGAGGGCTGGCTGCCGGGAGGCAGTCGAGTAGGCCGGCGAGGTGCGGGCAGGCTGGGTGGCAGCTGGGCTGGCAGGCGGGGCACGGGTAGGCTGGTGGGTAGGCCAGTGGGCTACCCGGAGGCAGTTGGGGGGCATCTGGGCAGGTCAGTGGAGGTTCGGGACTCCATGGGGGTGGAGCAGGTCACGGAGACCACGAGAAGCGAGACCTTTTCCATTGCCACCTTCATCGCCTCGTTGTTTTGTCGTTGTACTAAAGGACATCACAAAAGAGATCGACGGAGGGTGTCGGACCATGTTAGGTTGGCCCGCACCCTCTGCGTTTAGGGTGATAACAATCAGCCCTCTAGAACGAACCACAAAAATCCACCAGTATAAAGAAAGAATCCTCATTCTTTCTTTTGAAAGAAAATAAGAACATGGAACTTAAATGAAATTAACCCCTACCATAATTGTTGGTCGTCGATGAATTCATGGGGAAGAAGGTGGTTTTGTCTTCATTTGTTGTGTTCGCCGCACACTCCCAATCCTAAGCTTTCACGTTGGTTGTGGAAGACTCTCCATGTCGGTAGGAGTCCAAGGAAGAATATTGAAATATATCGTTACCGGCATTCTTCATTGGAAGAACATGTTCTTTGTTTTTCTTTGGGAGATGAGGTTCTTCCTTGGAGAAATCTATTTCTCCCAAGATCTCTTCTCCCCAATATTCCACCCAAATTCCAAAATTTGTGCCAAATAATAGATTATATTATCTATTATTTTTTTGAAATAATTAAAAAAGAAAAACTAAACACTTGGTTGGCACATTAAAAATTAAAGGGGAGGATTTGGCACCATTAATTTAGTGTGTTGGAAACATTAATGTAGAGGAAGCTCAAGAGGTTCCTCCACATTAAAGAGGGGGGTTGAGATATTTTTATCTCCTCCCATTTAATACGGTTCAGGTGGTCCCCGCCACTAATATTCAAATTGGGAAGTTATGTGGTCTCAAGTGGTCCCCACCACATTAACCTCTCATGGGAGGTTGACGTGTGCTGGTCCCCACCACAATAACCTCTCATGGGAGGTTACGGCCTGGTGGTCCCCACTTCCAACCTCCACATGGAGGTTATAGTTCCAGTGGGTCCTACCTCCCAATATCCACTTGGTTGGTCAAAAATAAAATAAATTGTAGTTCATTTTATATTATTAATTTCCATGAAAAATCCAAAAACTATCTTTTATTATCGTCCCACTACTGTCGAGGTGAAACTCTCCTTAAGCGAATACCAGTGTTGTGAGTTCAATGGTGCACTCAGATTTAAATTCTGATCACTAGTTCGAAAATTACAAAAACCCGCTCGTACGCTTACTGAACGAACCCAAAAAAACATCAAAAATTGATTCTGGGAACACCGGGCCTCAGAATCACGCACCGTCAATTTTCACAGACTCATAAAATTCCCATTTAATTAGAAAAAATTACATGGAAAATCTAGGTCTTTACATTCTTTCCACATCAGGGCTCTATGTCCCAGTAAGCAACAACTCATAACTAATGGAAAAAGTGGGGATACTGAGCATGAATCTGGGCCACCCGCTCCCTTGTGCTCTCCTGGAGGTTTTCGTGCTACCAGTGAATGCACCCAACAGGTATTGAATGTCCACGTAGGACCCAATCTTGTCGATACTCAATATCTATTGGAACCTCTATAAAATTCTCCCCATCATCGACATCCAGCTCTCCATGGTCGATGATGTTAGTAGGATCTTGCACGTATCTCCTCAGCTGGGATACATGAAAAACATCGAGCACCTGGTGTAACTAAGGGGGAAGTGCCAGGTGGTAAGCCATCTCACCTACTTTGCTAAGGACCTGGAAAGGTCTGATGAATCTTGGAGATAACTTTCCACCACATCCAAATCTCCATAGTCCTCATTGAGGTGAGACCCATAGAAAGGCATGGTCTCCAGCCTTGAACTTCAGAGGCCTTCATCTCCTGTTAGCATATGACTTATGCCTTCTCTGTTCAATCTTCATCCACTCTTGGATGATTTTCACCTTCTTTGTGGTATCCTGTACCCTCTCTGGTCCCACTAGTGCTGACTCCCTAGGGTCAGTCCAGCACAATGGTGATCTACATGGTTGCCCGTATAATGCCTCAAAAGGTTTCATCCCAATGGTGGAGTGATAGCTGTTGTTGTATGAAAACTCCACCATAGGTAAGTGATCATCCAAGCTACGAATGAAGTTAAGGACACAAGCATGTATCATGTCCTCGAGGGTCTGAATGGTCTACTCAGTCTGGCCATCCGTCTGAGGCTGAAAGGCAGTGCTCAGAAGAAGATGCGTCCTGAAAGCATCCTGCAACCCCTTCCATATCTAGGAAGTAAACCATGCATCATGATTAGAGACAATATAAGAAGTTACTCCATGTAGCCGCACACTATCCCTTATATAGAGGCATCCCAAGCTTTCTACTGAACCCTGCTCTCTGATCGGTAGGAAGTTGGACGACTTGGTGAGTCAGTCGATGATCACCCAAATCGACTCATGACCTCTAGATGTACATGGAAGACCCATCATGAAGTCCATGGATATCCCATCCCACTTCAACTCTGGGACCTCTAAAGGTTGAACCATGCCTGCTGGTACCTAATGCTCTACATTCACTTGCTAGCAAGTGAGGCATTAATCGACAAAATCGGCTACTGCTTTCTTCATTACCGGCCACCAGTGCTATCGTCTAAGGTCCTGGAACATCTTCGCTACTTTTGGATGTAATGCTAGAGGGAAAGTGTGGTACTCCCTCAACATTTCCTCTTGAAGTTCCACTGGTACCAAGGTACTTCCTCTGAATAGGATGACGTGCTCTAAACCTTCATAAAATCCATCAGGCGCCTGCCCTGTAGATATCTGATCATGTCATGTCTCGTAGTCAGTGTCTCCATGGTGCACCTCCCTGACTACCTGAAGAAGTGGGGGAGTGACTATAAGAGACTCTTGAATGACTGCTCCATCTTTATCTACAAAGGATATCTGTAAAGCAGCTAGCAGCTATGTCGCTTCACCTAATAGCTATATACTAGACCTCCTGCTGAGTGCATCTGTAACAATGTTCCCCTTTCTTGGAGTATAGACTATATCAAAGTCATATTCCTGGAGGAACTCATTCCAATTTCGTTGTCTCCGGTTCAAGTCCTTCTAAGAGAAGATATACCTAAGACTCATGTGATTAGAGTACAAGGTAAAACGCTCTCTCATCAAATAGTGTCACCAAATCTACATGGTGAATACCACTGCTGATAACTCCAGGTCATGGGTAACGTATTTCTTCTCATGCTATCTTAGCTGAAAAGAACCATAAGTGATCACTTCTCACTCTTGCATCAGGACACATCCATGTCTAGTCCCTGATGCGTCACAGTAAACTACGTACCCTACACCCTCCTCTGGAATCCTCAATATGGGGGCACTAGTCAGCCTCTACCTCTAATCCTGAAAGCTCTGATGGTATCTCTCCGACTACACATTCTTCAAGGCTGATAGTGGTTCTGCAACTCTGGAGAAGTCTGATACAAACCTCTGGTAGTATCCAGCCAAACCCAAGAAACTCTGTACCTCCGCCACACTCTTTGGTGGCTCCCAAGCAAGTACAAACTCAATATTCGTTGGATCTACTGCAGATCCAGCCTCCAAGATGACATGTCCCAAAACTTGTACCTCTCGGATCCAAAACTAGCACTTAGTGAGCCTACCATAAAGCTGGTGCTCTCGGATTGTGTCAAGTACTACCTACAAATGGTAGACCTGCTCCTCCTTAGTAGTCGAGTAGATCAGAATGTCATCGATGAAGACTAGGACAAAGAAATCGAGGTATGGCTGGAAGATATTGTTCATGAATCCAATGAACACTACTAGAGGGTTGGTTATGCCAAATGGAATTACCAATAACTCATAGTGGTTGTACCGACATCTGAAGGGCGTCTTCTGCACATCCTTGTCTCAAACTCTGAGCTGGTGATAGCCTAATCTGAGGTCTATCTTTGAGAACCATTATTCTTCCTTTAGCAGTAGGTCCATGTAAAATTCCATATCTCTCTAAGGATTTAGTCTTGGGACATCCCCAAATAAAACATTCGCATGCTGGTCCACCACTACAAGATAAGTCAGAATCTCCACATCAATTTCTCTGAGGTAAATGCAAGCCAACTGATGAGTGATTGGATGTAATCTCCTCTGGGCAATTCTAACCTGGGCTACAAAGGCTCCCTTCTCACCGGTGAAGGTGAACCTGGACCCATCCGTACAGACACACCACACTTTGCACCTAATACAGTCGATCTAAGCATGGACTATAGATAACCAGTCCATACCCAAGATGACATCATAAGGCCCCGACGACACTACTAGGAGATCCCATACGAATCTATATCCTCATAGAGTAAGCTCACACTACCGACACCAGTGCTTAAGTGTCGAATCTGCTCCTGTAGGAGTCTCTAGATGTAAGGATCGATCCCATGGATCCATTAGATTCTTCGAGCTCTGAATGAGGGTAGTATCAATGAATGAGTGACCGGAACCTCTGTCTATAAGCACTGCAGATATGGTGGAGTAGACACAGATCGTACATCAAATCATCTTCAAAGGGCCATGATCATATGCCTCATCTGTCTGGAGATGAGCTCTCCCCTATCCACCTGCTCCCTATGGTCGGGGTGGACCTCCTGGTGGTGGTGGTGGTAACACCTCGTAACGTCATCCACTGCCAGCTGCTAGACCAGCTCCTTTTCCACATCCTCCTAAGCCCTACGGATCTCCTCGATCAAACCTCTTCCTCTTCCTGGGAGGTCCCTCAAGTCTCTACTGATCAACCGAACAGTGGGTCGGATTGTCATGAGCCATGTAACCCTGCCCGCCACATGTGAAACATTGCATGTTCCTCATATGAATGGATCTATCTCATGTGCCATGCACAACCAAACCAGAGTCCAGAGTTCATCCACTGGATGGTCTGGTCTGCTTGGATCTCTGAGACATTTGTATGCTGCCAGCTGCAGAAGTCTCTACTATGTGATGCCTGGTGGCAGGTCTCACTGCTGGTGACTGCTCAGCAAGGAAACTCTCCACTATGAGGGCTCTCTCTAACACCCGCACCAACGTCATGTTGCTAAGGGAGACCATCGAAGCCCTGATATCTCTCTTGAGCCCCTACTCGAAGGTCCAGGCCCTGAAGAATGGGATCCGCACCATATATGTGGAGTAGCGCGAGAGGTCAGTGAACCTCGCCAAGTACTGTGCCACCACCATGCTACCATGTTGTAGATTAATTAGATCCTATATCCGCACTGCACCTAGGGTGTCTGGGACAAACTCCAATCGTAACAGACTCTCAAATTCTTCCCAGAGTAGTGTCGCCTCGCCATGGACTTAGAGCATTAGGCTTCACCATCTGCCTACTGCTTCCTGAAGGAGAATCGCAGCAAGGATCACCATAAGTTCGGCTGGTGTCCCTACTAGTCCGAATACTCCCACCACAGCCTCCATCCAATCCTCAGCTTCATGCGGTTCCGTCTCACCCCTGTACCTGGGCGAGCTCTAGTACTAGAACTCATTCAAAGTGCTCAGGAGGCATGCACTCTCTGTTGCTAGGGGTGGTGGCATTGATAGCCCAATAGGTAGTGGTACCGCTGGTGCCTCCGCTGTGATAGGGCCCTACACCGAGGCCTCATCGCTCGGTGGGCTGCCATCTCATACAAAGCCTAGAACCCTAACTCGTTGTCTGCGTGGAGGCATCCTGAAAAAAATTTGGTACTCCATGGTCAAAAAGTTATACCTGGTGAGTTGAATCAAATAATTCAAAAAAAACTCTTCAAAACAAAAAGGTAATCATTTTTTTCATGCACTAAGTCAAAAATCAGAAGTCCAGGTCCTGGTGTACGGACACATCGGCTGTTACACCAACACTGGACTCCCTGAACTGAAAATCACACTCAATACCATTAACACTATTGCTTCATAAAAAATATCATAGTCTTAAGTTCTGCGGTAGAACCAACTCCTCTGATACTGTAAAGACCCGTAAATTTCAAGGAAATTTTTTTCTTAATTTTCGTTGGAATTTTACAAGAACGAATTTTCTGAAGGCACCTGATTCTGAGGCCCAGTGTGCCCATAATCATTTTCCGAAGTTTAGCTCGGGTACGTTTAGTGAACGAACGAGCGGGTTTTTCTAACTTTTGAACTGGTGCTCGAAATCAAATTCTGAGGGCACCGATAGAATCGCAGCACCGATATTTTCTTAGAAATGCCTCTTCCGGAGTTGCGTTTGCTCGGGTGTGGTTTTTAAATTTTTGGGGTTAAGTTAAGAAATAAAATAAAGTGGTGCGACAACTTTATTTTTATTTCACTTAAAGCCACTTAAAAGCCACTTAAAGCTACTTAAGATGAGTTGAAGCGGTTAGGGTGTGATCCAAAATATCCTACCCTCTTGGTAGGATAATTGTGAGGTGGGGCCCGCATGAGCCCCACCGTTTCTTTTCCTCTATGTAACGCACCTGCGAAAACTCATCTTTAATGAAAGTTAACTGACGCGTTTTTCTAAATTCTTAATGCCCCTATTTAATTGGGCAGTTAAATTTTACAATTAATTCTTTGAATTAATTGTTTGTTACTTACCTTTGTTTTTCAAATTCTTTAGTTGATAATAAAATAAAATGAGGACTTATTTTATTATCGGGTTGTTGTGTTAAACCTTTAGAGAATCTCTAAAGATCTTCATCCTCCTTCGTAAAAAACACAAAGAACGTGAAGAACGTGGAAAACACCAGCCTCCGAAGAAAGGGAAACGAAGAACACCGAGCCCTCAGAGATCGACGACGCGACGCCGAGTACCACGACGCTGACGCTTCTTCCGCGACGTTCTTCTTCCGCGACAAATCTTCGATCCACTGCTTGAGGTAGGAGATTTCAAATATTTTAAATTCCTTTGTGGATTTTATCCTTAACATGGATTTAATACGTGAAATTAAATCCATGTGTTTCCTTAACCCTCGGAGATCGTCGACGCGACGCCCTTCCGCGACGACACGATGCTCTTCCGCGACGCGACGATCCTCTTCTTCCACGACGGTCAATTCCGCGAAGAACTCTCGTCCGACGAAAGCTACGAGGTAGGGGTTTTATTTGAGAACAATATTTATTCCCATGGTTGTTTCATCTAAAGCAAATAACCCGGATCAAATTTCAATTTTAATTTTGTTCAAATTGTGCCTTGTTTGTTTTTCATGTGTTGAATATTTTATTCCCGATTGTTATCACCTAACGCGGAGGGTGCAGGACAAACAAACATGGCCCAACCACCCTCCTCAGTTTTTCGTTGATGCGCAGATTGGTGGACGATGACAAAACAAGCCGCTCGGGCGTTTTGAAGGCTTTGCAGCGAAGTTTGGGTCCCGAGATGATCACTGGCGAAAACTGCAGGTGAATCGGACCACCGAAGTGCTTCTGGTGGTCCGCGGAAGTCTCCATCGGCGCGCCACGCTGGCACGGTGACGCCGGCGGCCGGAGGCGGGGGCCGATAGCGTCCGGCCACCAGGAAGCGGCGGTGCCCGGCGCGCCGCCGGGAAGACCCGCCGCAGCTGAAGCCGCGGTGGCGCTGCCCGGTCCCACGGCCGCATGGGACCACGGAGGAAGGGACATGTCTTAAGCCGCTTCCAGCGACACCGAGCGACCCCACGCGGGGCCACGGCATTCCTTCACGTGGGGGGGGGGGCAGCACACCCCCGCGCCGCTCGGCCGTAACCGGCCGAGCCGACCCTGGCGGTCGGGCCGCGCCCTCGTCGGCCGGGTCGGGTCGCGCCCAGGCCGGGCCGGGTCGCGCCCAGGCCGGGCCGGGCCGTGCCGTCCAGGTCAGACCCGGACCCGGGTCGGACCCGGACCCGGGTCGGACCCGGACCCGGGTCGGGTCAACCCGGTTCGGGCCGACCCAGGGGGGTTGGGCCGGGTCCGTCCGGGCCCAGACCCCCCGTTTTTGGACCTTTTCGGTATTTTTCTCATACCTTGAGATACGGGCCTCCGAATGATGCTCCGTTAGCGGCGATGCGATCCTTGGATCGATACAGTCGTTTCAGTATATCACACTCAAGGTTTCGGAATACTTTAGGTTCATCCGGGTTGGTTCGTACACGAAACCAACCGGGCCCTCGGAGCGGAAACGCTCATATCTTGAGCTTCAGATGTCCGATTGATGTGCCGCCAACTTTGTTGAATTCCTCTAAGTGAGAAAGATCTTTTGGATTTCTCCGCCCGAGGTTTGTACGCAGGTGGAGTATGGTCGGGTTGGTTTTTCCTAAAAAACCAACCGGGCCCCTGGGACGAAAAAGCCAATAACTCTCAGACCGGGTGTCCGATTGACGCGCCGTCTGCGACGTTGAGTTCCTGTTGATGATACGGAACTTTTGGATACATCAACTCTGGACTATGTGTCAGTTGATGTATCTGCCTCTCGGCTCGTGGAGCGGACCCTCCCGAACGAGCTTGCTGTGTGCGGGAACCCTAGAGCTGGTTGCGACTGCTATTGTGACGATGACGACTGTACAGAGATCCTCAGTGGATTCGACGACGACGACTACAGCACTCAGCGATCCTTTATGGGGCAGTGCTTCCGATCTTGTGTGGGTCTGATCCTGTGTGGGTCAGCGCTCAGCGGTCCTGTGTGGGCCAGCGCCTACAGATCCTGTGTGGGTCCGATCCTGTGTGGGTCTTTGCGGGGGTTAGTTACCTATCGATCCTTTGTGGGTCAGATCCTTTGTGGGTCATTGCAGGGGTTAGTTACCTATCGATCCTTTGTGGGTCAGATCCTTTGTGGGTCATTGCGGTGGTTAGTACCTATCGATCCTTTGTGGGTCTGACGACTTAAATGAATCAGTGGCAATATCTGGTCATCTTTATCGTCATATGAAGAAGTATGCATGTATGAGCTAAATCCTGTTTACTTTCCTTTGTGGATTGTGTTGTGCTATCCTGTGTGGATTTACGTTTTGCTTTCCTATGTGGATTGGGTTGTACCTGAGCTCGGATGTTGGAGCCGAGCGAGAATTGATGACTTAGGTATATGTATGGGCATATACCTAAGCAGTGTCTGATGTTACTTCGTGGTTGTATCTTTCCTTTGTGGTTATCCTTATGGATTTTGGGAGACCTTCGGGGGTCTCGGGGTCCCTACTGAGTAGCTTATACTCACCCTTGCACGGTCTATGCCCGCACTTCATTGTGTTGGTTTCAAATGACGGATAGCGCAGATCGTGGTGGAGGCTTGCAGAGCAGGATGGTACCTGGAGGTGGACCACTGGGCAGGATATACTCGGAGCGGTCGGCTGGACCCGAGGAGTAGTGGAGGCTTTCTGTACTAACCCTTCAGGTGGTATTTCCAGTGGACAGCTCGACGTTGTGGTTTTACTTTTCAGTTGCTGTTTTTCCCTTTCCAGTTGTACATTACTTTCAGTTTGGGTTTGTATACTGGCCCACTTACTTTTCCGCACTTACTGTTGTACCAGTTTTTACTTAGTGTTTACTTCTTCTTCTTGCTTGCTCTGTTGTGTTTGGTTACTTACAAAGGCAATGCCTACCCTTTTTACCGGGATTTACGCCTTGGTGCTAGTCGATAGCCTCTGGCCTATGGAAGGCGGGCTTGGGGTAGTCACGGCACGGGCTCAAGGACAGGTCGTGACAAATTGGTATCAAAGGAGTTCGGTTCTACTGCAAAACTTGGGATTCTGATCTTTTTTTCTATGTGAAGCAATAGTTTTTAGCATATTGGGTGTGGTTATAAGTTCGGGGAGTCCAGTGTTGGTGCGGTGGCCGACGTATCCGTACATCAGGACCCTGACTTCTGATTTCCAACTTAATGCACGAAAACATTGATTGCATGTGTGTTACAAGTTTTCTTTGTGATTACTTTATGTCATCTCACCAGGTATATTTTTCTGACCGTGGCGCACCTGTTTCTTTTCAGGATGGACCCACGACGACAGCCAGCTAGGGTTCCGAGAGTTGTACGTGACGACAGCCCACCGAGCGATGAGGCCTCGGTACAGGGCCCTTTGACAACTGAGGCACCGACAGTACCTCTACCCGCCGAGCCACCGATGCTTCCTGCCCCAGCCGCTAACGATGCACATCACCTTAGTGCACTGCATGAGTTCCAGCACCAGCGACCACCCAGGTTCCGTGGGGAGACAGACCCCCAGGCAGCTGAGGACTGGCTGGAGGCAGTGGTGTGAGTTTTCCGGTTAGTGAGGACACCAGCAGACCTCATGGTGATCCTCGCATCGAGCCTACTGCATGCAGCAATGGGCCGATGGTGGAGCTTGATGCTCCAAGTGCACGATGAGGCATCTATTCTCTGGACGGACTTTGAGAGCCTCTTCCGCTCGGAGTTCGTCCCAGCCACCCTCCGTGCGGTGTACATCCAGGAGCATCTTCAGCTGCAGCAGGGCAGCTTGACGGTCGCCCAGTACTCGGTGAGATTTACAGATCTCTCGCGCTACTCGACGGACATGGTACGGGACCCATTCTTCCGGGACCGGACCTTTGAGCAGGGATTGAGACATGAGATCAGGGAATCACTGATCTCCCTCAGCATTCCGACTCAGACAGGATTACTGGAGCGAGCCCTTTTGATTGAGAGCTTCCTTGTTGAGCCTTCTTCAGCAGCGAGACCTACCGCGGGGCGGCACGTAGCAGAGTTTTCTGCGGAAGGCAGTCGACGGATGACTGAGGGGTCCAGGAAGACCAGACCCTCACGCATACGACCTCAGGACACTATCTCAGCAGTGCGGGGCACACAGCGTGGAGCCAGTCTTTTGAGAGTCAGGCAGTGCTACACATGCCGCGGGCAGGGCCACATGGCTCGTGACTGCCCGACCCACCGTGCTGAGGAGCAGCAGACGGTTGAGGGGCCACCCAGGCAGAGGCAGAGGGTCGACCGTGGTGGTCCCCATGGAGGAGGTGGACGAGGAAGAGGAGCTGGTCGAGCAGCATGTGGTGGGCGGCGCTTTGTGGCTCTACCACCACCACCACCAGGAGGTCCACCCCAACCACAGGGAGCTGGCGGGCAGAGACAGGCACAGCTCCAGGCAGCGGAGGCCTACAACCACGGTGCGCCCAAGATGATTTGAGGTATGATCTGTGTCTATTTCACCCTTGCTGCAGTTCTTATAGACACAAGAGCGAGTCACTCTTTCATAGCCGCTGCCCTTGTTCGGAGCTCGGAGATTCCGACAGAACCGTTGGCTCGATCCTTACGGCTAGAGACTCCTATGGGAGCGGACTCAACGATCACACACTGGTGCCGATAGTGTGAGCTTACTCTAGGAGGCGAGAGCTTCTGCTGGGATCTTCTTGTAGAGTCGTCGAGGCCTTACGACGTCGTCTTGGTCATGGATTGGTTATCTACAGTCCATGCACATATTGACTGTATTAGGCGCAAGGTGCGATGTGTACGAACCGACGGGAGCAGGTACACCTTCACCGGTGAGAAGGGAGCCTTTGCAGCACAAGATGTACTTCTGCAAAGGAGAGGACATCCCATCACTCATCAGTTGGACAACCTCATCCTTGGAGCAGTTGACGTGCAGAGTCCTAGTTTTCCTGTAGTGGTGGATCAGTATGCGGACGTCTTTCCCGACGACATCCCAAGGCTACCTCCTCGCAGAGAGGTAGACTTTTATATTGATCTGTACCCCGGGACAGCCCTTATATCCACTCTAGCATATTGGAAGGCCCCAACTGAGCTTCAAGAGCTATGGGTACAGTTGGAGGACTTGCAGGGCAAGGGATTCATCCGACCCAGTGTTTCACCCTGGGCTTCCCCGATATTGTTCGCCAAGAAGGCGGACGGGAGCTTGCGACTTTGTGTTGACTATAGTCACCTGAACTAGGCGATGGTGAGGAACAAGTATCTTCTACCGAGGATTGATGACCTCTTCGATCAGCTCAAGGGAGCACGATGGTTCTCGAAGATAGACCTTAGGTCAGGCTATCATCAGCTCATAGTTCGGGACGCGGATGTGCAGAAGATGGCCTTCAGATGTCGGTATGGCCACTATGAGTTCTTGGTTATGCCTTTCGGCGTAACCAATGATCTATAAGTGTTCATGGGCCTCATGAACATGATCTTTCAGCCATACCTCGATCGATTTGTCGTAGTCTTCATCGACGACATTTTGATTTACTCGACGACTGAGGAGGAGCACGCCTACCACTTACGGGTTATACTAGACACACTCCGAGAGCACCATCTTTATGGAAAGCTCTCGAAGTGTCAGTTCTGGATACGTGAGGTCCACTTCTTGGGACACGTCATCTCTGAGGTGAGAGTTTCAGTGGATCCTGCGAAGATCGAGGCAGTGCTAGCTTGGGAGCCACCCAGGAGCATGATGGAGGTGCGGAGTTTCTTGGGACTAGATGGATACTATCGGAGATTTGTGCCAAACTTATCCAGAGTTGCGGAACCACTCTCAGCTCTTACGAAGAAGGGGAAACCCTTTGTATGGTCAGACAGATGTCAGCAGAGCTTCTAGGAGCTGGGACAGAGATTGACCAGCGCCCCTATCTTGAGGTTGCCTAAGGAGGGAGTAGGGTACGTAGTCTACTGTGATGCATCAGGGACAGGACTCGGATGTGTCCTGATGCAGGAGAGGGCAGTGATCGCCTATGGATCACGTCATTTGAGGCCACATGAGCAGAACTACGCTACCCATGACCTGGAGTTAGCAGCAGTGGTCTTCGCTCTGAAGACATGGCGACACTATCTGATGGGCGAGTGCTTTACAGTCTTTTATGACCATCAGAGTCTCAGGTACATCTTCTCTCAGAAGTACCTGAACCTGAGATAGCGGAGATGGCTCGAGTTCCTCCAGGACTATGACTTTGAGATATTCTATACTTCTGGGAAGGGGAACGTGGTAGTCGATGCTCTCAGCAGGAGGATGGGAATTCAGCTACTTGAGGAGGCGACAGAGTAGCTAGCCGCTTTGCAGATATCCTTCATGGATAGAGATGGATCATCCTTCCTTTAGTCTCTCACAGTCACCCCTCCACTACTACAGCAGGTCAGAGAGGCACAGCGTGGGGACGCCGACTGTGAGACACGGCGTGCGCAGTTATCCTTAGGACAGGAACCTGATGGTTTCTCCTTTGGGGCAGAGCACGACATCCTTTTCAGAGGACGTACCTTAGTACCAGTCGCTTTACGAGAGGAGGTGCTAATAGAGTTTCACACTTCTCCTTTTCCGGTTCATCCTAGAGTGGCGAAGATGTACCAGGACCTCAGACGACAGCACTGGTGGTCGTGCATGAAGAAGGATGTGGCAGAGTTAGTTTCTCGATGCCTCACCTACCAGCAGGTGAAGGCAGAGCATCAGGTACCTGCAGGCTTGGTACAACCCTTAGAGGTCCCGGAGTGGAAGTGGGATGGGATATCTATGGACTTAGTGACTGGACTTCCACGCACTTCCAGAGGTCACGACTCCATCTGGGTGATTGTCGATTGACTCACCAAGTCAGCTCACTTCTTACCCATTAGAGAGCATGGCTCAATGGAGATCTTGGGAAGTCTCTACGTTCAGGAGATTTTACAGCTTCAAGGTGTGCCACCATCTATCGTCTCCAATCGAGATGCTCGCTTTAATTCCCGGCTTTGGAAGGGGTTTCAAGAGGCATTCGGGACGCAGCTACGTCTGAGCACCTCCTTTCACCCTCAGACGGATGGTCAGATGGAGATCACCATTCAGACTCTCGAGGACATGCTCCGCGCATGTGTCCTCGACTTTGGTCGTAGCTTGGAGGACCACCTACCCTTGGTGGAGTTCGTGTACAACAACAGCTACCACTCCACCATCGGGATGGCACCATACAAGGCGTTGTACGGCAGACCTTGCAGATCTCCTTTGTGCTGGACAGACCCTGGGGAGTCAGCACTTGTGGGACCAGAGATGGTCCGGGCCATGATAGAGAAGGTCTAGGTCATCCAGGAGAAGATGAGGATAGCTCAGAGCTGGCAGAAGTCTTACGCTGACAGGAGGCGGAGGCCACTAGAGTTCGAGGATGGAAACCACATCTTCTTACGTGTCTCACATCGACGTGGATTACGGAGATTTGGACGAGGCCGCAAGTTGTCTCCATGCTTCATCGGACCATTCCAGGTCCTCAGCAGGATTGGCGAGGTGGCTTATCGCCTGGATCTACCACCTCAGCTGCATAGGGTGCACGATGTCTTCCATGTATCTCAGCTGAGGAGATACGTGCACGACCTGACGCACATCTTAGACCATAGGGAGCTAGACGTTGATGATGGGGCGACTTTTGCGGAGGTCTCGGTGGAGATAGAGGATCGACAGGAGTGGGTCCTACGTGGACAATCGATTCCTCTTGTGCGCATCAGATGGAACCACGGGATCCTCCAGGAGAGCACTTGGGATCGGGAGGCTCAGATGCGTGCTCAGTACCCACATTTGTTTCCCTAGTTTATGATGTATCTTTACGGGGATGTAAAGACCTGAGGTGAGAGTGATGTAAAGACCTGTAAATTTCAAGGAAATTTTTTTCTTAATTTTCTTTGGAATTTCACAAGAATTCAGTTTTTGAGAGCACCTGATTCCGAGGTCCGGTGTGCCCGGAATCATTTTCCAAAGTTTAGCTTGGGTACGTTCAGTGAACGAACGAGCGGGTTTTTCTAACTTTTGAACAGGTGCTCGGAATCAAATTCCAAGGGCACTGATGGAATCGCAGCACTGATATTTTTTAGAAACTCTTCTTCTGGAGTTTCGTTTGCTTGGGTGTGGTTTTTAAGTTTTTGGGGTTAAGTTAATAAATAAAATAAAGTGGTGCGACAACTTTATTTTTATTTCACTTAAAGCCACTTAAAATCCACTTAAATCTACTTATGCTGAGTTGTAGCGGTTAGGGTGCGATACAAAATATCCTACCCTCTTGGTAGGATATTTGTGAGGTGGGGCCCGCACGAGCCCCACCGTTTCTTTTCCTCTAAGTAAAGCACCCACGAAAACTCATCTTTAATGAAAGTCAACTGACGCGTTTTTCTAAATTCTTAATGCCCCTATTTAATTTGGCAGTTAAATTTTACAATTAATTCTTTGAATTAATTGGTCGTTACTTACCTTTGTTTTTCAAATTCTTTAGTTGATAATAAAATAAGATGAGGACTTATTTTATTATCGGGTTGTTGTGTTAAACCTTTGGAGAATCTCTAAATATCTTCATCCTCCTTCGCGAAGAACGCGAATAATGCGAATAACACCGGCCTCCGAAGAAAGGGCAATGAAGAACACCGAGCCCTCAGAGATCGACGACGCGACACCGAGTACCGCGACGCCGACACTTCTTCTGCGACGTTCTTCTTCCGTGACAAATCTTCGATCAACTGCTTGAGGTAGGAGATTTAAAATCTTTTAAATTCCTTTATGGATTTTATCCTTAACACAAATTTAATACGTGAAATTAAATCCATGTGTTTTACTTAACCCTCGGAGATCGTCGATGCGACACCCTTCCGCGACGACGCGATGCCCTTCCGCGACGCGACGATCCTCTTCTTCTACGACGGTCAATTCCGCGAATAACTCTCGCCCGACGATAGCTATGAGGTAGGGGTTTTATTTTAGAACAATATTTATTCCCATGGTTGTTTCATCTAAAACAAAGAACCCGGATCAAAGTTCAATTTTAATTTTGTTAAAACTGTGCCTTGTTTTTTTTCATGTGTTGAATATTTTATTCCCGATTGTTATCACCTAATGCAGAGGGTGCGGTCCAAACAAACATAGCCCGACAACCCTCCGAAGTTTTTCGTTGATACGCGGATTGGCGGACGATGAAAAAACAAGTCGCTCGTGCGTTTTGAAGGCATTGCAGCGAAGGTCGGGTCTCGACACGATCACTGGCAAAAACCGCAGGAGAATCGGACCACCGGAGCGCTTCTGGTGGTCCGCGGATGTCTCCGCCGGCGCGCCACGCCGGCACAGCGGCGCCGGTGGCCGGAGGCGGCAGCCGGCAGCGGCCAGCCGCCATGAAGCGGCGGTGCCCAGCGCGCCGCCAGGAAGACCCGCTGCGGCTGAAGCCGCGGCGGCGTTGGCTGGTCCCGCGGCTGTGCGGGACCGCGGAGGAAGGGACGCGGCATAAGCCACGTCTGACGACACCGAGTGGCCCCACACGGGGCTGCGACTTTCCTTCACGCGGGGGGGGGGGGGGGGGGGCAGCACACCCCCGCGCCGCTCGGCCGTAACTTGCTGAGCCGACCCTGGCGGCCGGGCCGCACCCGTGCCAGGTCGCACCTAGGCCGGGCCGGGCCGACCCAGGGGGGGTTGGTTCAGGTTGGTCCAGGCCCAGACCCCCCGTTTTCAGACCTTTTCGGTCTTTTTCTCATAACATGAGATACGGGCCTTCGAATGACGTGCCATCAGCGGTGATGCGATCCTTGGATCGAGACGGTCGTTTCGGTATATCACACTCAAGATTTCGGAATACTTTAGGTTCGGCCGGGTTGATTCGTACACAAAACCAATCGGGCCCTCGGAGCGGAAATGCTCATTTCTTGAGCTTTGGACGTCTGATTGACGTGCCGACAACTTTTTTTAATTCCTCTAAGTGAGACAGATCTTTTGGCTTACTCTACCCAAGGTTTGTATGTAGGTGGAGTACTTTCGGGTTGGTTTTTTCTTAAAAACCAACCGGGCCCCTGGGATGAAAAAGACAATAACTCTCAGTCTGGGCGTCCGATTGATGCACCGTCTGCGACGTTGAGTTCCTGTTGACGATACGGAACTTTTGGATACATCAAATCTGGATTATGTGTCAGTTGATATATCAGCCTCTTGTCTCGCGGGGCGGACCCTCCCGAACCAGCTTGTTGTGTGCGGGAACCCTAGAGCTGGCTGCGACTGCTACTGTGATGACGACGACTGTACAGAGATCCTCAGTGGATTCGACGGCGAAGACTACAACACTCAGCGATCCTTTTGGGGTCAGTGCTATCGATCCTGTGTGGGTCCGATCCTGTGTGGGTCAGCGCTCAACGGTCCTGTGTGGGCCAGCGCCTACAGATCCTATGTGGGTCCGATCCTATGTGGGTCTTTGCGGGGGTTAGTTACCTATCGATCCTTTGTGGGTCAGATCCTTTGTGGGTCATTGCGGGGGTTAGTTACCTATCGATCCTTTGTGGGTCAGATCCTTTGTGGGTCATTGCGGGGGTTAGTACCGATCGATCCTTTGTGGGTCCGACGACTTAGATGAATCAGTGGCAATATCTGGTCATCATTATTGTCATATGAAGAAGTATGCTTGTGTGAGCTGAATCCTGTTTACTTTCCTTTGTGGATTGTGTTGTGCTATCCTCTGTGGATTTACATTTTTCTTTCCTGTGTGGATTGGGTTGTACCTAATCTCAGATATTGGAGCCGAGCAAGAATTGATGACTTATGTATATGTATGGGCATATACCTAAGCAGTGGCTGATGTTTCTTCGTGGTTGTATATTTCCATTTTGGTTATCCTTTATGGATTCTAGGAGACCTTCGGGGGTCTCGGGGTCCCAACTGAGTAGCTTATACTCACCCCTGCACGGGTTATGCCCGCACTACGTTGTGTTGGTTGCAGACGACGGACAGCGCTGATCGTGGTGGAGGCTTGTGGAGCAGGATGGTACCTGGAGGTGGACCACTGGTCAGGACGTACTCGGAGCGGTCGGCTGGACCTGAGGAGCATTGGAGGCTTTCTGTCCCCCCCCCCCCTTAGGTGGGATTTCCAGTGGAGAGCTCGACGTTGCGGCTTTACTTTTCAGTTGCTGTTTTTCCCTTTCTAGTTGTACTTTACTTTCTGTTTGGGTTTGTATACTGGCCCACTTACTTTTCCACACTTACTATTGTACCAGTTTTTACTTAGTGTTTACTTCTTCTGCTTGCTTGCTCTCTGGTGTTTGGTTACTTAAAAAGGCAATGTCTTCCCTTTTTACCGGGATTTACACCTTGGTGCTAGTCGTCAGCCCCTGGCCTATGGAAGGTGGGCTTGGGGTAGTCACAGTACGGGCCTGAGGACGGGTCGTGACAGATACCAATTTGTCATGACCCGTCCCCCGGGCATGTGTCGTGACTACCCCAAGCCCACCTACCATAGGCCAAGGGCTGGAAACTAGAACCAAAGGCATAATTCCCTAAAACTGGGAAGGAATTTCCTTTATATACTAAAATGCACACAACAGAGAACACATCTGGATACAAAAAACTAAGTAAACTGTATAATAAAAGAGTGCTGAAAAGTAAAAGTGGTTGGAAATACAAGCCCAACTAAAAATTACAAGGAACTAGAAGTGAAAATACAACTGATGAAAGGGAATACAGCTACTGGTTCATCCTCTGGAATTCCTACCTGAGGGGTAGGTACGGATTTCCTCCTCAGTACTCCACGTCTATCGGTCTCCTACGTGTACCGACTCATTGTAAGGTCCACCTCCAGGTACCATCCAGTCCTAGTACTCTCATCCTCAGTCAACATTGTCTATCATCTGCATCCAAAACAACAAGGCACAGACATAAACCGTGCAGGGGTAAGTATAACGATACTCAGTAGGGACCCTGAGACCCTCAAGGTCTCAGAAAATCCAACAAGGATAAACCACAAGGTATGAAATCAACTGATAACACCACCTAGGTATATGCCAATACATATACCTAAGTTATCATGTAATCCATATCAATCTTGAGGAAAACAAAAAGTTACTGACTCAGGTCACACAGGTATACAACTTATGTCGAGAGTGATAAAGATGATAAGATGTAGCCACTAAATCATCTATTCTGTCGAACCCACATAGGATCCATGAATAGTAGTCAGAGTTGTTGAACCCACACAGGATCCAAGAACAGTAATCAGAGCTTTCAAACCCACACAAGATCTAGGAATAGTAGACAGAGCTGTCAAACCCACACAAGATCCATGAATAGTAGTCCGACCTGTCGAACCCACGAAGGATACAGAAATAGTAGTCAGAGCTGTTGAACCCACGTAGGATCCAGGAATAGTAGACAGAGCTGTCGAACCCACACTGGATCCAAGAATAGTAGTCAGAGCTATTGAACCCATTTAGGATCCAGGAACAGTAGTTAGAACTTTCTAACCCACGTATAATTCATGAATAGTAGTCAGAGAGCAGCCAGCCACAGGGTTTTCACACAAAGTACGCGTGATTCCAAGAGGGTCTGCTCTTTATGCCTAGTGTTGATACATCAACATCCATGAAATCCCATGAAGAATTATCCCAAAGGTCCACCATGTCATAGGGGTCTCAACGCAATAGACGGCACGTCAATCAGACGCCCAGTCTATGAGTTATTAGCTTTTAGTCCCGGGGGCCCAGTTGGATTCGTGCACGATCCAAACTGACGGTATTTCAACTATACACTGGAATCTAGTGGGGTATACTCAAAGGGACCTTCACTCTCCAAGTTTTCTAATGCTATTGAAGATTCATTAAACGAATGTCTGGTGCCAAAGATATGGGCAAAAGAAAGTAAAGGGTCGGTAGTGGGCTCGGGTCCGGTCCGAACCTGTCAGACCGACCAGGCCCGACCCCGTCTGGGTAGACCAGCTCTGGGTCAACCTGGTCAGACCTGTTGGATCTGGCCTGGCCCATTGGATAGGCCAGCCTATTATTTTTGGACAGGCCCACCCGGCCCAGCCCAGTAGGCCGTATGGGCGGTTCGGCCCAGAGAGCGCTGTGATGGTGTTTCGTCCTGGAGCGCCGCAAGGGTACGGCCTGTTCGTCCAGGGCATCACGAGGGGCGTGGAAGGTCGGATCAGCTAGTACTCCGTGAGGGGTGCAGTTCGGGTGGTTCATCCTGGGAGGTCGGGAGGTCGGCGGGCATGTCATGGGGATGGCGGGCGGCTGGGAGGTGCCCGGGAAGGCCGACGGGTAGGCCAACGGGTAGCCAAGAGGCATCCGAGAAGATCGTCAGGGTGCAGACAGGATGGCAGATAGGCCAGGGGCAGTCGGGCTGGCAGGCGGGGCACGGGTAGGTCGGCGGGCTGCCGGGAGGTGGTCGGGTGGCGGCGGTGCAGTCTGGGGGATGTACGAGACTCCGTGTGGGCGGCGCGAGTCATGGAGTCCATGGGAAGTGCGACCTTTATCTTTGTTGCCTTCTTTACCTCGTCTTTTTATCACCATGCCGAAGGACATCACAAAAGAGATCGAAGGAGGGTGTCAGACCATGTTAGTTTAGCCTGCACCCTCCGTGTTTAGGGTGATAACAATCAGTCCTCTAGAATGAACCACAACAATCCACCAGTAAAAAGAAAGAATCCTTGTTCTTTGTTTTAAAAGAAAATAATAACATGAAACTTAAATGAAATTAACCCCCTTACCTTAATCGTTGGTCATCAACAGAGTCACGAGGAAGAATGTGGTGTTTTCGTTGTTCGTCACGTCCGCCGCACACTCCCAATCCCGAGCACACACGTTAGTTGTGGAAGATGCTCCACATCGTTAGGATCCCAGGGGAGAATATCGTTACCGGCGTTCTTCATTGGAAGAACACGTTCTTCATTTTTTGTTGGGAGATGAGGTTCTTCGTTGGAGAACTCTATTTCTCCCAAGCTCTCTTCTCCCCAATATGCCACCCAAATGCCAAAATTTTTTCCAAATAGTAGATTATAATATCTATTATTTCATTGGAAAGAATTCAAAAAGAAAAACTAAACTCTTGGTTGGCACATTAGAAATTAAAGGGGGGGATTTGGCCCCATTAATTTGGTGTGTCGATAACATTAATGTGGAGGAAGCTCAAGAGGCTCCTCCACATTAAAGAGGGTGGCTGAGAGGTTTTTCTATCCTCCCATTTAATAGGGGTCGGGTGGTCCCCACCACTAATATTCAAATTGTGAGGTTTTGTGGTCTCGGTTGGTCCCCACCACATTAACCTCTCATGGGAGGTTGAGGTGTGGTGGTCCCCACCACAATACCCTCTCATGGGAGGTTATGGCCTGGTGTTCCCCAATTACAACCTCCACATAGAGGTTATAGTTCTAGTGGGTCCTACCTCCGAACATCCACATCGTCGCTCAAAAATAAAATAAAGTTTAGTTCATTTTATTTTATTAATTTCCATGAAAACCCCAAAACTATCTTATATTCTTGACCCACTTTCGTCAAGGAGAAATTATCCTTAAGCAAATATCGGCGTTGTGAGTTCAACGGTGCCCTCAAATTTCATTTCTGAGCACCAGTTCAAAAATTATAAAATCCCACTCATACGTTTACTGAACATACCAGAACAAAAATTCAGAAATTGATTTTGGGCACACCGGGCCTCAGAATCACGCGCCGTCAATTTTCGCGGATTTATAAAATTCACATTTAATTAAAAAAATCATGGAAATTCTGGGTCTTTACAGTGTAACATATTGATGTGGTAGGTGGTTGGCTTGATGAATTCAATTATGGTTGATAATCGTTTGGGTTGGGATCATGTTTCCCTAAAGATGTTTTTTATGATATTGGTTTTGTGGTGAGGCTAAGGAAGCTGCGGGATTGTGTATGGAGTGTGGGGAGTTCTCATGGTTTTTTGGGTTTTTTTGTTTAGCATCATGATTTTGTGGATGTTTGAGAGAGAAGGTGTTGTTGTGTTCCTAGACCTATAGTCTTCGGTTTCATTTTTCTTGTCATGTTGGGTGTGTGGTTTGTATTTGTGGTATTTTTTCGATTCCCATGTGGTGGGTGATCATGTGGATGGATCATGGTATGTATGAGATTCCTTGTTTCGGAAGGGGAGATGCATGGGTGATAAGATCTATTGAGAATGGATGATGTGGGGATAATTATTAGTGGGAAATAGGTTCATTATTTTAGGTTATTTAGGTTTTGGATTGTTTGATTGTGAGATTTTTTGAGATGGTTTTCATGCATCACTATAACCCAAGGAATGGTGTAGTTTTTCAATGAAATTTTTTACGAATGAATTATTGAGAGGAAATTTTCATGATGGATGGTTTCTCTTCTGATGTGGTAGTGTGAGTTCTGTGGGAGTAATTTTAATCTTGATTAAGCCTTATGGTGGGGATTTCAACACAGGCAGTTGTGGCTTATGTTCATTTTTAAAGGATTCATTGAATGTGGGGTTTTCATTCATCGTGTGTTGGGAATGTGCAGTGGTTTGTTTTACATATTGGAACTCTAGTGCGAGAAGTATTTTAAATATCTTATCATTGTATTCTATGTAGGAATGCGCATGGTATGTGGAGTTTTGTGATTGGTAGATGGGATATGATAAGGATACTTCTATTTGGGGGATCATCATTTTGGTCTCAGTTGAATGTACCTCGTTTTCAGGGTGTCATCATTGATGTGATACTGGTTGGTGGATGGTCATGGTAGTGTAGGAATCACAAGTGTTTAGGGTAAATTATGGAAGTTGGAAAACCTCCTAGGATTCATGGGGTTGATAAGAGTTTATGGTTGGGAGTTTATCATGAATCACACCATCACAGTTTATGTAAATCACGGGAAACATGAATTTTTTCAAAATAGTGTATTTCAAAAGGAAAATTTAAAATATATTATTTAAAGAGAAATAAGATTGTTTTGATAACCACTCTGTTCATCCTGGAATTTGGTTTTTACCCTAGGATATATGTTTGTAGAGTTCTGACCCGATGGAATTTTTGATGAATAGTAAATATTTAATTAATTAAATATTATTTGTTCATGCATGTAAATACCATGATATTTTCTATTTGGAGAAGAAGATCATTATTCCTACTTCCCAATTGAGTCTAGAAAATGGGTTTTCTCCTAGTAGTGCCATAAACTCACATCAGGTATCTGTTCCACTCCCCCTTTTCATCTCTTTATTCTTTTTCTTATTTTTTTATTTATTTTCCCTATCTTTTATTTTTTCCTCCCTTGGTGTTTCACATACTCCACCCATTTAGGACTCCATTAGATATTAGAGAGAGAATATGAAGTGGATATAGATAGAATATTTATAGGTAGATAAAGAGGTTCCACCACAAATCTCAGGTCACACCATACCATCATTTAGGTGTTGTAGAACGTGGTTGAGATCGAAGCTTTTGTAGTTTCTGACTAGTGGTAGGCCCATTTTAATGTTTTTTTCATAAATAATATAATATTATTTTTTTATATTCAATATTATTTTTAGGTCGTTGGGGAATCTTAAAGGGTTGACTTAGTGTCTTTTATACGAATCCGGAGTTTTGGGGTTTTCATAGGAGATTTTGTTCAAGATATCCCAATCACACACTGAGTGGTTTAATAAACACAAATCATGTGCTCTTACTATTCGAGTAGGATGATTTATTTTGAATTACACACCATGAACTTTTTGTACACATTTTTTTGTAATAATTTTCCATGTACATGTCCTTGTGTTCATGCACATGGGCAAGTATAGTTTGTGATATACACGTCATGTACTCTGGGTAAACCCCAGGTAGTGGGACATGGCCATTGGGCATTGTATCCTTGCATACACCTTTTTTAGTGGTATATGACTAGACCCCATTTATGACTTGATCATTTATTGGTACATATATAGATTCCATGTTTATTATGGCCTTGTCAAATTACACTTCCAACAGTATAATTTAGAGTCCACACAGTCTACTCAAAAGTACATGTAGTTTCCTTTTCCAGTAAAGGGGGTTTTGGTGTCTTATTTCCCAAAAGTTATAATTGCACTTGTTATTTATCCATTCAGTGTGTTTTTTAACTATGTTGTTTTGGTTTAATAATTTTAGAATTTATAGGAAATCTGGATGGTGTTTTTTACTAATATAGTTTTGTGGGATGATTCCTTTGAAATTATTGTTATTGTATCCTTCTCCAGGGGTTTTTTTGCGTACAGTGATTTCCATTTGATGGTGTTCCCATATTTATTATCTTAGATTTAGGATACCATAAAAAAAATTTGTGAGGTTCTTTGGATAGATTCTAGGAGGCGGGATTGAGAGTTTTCTTTGAAGAGATTGCTAGTTCGGTTTCTTAAGGTTTGCGTCCTGTTACTTAAGTTTGAGATCGGTATGAGCCTTGTTGGTGGTTGAACATCATGGAATTCTTAGTTCATCTAGTTTTTGGTGAAAATTGGTTGATATGGGTATGAGGGAGAAGTTATTAGTAATTACATTCGAGGTGAGGGGTTTCTTGAGGTTTCCCTTATGGGTCAGTGTTCTGTGGTTTTGAGCTAGGAGTCCATCCATAGTTCCTTTGAGAGAGATTTTGTGAGGTATTTTAGAGGATCCCCTTGTATGGTGTCATTCCTTAGTGGTGGGTTACTATAGTATCCCAATTTTATGGTTTCTAACTATTTTGTTTTTATGGAAACCATGGCGACATTCCCAGGTTTCATTAGACCATGTCGTGGTTGGCGATGGTTTTAGTAGTTTTGGTTAGATGGTGTAGGAATTAGACAACCTTGGTTTTTTATATGTGTAATGGAGTTTTAAGGGTTTTCTTATTCATTAAATTATGGGATATGATATATTTGGTATATTATTAGACATGAATAATTCCCTAAGACTAATTCCTTTTCTCTCCTCCGTTGGTCCGTTAGATGTGTTGAGTTTGGTCTTGGGAGATAGAGACTGATCTAGATGAGTACAAATTCCATATATATGCTATTATAAAATGCCTATGAAAGTTGAAAGATGAGGCTATTATGCTCTCATTGCCCAATTTATAGGTTTGGGGGATGTTCAGGTAGCCCGACGACGCACTGGAAGGTTCGTTTTCCAAGCTAGATGTTGAGGACACTTGGGCATGAAATTATTCCCTGGGTCGATATAGATTCCCTACAACTATTTTAGATCTTACCATTAGATTGATATTTGTAGGTATATATGACATGTGTTTTGAAAACTAAGAAGAGATCCTAGGTTATGAAATTCCCACCTATCCTTGAGTTGGGATTTTGATATCCTTCTTAATCAAGAAGACACACTTGATGTTGTGGATGTGTGAACCACTCATTTTTATTCATCTATATGAGTCCACAATAAGGGTAGTTCTGTCTAAATGTATCCATCTAGAACCCATGGTTTTATATCTTCCTTTTTGTTTTTTGTTCTATCTTTTCTTATATTTTATTATTTTATTCATTATTTCCTAGGAAATAATCGATATGTGTTTCATGAACATATTATGAAATCATATCTAAATACTATCATTGGGGTGTCTTAGTGAGATTTTTTTCTCAAAAACTCAACATACAACTCAATTTATTTTTAGAACATATGTTTTATTTCAGGTTTATAATGGTGTAGTTGATTGTTATGATGCATAGTGTTTATTTTTTTATACAGGGATTCTCATGTGGAGTTTGAGGTTCAAGCTGGACCTATTCAGACCTCATGTAGCCTTTATATGTGGTTAATTTTGGTTTAGTAGTAGTGAAATGTGTACTTGATTACTTATATTTTATTCATAATTTTTTCAACACATTTGGTGACAAGTATCTGGATAGATAATTCTATTTATAATTTTTATTTAAGTTATTTTTTTTATGGACACTCAGATGTTCATGGTTATATATATCTTTAATTTATTTTATCTACTAATACACTCTTTTCTAAGGGAATATTCTCCCAACTATATCCTTGTATTGCATCTCCTCTATTCAACTATCTTTGGGGCAAGGGAGGTGTTCTTGAGGCCTTGTTGTGGGCAGTTGGGTGATAGGTCGGGTGGATATAGGACATTTTCTGAAAAAATTGTATCAAAGGTGTCTTCCTTCCAAGAATTTCTATTTGGGTAGTTTGTAGAGAGGATAAAAAATAATTTTTCATTTCATGTGATATATATCAGGTTGGTTCATCTTTATTTCATATTCTTATAGTTATTCCCAGTTACCATGGTTATGATATTGTTGATCATAGTTTTAACTGTTTATTTTTTGTGATTTTTACCTAAAATGATGTACTTGTTTTTGAGAAATTTGTATTTATGAGTTTTTGGATCTTGGACTAATAGAAATTTTCTTAATTTTATGCATCATTTTAGTCGCATAAGATTCATATGATTTTTTTTGTCTATGTTTTACTATTGATAGAGGTTCAGTTGTCTAAAATGGTAGCAATTTCATAGAAAATATTTTATCATATTAGTACCAGGTTCCATTATAATAATCTAAACTAAAGGTTAATTTATTTTTATAAATATCAATGTGGATCTCATGGTGAATGTTACCAAGCGGTTGAGATACATTCCCTTTATCGATGGATTCATGGAAAACCTTTCACATTGGTGTGGGATTTGGTGTTCCATGTTGCAGTAAGTTGTGGATTGGATGATGGAGGAAAGGATGCCAGAGTGAATATTGGATCATGATCCATTTTTCTTGTGGCATTGGTTTTCCTAAAAAAATTTATTCAAGGGTTTAGGATACCATTTTCTTATGTGTTGTTGTGTTGGTTGTTCTTGATGGTTCATGGATTTATGATTGGATTCTAGTTTTTGTTGAGAGTTAAGAGGGAATGTTCGTTTAGATTCTTAGTCTTGGGGTATTTGGTTGTGATTTGGGTAGTGTAATGGGAGTGTGGTTTGGTTCTTTATGTCTTGGTCTAGTGACCTTGTATAGGGAAGTCTTGTTGGTGGATCTTGGATTGAAGGAGATTCCTTATTTTAGAAGGGGAGTGTCGTGGATGAATTGGTTTGTTTAGACTAAACTATGCAGGGATCATGATTAGTGGGTATAGGCAAGTTATCCATGGTTTGTTAGGTCATGGATCAATTTATGGGGATATTTTGTCAGTGATTTTAGTAGGATCACTCTACCTTGAAGAGTGGAGTAGTGTTGCTGTGTCTTTTTTTAATGAAATCCTCATTGATAGGGAATGTGCATACTGGTTAGGTGCATTGTAGTTTCGGTCATGTGAGTTCATAGAGAGTTGTTTCAATCTTGAATAAATATTATTGTAGGGAGTGCACCATAGGATTTTATGGATTGTGTTTTTTATTTTAAGGGGTTTTATAGAGTTTGGTTGACATTTGTGGTGTTCTCGGAATGGGTCGTGCTTAGTTTCTATGCTAACATACTGTTATGACCCATTTGACCACATAATTCAATTTAATTATATAGTGGGAGTATCATGGGGTGTGTATTTTGGTTATTGGTTTAGGGTTGATGATAAGGATACTTCTATAGTTAGGTGTATCATATCATTTGTGTTTGAATATCCATCATGTCGGGGGTTTCACTGGTGCTATGAGACAAATAAGTGGATGGTCATGGTAGTGTTGCAAGTGTTGAAATTTGGGTGTAAATAATGGGAGATGGTTAACCCCATTAGATTATCATGGGATAAAAGTGTTTATAGTGGTAATATTATCATGAAACACATCTTGATGTTTTATGTAAAAAACAATAAATTTGATTTTTTTGATCTTAGGTGGATTTTTAGGGGACAATGATAATTTATCATATCAGAATATCATAGATAATTTTATATAAAACTCAATTGGCCCAAAATAGGGTTTTTACCAATTAATAATATTTTACTAGAAATCTTAGCTGACCAAGTATTGGTTGAATATTTAATATTTAATTAATTAAATATTAATTATTTGGCATGTTCATTCGATGAAATATTCTGTTAGGAGAGCCAAATATAAATTAGGACTCACCATTGATTCTATAATGGTTGGTTTCTTTTTAGGTGTGTAATTAACTCACATCGATCATTAGGAATGGGTTGGGATCCCTTTTCTTATATTTATATTTTTTTTTCTTTTTTTTCTTTTTTTTTCTTCCATTTTTGTGTCTTGTATACCCCCTTGATATTTTCTTCATTCGAGAGAGATTATATAGAGAGGATGTGGAGATATGAGGGAGATTGTGATAAAAAGGTTCCACCATAGATCTCAGGTCAGGTTGGACCATTGTGTGGGAATTACGGACTTGGAATCAGATCGACACATCATATGTTTCCACATGGTGGTATGCCATTTTTAACGTATTTTTCAAAAAAAAATTATACATTAGTTGTTTTTAAGATTTAATATTTTTTTGAGACCCTTATATGCTCTATATTATGGTTTTTGGGTGAATATGTGGTTTTGGGGTAATTCGGAGCAGTTTTTATAATTCCCCAAACATTCATTAATGAAATCTCCTCTTCATCTGATTAAATGTCTAATTATGTAAAATGGTTATACAACATAAGTACTTATTTGGTTTTATGATTTTTAATTTTAAAATACAATTAAGAATTTTTATCGTTTCTAATATATCCATTGACCAGTGATCACAAGATTAGTATAAATATAGTGCTTTAACAAATCCAATTTACCCAGAAAAAGGAAGTTATGGACTCATCCAGTAGACTTTCCCCATAAGAAGCCCTTTTGTCGATGCTCATAAAGAAGGTGGAATCATTGGGAATATCTCCTGACCAAGCCCCAACAGAACTTGAATATGTTAAGTCCGAGCAGAACCACCTACGTGAGAAGTGGAAGTTGATAGAAATTACCTCCCGAGCATTGTTATCTGTGCCACCCCAAGAGTCTGTCACCATCGCAAACCTTACCCTTTGGTCTTATGAGTGTGTTAGAATGGGTTATGTAAGAATACCTTAGTACTATTTTTATGTGCATTGTTTTTGTATATAATAATGAATATACATTCATTTTATTATTTTTACTTTGTAAATAGTTTTTATATTGCAAACAGTATTTATAGTTAATATTCAACTAAGAAATCTATTTTGATGAATTAATTTATTTTTGAATTAAATAATATTTTAATAATATATTATTATTATTATTATTAAATTACTTTTTATTTATTATATATGATCATATAATTTTATGAATTGAATTGTAAATTTTATTAAGGTTTGAAAGCTGTTTTTGTCAAAACCCATTAATTTTCAATAAATGTAGGTTTTATTTTAAATGTAAAAATTTAAATATTTAGAAAATTATTTGGATTAAATGAATATTCTTTTTTGGAATCATGAGATTGAAATTATCCAATGGTGAATTTCTCATAATTTCCTAGATAGTTGAATTTTTGGGTAAAAATTAAATGACGTTTAAATATATATTGTGTTTTATGACATCATAATGACATAATAGTGATGTGATAAAATAATTTAATCATTATTTTCGTCCAATATATGTTTTACAATTAAAATAATGTTATTTTAAGTTTTTTAGACTTATTTTACAAATCTTTAGTGGACCCTCTAAGGCTTATAAAAAAAATTAGATTTTTAAATTCATTTTCTTGAGAGTGTGACTCACCTCCACATAAGAAACCCTATTATTTTAATAAGGTAGGACATTAGACTTATAAAATATTTTTTTCCACTCCCCTTTGGAATTAAATGATCAAAAACAATGGTCTAGATTGTGGTTTTGATTAGTTTAATGTGTGGTGTCCCAAACCTAAATAATAAAGAATTCCCACTCATTTCCTATATAAAACCACCCAAGATCCCAATTCCAATTCACTAAATTCCTTTAGAGTTCATCCAAACTCTTACATAATCTCTCTATAATCCTCTCAAGGTGCTCAAGCTCCCAAGAAGTCTCTCTCAATCCCCTCCGAAGCCTTTGGTATCACACTTCCAATTAAGGGATTCTCTCCTTCTTCATTTTATCCAAGTTTCTTCATATTGTTATTCCCTTTCATTTTAAATTATAAATGTTTGGGTATGATTTTTCACCTCCTCCATACTTACCTCTTTATGTTTGATTGATGATATACCCCCTTTCTCCCCCATTAATTCCTCCCATGTACACCCGTTACCATGCTGAAATTCCGTAAGGAATTTCTCTCTCCTCATTTACATTCAAGAATTTATTTTGTATTGCGTATATAAAATTCCATTAAATTTGTTGGGACATGTATATATTTTACCCCCCTTACTTTCCATTTCATTTATATATTATAAGACACCCATTTCTCTCTCATTAACCATTTTTATGAATTCTTATGTCACGTTGTTATGCTGTCGAAATTGCATTGTGTTTTTCCAAGCCAAAATCTTTGTGTAGTGAATACCATACCCATGTCTCTATTAAGGGTATTCACTATTATTCACATATACATATTGAATGGTAAATTATATTATTTATTCCACATTCCTTAATCTTGGAATAACTTATGATGTTTATTTATTCCATTTTATATGATCCATGTGGCACACTTTTGCATGAAAAGAAATGTTTAAGAAGGGTGCGCCCTGATAGTGATCCAATGCATTGGGTAAGGATTAGTATCATGAGACGTTAAGTGAAATGAGTATTTACTCATGATAATTCATGTGCAATAAGGATTTACTCATTATAATTCAATTGTAATGAGGGTTTATGCATGCTCCATGTGTAATGAGCCTTTGATCATACTAATTCCATGTTAAGTATTAGTGCCACATTTCCATGTTATGATAATCAAGATATATCATGAATTTATGTTTATGTTTCTCTTTCACTTCGTTGATATGCCTGTTGACTAACATATATTGCAATATTCATGTTCTTCTTTGTCTAATCCATTACTAGGTTTTATTTCTCACCCTTTTCTTTTGTATTTCCTCAGGCTATACCAAGAAATGCTATGTACGAGGGAATGTAGAGGTCATGAAAAAGAAGTTTTCAATAAGATGTTGGGTTTTATGTTTTAATTTGTTATGTAATTTTCCTTAAACCCATAGACACTAGACATCTCTATCTTTTATGTTGTATCAGGTGAAGGTTATATGTAATAAATTATGTTATGTGTATAATAAAGAGAAGGGTAATTATAGTTGGTATCAAAGGATATGTTTAGTTATTTTTGGGATTAGGATTAGAAAAAACTAGTGAAGACTTAGAGGAAATACTATATATAAAAAAAATATCAACGTTTTGGTGATTATTGGGTAATTGCTTTATCAAAATGTACATCCATGTATCGACACAAGAAAGAAGAGTCGGCTTTGGAACAAATGTACATAGTAGTGAAAACTCTGACAAGGAGTTTCGGGATTGAACTGAGGTATCCAGTTACAAGAAAATGGGATTTGTTGTATTCTTGGATATGACACACCTGGGTGATATTATTTGGTAAATTAACAGGCTTAGTATGAAACATTATGAAGGGATTTTTAAAAGAGGCCTCTAACAATACATGTTAGAAAGTATATTATGGATAAGATATATTGAAACTTATAGATTAATTAGTTAATGAAATAAAAATAATTTATAATTCATATATTTTATTCATTGGATTTCCCTTTATGTGTTACCCCTTACTTTCCTTTTATTCCAACCATTGGCCGGTAATAGGATGATTAGGGCTAACAACGGATGTGAAGATCAATGTGATGGTTGTTCTAATGAGATTCCCAATATGATGGGAGAGGGAATCACGAACTTTGACATGACACTCTCTCAGTTAAATCAAGAATTAAATAGGAACATAGGTCAAGATGAACGTTAAACCCCCCATAAGAAAGAACAAGTCATTATCGAGAGGTTCACGAGACAAAGGCCTCATACTTTTAATGGATCATCTGATCCATCAATTGTTGAAAAATGGATCCACTCCATTGAAAAGATATTAGTCATCCTCCAATGTTCCAAACAAGAGAAGGTTCTCCTAGCTGCTTATTTTATGGAGGGTAAAGTTTATTAATAGTGGAAATTGATTAAAAATACGAAGCCAGACGAGGAGATTGAGGCGTTGGAATGGAAGGATTTCCAAAATATGTTTTCTGATAAATATTTTCCGCACACCCTCTAGCTTAATTTGGAAATGGAATTTTTTAACCTCAAGAAAAAGGATGACGAATCCATCATAGTGTACAGGGAAAACATCACAAGTATTGCATAATATTCCTTCGGCTTTGTCGTTACCCTTGAATACAAGGTTGACCACTTCTTTGGTGGGATGAAACCTAGCCTGTGGAAATATTTAGTGATCCTTGACTTAGAAATCTATGAGTAAATTGTCTGATGTGACCTCAAGGTTGAAATGGATATTGGAGAATTTCAGGGGTATCATGGGGATAAGAATCATAAAGTGGGCTTCAATTCTGGTGGTCTGATGAATAAATACAATGTTGATAAAAAAATCCAACACACCACTTTCCAAATGTGAGGAAAAGAAGCACCCCAGAAATTTCCTAAATGGGATGTGGAAATGATTTAGGTGTGGAATAGAATGGAACCTAGCCATTAATTAATGACATGAAAACCCCAGAGATGCGACAGAAGAAAGGAACAATCTATTTTACTCTCAATGCATTGTTATTTTCTTCAACCGTGAAGAACCAAGGCACCTTGCAAATCAGTTCCCTAAGGAAAGGGTTTTCAGAGGCAACCAACAACCTCCAAGACTGCAAGGGTGAGTTGTTTCCATCACTACCACTGAAGTGAGCCCCGACAATGATGTTGTGACAATTATGCTAGTTATTCATTCAAGAATAGAGAACACACTTTTTGATTCTGGTTCTATGCATTATTTAATATCCCTAATGTTTAGTAAATCAATCCCAACCCCACCAAAAATTGTGGATGTAAATATATTGGTGAGTACATGTAATGGGTTAATCATTGCTTCCAAAGAATATAACTCCTCCACTGTCATAATGTGTGGATTGAACATTCTGTTGAACCTCTTCATACTCCCACTGGTAGAATTTGATGCAATTCTCAGAATAGATTGGGTTTCCTTATATAGATCCAACGTTAATTGTCGTGAGAGGGAAATCACTCCACATATAGAGAATTGACCCCCGATTATATTCAAGTGCAAGAAGGAAGATAAATTTTCTTTAGCTCCATCATCTTGAGCATGAATATTACTGCCCTATGAGCACACGTATCTATCTCAGATGCTTGAGTCTATGGATGAAACTGTCCTTAAATACATGCCTATTGTGAGGGAATTTGTTGAAGTGTTTCTCAAGAAACTATCTGGTCTTCCTCTTAGAAGATATGATGAATTTTCAATTGACCTTATACTTGGGGCGTTGCTATTATCCAAGAATCAACATAAAATGGTTGTTGTAGAGCTTGAGGAGATGACAAAACAACTACATGAGAATCTACATAAAGGGTTTATATTCCCTAGTGCTTAACCATGGGGTGAAATAGTCCTCTTTTTCAAGAAGAAGGATGGGTCAATGTGGCCTTTCATCGATTATCGTGGGCTTAAAAATCATGATAAAGAACAAGAATTCTTTGCCATGAATTGATGAATTTTTCATTCATCTGCGTGGAGCAGAATACTTCTCCAAGGAATATTTGCGGTTAGAATATTATCAAGTAAGGCTGAAGAAGGATGATATTCCCAAGTAAATTTTTTTTCAAGATATGGGCACTATGAATTAATAGTAATGCCTTTAGGAATCACTAATGCTCCATCAATTTCATGGAATTGATGAATAGAGTCTTTGTAAATTACCTTAAAAAAATTTTGGAAGTCTTTATATTTGGTATTATAATATACTATAAAACAAAGGAGGATCATGGGGACCATCTAAGAACTATACTAGAGACCTTGTATAAGGAGAAGCTCTATGAAAAGTACAAAAATTTTGATTTATGGCTGAAGGAGGTCTAATTCTTGGGCTATATCATCACAATAAATGGGATATCAGTGGATCCATCCAAGATAGCTACAATTGAGGGATGGACGAGGCCAACATCGGTAATGGATATTTGTATATTCTTGGAATTAGCTAGATAATATCTATTATTTGTGAGAAATTTCACATGATTTTCCAACCCTCTTACTATGATAACTCGAAAGGGGGTAATGTTTTCTTGGAGTGAGGAATGAGAAGAGAGCTTCAGGGAGTTTAAAAAGAGGCTTATAACAGTGCCTGTGCTCACATTACCCATGAGTGGAGAACTTTTTGTGGTATTTAGTGATTCTTCTAAGAATGGCATGCGTCATGTGTTGATGAATAATGATAAATAGATATCCTAGTCCTCAAGGTACCTAAATATCCATTAGAAATACCATCCCACACATGATCTAGAGTTGGTGTCTGTGATCTTTTCATTGAAAATATGGAAGCATTATCTTTATGGGGTGAATTGTGAGATATATAATGATCATAAGAGCCTAAAATATATATTCACATTGAAAGATCTTAATGTGATCCAATGAAGATGGATAGAACTCATCAGGGATTTTGACTGCTCAATCCATTACTACCCTGGGAATGTGAACATGGTGGCAGATTCTCTAAGTATAAAGGATCCAATGATTCTTTAATTGATGAGAATTGATAAGGATCTAATAATCTTAGATTTTCTGAGGATGGACATGGTAATCGTTAAGGTAGTAACATCATCAATCATTTCTCAAATTATTTCCTAACCAACCCTCTTGGAGAAAATAAACGATTCCCAAAGAATGGAAAGTGATTTGGATAAAATGAATATTATTTTTATAATCAGGATGTTGAAATTCTCCAACAGTGAATTTTTCATAATTTCTTGAGGTAATAGAATTTTTGGGTAAAAATTAAATATCGTTTAAATATATAATGTGTTTTATGACATTATAAAGACTCAATAGTGATGTAATAAAAAAGTATAAACATTATTTTCATACAATATATGTTTTAACATTAAAATAATGTAATTTTAGGTTTGTTTGAATTATTTTACAAATCATTAGTGGACCCTCCAAGACTAATAAAAAATTTAAGCTTTTTCAATTGATTTCCTTGAGAGTGTGGCTAAACTCCACCTAAGAAACCCTATTATTTTATAAATTTCTTCCATTGGACTTATAAAATATTGTTTTCCGCTCCCATTTGGAAAAAACCATGGGCTGGTTTGTGATTTGGATTAGTTTAATGTTTGGTGTCCCAAACCTAAATAATAAATAATTCCTTATCCTTTCTAATATAAACCCACCCAAGATTCCACTTCCTCTTCACTCAAATCCTTTGGAGTTCATCAAATCTCTTCCCCCCTCTCTCAAAAATCCTCACAATGCACCCCATTCTCCCTAGAATCCTCTCTTAAGACCTTCCCAGGCCATTGGTTTCACACTTCCAAGTAAGGGATTCCCTCCAACATCATTTTTCCAAGTTTCTTAAAATTGTTATACCCTTTTATTTTCAATTATAAATGTTGGGGTATGATTTTTAAAACTCCCCCATAATGACATTTTTATGTTTGAATTATTATTTAACACCTTTCTAATTCATTTATTCATCCCATGTACACCCATTACCATGCCGAAATTCCTATGGAATTCCTCTCTCCTTATTTACATTCAAGCAATTATTTTGTATTATGTATGTAAATTCCTTTACATTTGTTAGAAAATGTATCTATATGAACAAAAATACTTTCCATTTCATATACATATGATGATACACCAATTTCTCTCTCATCAACCATTGTTATGAATTCTTATGTCACGTCATTATGCTGCTGAAATTGCACTGTGTTTTTACAAGCCAAAATCATTGTGCAGTGAATATCATACCCATGCCTATATCAACAGTATTCACTTTTTTCACATTTACATATTTAATGAAACATTAATGTATTTATTCCAAATTCTTTAATTATTTAATGACATATGATGTTGATTGATTCCATTTTATATGATCCTTGTGGTATACTTATGCAGGAAATGAAATGTTTAAGAAGGGTGCACCCTAATAGTGTTGCAATGCATTGGGTAAATATTAGTATCATGAAACTTCAAGTGCAATGAGGATTACTCATGATAATTCAACTGAAATGAGGATTTACACTTGATAATTCGTGTTAAATGAGGGTTTACTCATGCTTCATGTGTAATGAGCCTTGGGTCATGATAATTACATTTTATGTGATGTTTACAGGTATCCATGTTATGTTAATTTTGTTAAATCATGCCTTTATGTTTATGTTTCTCTTGAGCTCCATTGATATGAATATTAACTAAGATTTATTCTAATATTCATGTTATGATTTGTTTAATCCCTTACTGGGCTTTTTACCTTACCCTTTTCTTATGCATGTCCTCAGGTTATCCCATGAAATGCTAAGTACAAGGGAATGTAGTGGTCATGTAAAGGATGTTTTCAATAAGATGTTGTGTTTTATGTTTGAAGTTTTTATGTAATGTTCCAAAGCCCCAAATAAAATAGACCTCTCTCTATTATATTTTGTATCAAGTTAAGGTTTTATGTAATAAATTTTGTTAAGTGTGTAATAAAAAGTAGGGTTGTTATAGTTTCTGTTTGGGAAATCCCAATCACAGGGTTTGTGGTTTGATTAACACATATCGTGTGTTATTATATATTGGCGAAGATGATGTTTTTTAATTACACACCATGTACCTTATGTACATTACATGTAGTATTAGTTTTCCATGTTCCTAGACATGGGACCATGTACATGAGAAGCCAATTTTTAGGAAGTAAGTGTTGTGTACTTTAGGTACACCCCATGAAGTGGGATAGGGTCGTTCAGCCATGTACTTATGAAGACACCACATGTATCAGTACATAGTTAGAACCCATATATTCCTTGGACATGTACTGTTATACAGCTAGAATCCATGTCTACTCCAACCATGTATAAGTAGAAGGACAATAAATCATTGAGAGTAAACATCATGTTCATCTAAGAACACACCATATACATTTTTAGAAAGGGGGTTTGGGGTGTCATTGTTCCTTGGAGTCAGAATTGGACTTTTTAGTAGTCCATTATGAGTGTTTTCCCACATGGATTTAATTGGTGCAATCCATTCATCATTTAGAGTCTATCTAAATGGTGTTCTTGACTAATAGAATTTTATAGGAGGATTCATTTGGGGTTTTCTTCTAAAACCCTTTTAGGGGTAGGGTTGTGTGTTGTGAGGCCTATGAGAGGTTGTGTAATTTTTTATAACCATTTCATGAGGATGATAAGTGAGTTTTCATGAGGTTTTCTAGAAATATTATCGGGGTTGGATCAAGGGTCTTCATGGGAAATATTATTAGTTTAATTGACCAATGTTAAGGTCTTCTCACTTATCATTGGGACCGATAGGATCCTCGTAGGGGGTTTGATATCATGGGATGTATAGTTTAGATGGTAAATATTTATTATAGTTTGAGATTGGTATGTGGGAGATGTTCTGAGGAATTACTTTATGGGTGAGGTATATCTTAAGAATTCTATTCTTGGAAACTTTCTTTTCTTTTGAGTTTGAAGTCCATCTAAGTGTCAATTGAAAGGTCTTGTAAAGTTGTTTTGGTTTTCTTGAGGACCCTCTTATAGGGTTTATTTTCTAATATGTGTGTTTCTATAGGATAACATTTTTAGGGTTACATGTTATTCTATGTTATTGGGAACTATGGTTGTTTACATGTGATTGGTTGACCTGTGAGGGGCTGGTATAGGTTTCAATAGTTTTGGTTTAAGTTTTCAGGCATTATCCAACCCTGGCGATCTAGATGTCGAACGAAGATTTAAGTTTGTTACTGTTTATTACTTTATGGGAGGATATATCATTGGGATATTATTGGACCTTGAAAATTAAATAATTTTGTATTAGTTTCATGGAAATACTAGTTGGTTGGTTGCTATGATGTGGTTTTGGGATCTAATACATGATCTAGATGTGTGAAAACCCCATATCTTGATTTTTATCCAAAATATATTTTTAGTAAAATATGGAGGTTATTTCTCTTATATGTCCTATTTAATTTTTTTGGGTTCTATTTTGGTATCCCAAATAAGCACTGATGGGTTCATTAACCCAATTTGGTATGAAGGATATTTTGGAAGGTATTGTATGATGAGGTAGAAAGGGAGTCCCTACCTCGAGTTCAGATCACGCCATTAGCATCCAAAAACCCGGTAGATGTGATTGTTTTTTTATGACAAGGATTAGATCATTGGGTCTGGCATGTGTGAATGTCCTTATGTTGAAATTTATAGCTCCTTCTAGATTTAGAGATCATGATTGATATTTTTATTTTGTTGTCTAATCATTGTAAATCCTCTAGATAGGGCCAGAATGAGGGTAGTTTTACCAATGAGTTTCTGGAAAGAACCATATGTTTGATGTTTTTTTATTATCTATTTTATCATTTCTAACTTTTTTTATATTTTATTCCATTATTCAGGTTCATTTTGATTAGAAATGAAACATGTTTCGTGAAAATGTTACGACAACAAATGTTAAGACCACAATTTGGTGTGTCCGGCTACTATTTGTTTCTCACCCTAAATTCATGAACCTCTGTGTATATGTTGGAATTATGTATGATATCAGGTTGAGCATGGTGTGGTTGATCAAGAAGAGACACAATGTTTTCTATTTTATCATAGATACTTGTGTGGAGTTATAGTTTTGTATTGGAGTTGTACAACCAACATGGAGATTTGGTATGCATTTTGTGTCAGAGTAGTAGTGGAGCCTTGTTAATTTATTTTCATTTATTTTAATTTTTATGTATTTATCCCACGGAATTCATGTTTTTTCATGAATAATTCCCTTTATTATAGTTATTTAAAAAATTATTTTTTATACACACATGAATGTTCATGGTTATGTATATGTTTAGTTTATTTATTACATCAATACCATATTATATGAGGGAATAGTCTCCAAAATGTTATATTTTAGGCACATGTAGCTATTTGATAGCCTCTTCCATATGGGGATCAACATTTTTCACTTTGTTTTTGGAAAGGTGGGGAGACTAGAAAGGTTGACCCTGGATAATTAATAACAAAAATTAAGTTTTTAGTAATTTAATATTGAATCTCCTCAATATCATATCCATATATGTACCTTGAATTAGAGAAACCGACCATATAGATCCATCCTAAAGGATCCCGAACCCAATGATATATTCTTATGTACATATATCTATGATGGATAAGAACATATTTTTCCATGTCTAAAGAGCCAATAATATTGGAATATTGTTTCATATAGGAAAAATGTCATGGACATCTACTGTTTGAGAAATGTGCACACTCCCACTAAATCTTATAAAGACATAATACTGAAATATGATACATACTATGGTAAATTATGTTATTCATTAATAAAAAATGTTCCATGACGTTGATGATTTCATTAAACCATATATGGATCTTAGTAATATGCATTCTTTATTATCATTCCCTATAGTCAAAAACCCTTAAAGTTGTGTTATATAGAAATATTCTAGAAAGGTTTTTACTGGGGAATTCTATTTTTATATTCATCCACCAAATCCCATATTTATGGTGTACTGATATGGTAGTAATAATTTAAATGAGTTTAACCGTGTAGATTGGTGGAATTGTTTCATCATAGTCTATTTCATGACATTTCATATACCCTATGGAAACACATAAATATTTATAGTTATTGACATGATAATGCATGTCTAGTTTCGTCTTAAATCCCCATTTGGAAACAATGCTCTTTACATGAACTCGGGGATCATCCAAATCCATACAATGTTTGAATATATGGAATCTATTTCATAATTCATTTATTTATTCCATTTTGTGGAATATGTGCCACTTAATTCTTCCTTTAAGGGGGGCGGATCATTATTATCATATAAAAATGATTCTCCATAATTTATGACTAGAAATACATATATTTCAGGTTCTATAAACTATCATTCACTCATACATATTAATTTTTTCTCTAGGATAACTTCTTCCATAAGAAGTTTTGAAATTTATTCGAATAAAAAATTTGTCGTATCTTGAAATTAAACTTCATTAAAGTGTATTTTTCTCCAAATATATCATTTAGATATGTACTCCCTATAATGTAACATGAAATTAATTAACACTATTAAATATTTATATGTTGTTTTTATAGGTAATCTCCCCTTGATTCCATGGGGTATCCTATATATATACACATTGTTCTTCATAGTGAAATTTAGTTTACTAAAGAGACAATAACAAATGCTTAACATACCCATTCATGTATTTTTTACAACAATTGATTCATTCCCCAAAAAAAATTTATAGTATAACATCATGTACCTTAGTTGGAACATTTTTTTTCATATTTTCAAGGCTATATATAATGTATATCCCCAAAATGAATGTGGATTGTTTTCGTGAGTCATCATTGGAATCGTCATGTCTAGAATGGTGAGGTTCCTCCTTTCACATACACCAATACATGTGGGTGGTTTAGGAATATTGAGTAGTGATGAATACCATATCCTAATGAATGATCAATGATGTCTTGATTAAGATATTCTCTACATTGATATGAATCGATTTTCTTAACCATCATACCAAGCTAGTTCTCAAGATCATTATTGAATTTTTTTAATTTTTTGAAGGAAAGTGGTTTATTAATAAATTTTTAGACATATCCATACCTACAAAATTCATCAATTAATATAATAATGTATGTGTTCCACCCCTGAATTCAATTAGGAATGGTCTAAAAAAATGAGGGTGAAGAAACACTAACCTATATATTCCCCCATTAACATTTTCTACTAAATGGGGCATTAATATTTTTTCCTTTTAAACACACTTTTCTTATACCTAGTAGTTTTAGTTTAAACAAATCTAAATTGAAAATATTGTGTAACATAGTTAATATTTTTTTATTTTCATTACCTATGTGGTGATTCCATATATGACTACAGTATGAGTATTGAAACCTCGATTTATTATCTATTTTCAAAACATGGTTATCATAATCAAATACATAAATAAAATCATGTATATCTTATTTAATATAAGATGTGATTTATTTATAAAATAATAATATTTCCTTTCTAAACATGTTATATAAAACATTAAATATCTAATTTAGATATATAATAATGTTTTTATTTATTTTTGACATATAATGACAATCATGATGAACTAATATAATTTTCATTAGTAATGTGTTTTTGTAGTCACAAATGAATAATAATTCCAAATTAGCTCCATTTATATTCCACAAATCCACCACACACCATAAAAAAATTAGTAGGTTTTATGTACCAATATTTTTATTAAAATTTGAAAACATTATGCAATATTCAATACTCAATTAAGAGAAAATTAAAGGTTACACTTGCTAATGAACATGCTTGAAGAATAACCTTTACTCCATTAAAATGTACATTTTTACCTAGTGATCCATGCTTACCATATTAAAAATAGAAATAATAATTATCCCTCTCATCCCATTGACCTTAATATTCTTCGAGTGGTGGTTGCTAGAAGCCTTAGACTTGGAATTAGTCTTGGCTATCTTTTCATTGCCTTCCATCTTATTCACCATAAGGGTAAATGAAATTTCCGAACTCAGAACCTTATAATTCATGAAACATAAGGTCATTATATCTAGGTGTTGATTGTCTATATTTTTCATGTTCAAATTCACAATAAAAATATTTAAGCTCTACGGAATTGTGGTGAGAATTAGATTAGTGCACAACTAATCAGGTTATTAGAACCTTACTATTTGTAGATGCTTGTCATTTCCAACCATTTTGACATTGTGAGGTTGAGCTAGTGAAACTTCTCTGATATTTTATAAGAATAGTTCCATATTGATTTCAAATCACTCTTATATTTCACTCTTATAATAAAGATAATGGAGATGACTAATAATTAAATATATATCCATGTTATCATAGGATTTATATAGTTTTATAGAAATGGAATATAATATTGAACACTGAATATCTAGTGAATCATCCATGTTTTTATGATTGAAAATTAAATATTACTTACTCTCCTTATCTAGGGTCATATAATAAAATAGGGATTCCATCATGTACAAATTTCTTTCTTGATGTTGTCTAATGTGTAAGAAATTATTCCATTCCTAGAAGTTTATTCAAGTATTAATATTGTCTTTTATTTTGATTGTCTATAAGGATATAATTTTGGGTTATGAAATTTTTGTTCTATTCTAAAATAATATATATATATATAATTATTATTAAATTATATAATTATAAAAAATGAGATGAAATAAATTTAATTATATGCCATCCACCTTTTTATCATGTCCCAAAATCTATCCCCATTGGACTCGGAAGTTCATGTTGTGAGGAAATTATTGTGGAAAGGATTTATATGACCCTTACCATAACTTAAGAAAGAGTTTGGACAAATATAAGATGGTATTTATAAAGGTAAAAATTTTCAATCCATTAACTTATAACTCCTCGATCTGTTAAGTGGGCTCTATAATCTAGAAAATCACTCTTATGTTTCCTCAATACTTGCATTGGTGTTAAAAAATGTATAGAAAGGTGTAATCATTGTAATTTATAATTTTTATTTTTGCACAAAAAATTCATCATAACTCTTTGATAAAAATTGGTCCCTAAAAAAGGGTAGGAACAATAATCTGTTATACAGTTTTGATCATAATTATGTAATGAAATTCTTAATCTAAATTTATTTTTATTTAATGTAATTTTTTATTATTCATAATGTTTTATTAATTTATGAATTTTTCTTTTAATATTAAGAGGATTTAAATTTATGTTCTAACTATATTCCAATAAAATATTTACCAAAAAACACTTTCTTTAATTCCATCATTTCTTATTAAAGCTCTTATTTATGTGATGGTGGTATTTCATCCCTAAAATTAATCAATAATAAGAGTTAAATAATGTAACTCCCTGACCCGAGTTACCCAGATTCGGTTCATTATTACAAAACATTGGCATAATTACAAGGAATCAAGTCTCTAAGGACCGATCAGTTTAGAAATCTATGAAAATTGATTACATACATGAAGTTAAAAATTACAACTTTAAAAGAAAAAACAATAGTAATTTATTCCATTTGAAACGTCCAATCCTCATAGATTATGCCTACAAGTCACTCATAAATAACTTCTTCATAAATAAAACATAAGAATGGGGTGAGCTCAGATGCTCAGTAAGTGTAAATAATTTAGGGGAAGCTATAAACTTTTAAGGAATGATGTGTAATAAAACAACAACCTTTTGAACATAAACTTGAACATAATACAGAAAAAATAAATCAAACATTACCATATAAACATGCACATGGATATTATACTAGTCGAATAATCACATGTAATAACTAATATTATAAATAGGGAATGTGTAGTACTAGACTTTAATTTCTGTGTCAAGGCCTTGTGCCAGGACCTATGGGCTAACTGTAACCGGACCCAAACCTGGAGTGACTCTGTTATCGGACACCATCCCGGAGAGCCTCTGTAACTAGACTCCAACCCAGAGAGCCTCTTTAATGGGACTCCAACCTGGAGGTTCTGTTGTAACCAAACCACAACCTGGAGGGATTACTTTTACAAGTCCCCAACCCGGAACATACTAGTCCAATACATTTATCATAAGAAGAGGTTGAAATATAACATAAAAAAATTGTATTAAAACTAGCATACGAAATATCAATACATTATCCATAAACCATGGATTTTATAAAAATAACACATCCATAGTCAAAAATATCACAAAACATTCAATACAATATGGATGCTTTGTGTCATGACCCATCCCCCGGGCCCCTTTTGTGACTACCCCAAGCCCACCTTTCATAGTCCAGGGGATGACGACTAGCACCAAAGGCGTAACTCCCTAAAAACTGGGAAGGTTATACCTTTATAAAACGTAAACACACAAAACCAGAGTACAAGTGGAAGCAAACACAAAGTAAAGCAGTATAACAAGTGTGCAGAAAGTACAAGGGTCCTGAAATAAAAGCCCAACAAAAAAGTACAGCTACAACTGAAAGAAATTACAACTGAAAAGACAAACAGCTAGAAGATGGAAGAAAATCCTGGATCATCCTCTGGTTTCATACCAGAAGGGTAGGTACATAGGTTCTCCTCAGCACTCCATGTTTGCCCATCTCCTCCGGGTACCGACTCGTCAAGAGGTCCACCTCCGGGTATCATCCAGTCATCGTACAATATGCCTCAGTCAGCGGTGTCTGTCGTCTGCATCAAACACAATGAGGTGTGGGTGTAGCCCGTGTAGGGGTGAGTATAATGATACTCATTAGGGACCCCAAGACCCTCATGGTCTCAAAAAATCCAAAAAAGATAAACCAAAAAATAAAGATCTCAACGGATAACCTTTACTTAGGTATATGTCCATACGTATACCTAAGTAATAAAGTAACCCATCTCAATCATGAGGAAAACACAAAGGTCAAAGACTCAGCTCAAACAAAGATTTTCATTATCGAAACCAAAAATGCTAGATAACTCCTCCTCTATTGAGTATAGTGGCCCTATCGCAAATCTGAGGCGCTACTCACTAACCTTAGACTGCTGAGGTACTCCTCCTGTCGAGTACCGTTGGTCTGCTGCCAAACCAGGCACTCCTCCACTGTGGGTCTACTGCAAAATCGGGCACTCCACCTAGTATCCATCAGAGGTACCCCTCCTATAGAGTATTGCAGGTCTGCTGCCGAACTAGGCGCTCCGTCCGCTGTGGGGCTGCCGCCAAAATGGGCACTCCGTCCACTGGCCTTGTTGAATCACTCCGAGTCAAATCTGTCAAACAGTCGTCAGTTCTACAGCAACTAGGTCTCCGTACTCCATTTGCTCATCTCCAATAGTATCTGATCCATGAGCTATAGGTCGATACTCCAAGTGTCACGAATTCACACATAGAAGTATCACAAAGGACCGCCTCATCATAGGGGTCTCAACGCAATAGACGATGCGTCAATCAAACGCCTGATCTGTGAGTTATTAGCCTTTTTGTCCCAGGGGCCCGGATGGTTTCATGTACGAACCAACCCAACCACGTCTCAATTGTACCCCGAACTTCCATGGGGTATACTCAAAGGAAGAAATCCACAACTAGATTACCAATGATGCTGACGGTTCGTCAAACGGACGTCCGGTCTGAGAGTTATTGGCTTTTCCATTCCAGGGGCCCGATTGGTTTTTAAGCTAAAACCAACCCGACCATACTCCAAATACGTCCAATCCTCAAGTGGAGTATGTTGAAATAACATTCTCATCAAAATTAATCCAATGTAGTTGACTTCACGTCAATCAGACGCCCGTTTCTTAAGTTATAAGTGTTTTTGCTCCGTGGGCTCAGTTGGTTTCGGATTCAAACCAACCCGGCTGTACCCAAACTTCGCCGAAACCATGATTGTAATATACCGAAACGGCCATCTCGATCCAAGTATTCCTACGCAACTTAAGGTGTGTAGATCGGAGGACATTAGATCAAGTTAAGGGTGATTAACCAAAAAAGTTCCCAAAAGGGGGGTATGGGCCCGGTCCAACCCGTCCCAACCCACCCTGGGTCGACCCGACCTGGGTCTGGGTCTGGCCCGATAAGGCATGACCCGGCCCACGGCTGGCGTTGCCTGGCCTGGATGGGCGCTTCTTGGCCCAGCTCACGTGGCCCACCCCGGCCCGGACGGGGGGCGCTGGCTCGGCCGGCTTGCCGAGCGGGGGGGGGGGGGGGATGCAGCCCCCTGGTTCCACGTAACGGCAGTGCCAGGCCTCCATGGAACCCACATGGCATAGGTTACATTCCTCCGCCGCCATGGCCGGTGCCGTAGTGGAATCCCGCCGGCGGCGTGCTAAGCGCCGCTGTCTCCAGGTGGTCTGCTGGTGTCGGCCGCCGCCTCTGGTCATCGGCGCGACTTTCCACGGGCCACCGGAGTCATTCTGGTGGTTCGTTTTAGCTCATGTTTGTGCCTACGGCCTTCTAGGGTCCTGATTTTTACTACGACGGCCTAAAATTTTTGTTTCCCTTCCATTCACCCGTCGCCAAGCAATCCGCGCATCAAGAACGATATGGAGGTGGGTCCGAACTTGTTCGTTAGACCATACCCACCGCGTTAGAGGCTCAAACAATTATTCAACAAATAATCGCCTAATTTCGTGGGTATAAATCACATAAATGAAATTATACAAAATCCCCTACCTCGAAAAGACGTCGCACGTTGTCGAACCGCGGAAGACGAACGTCTTGGTGGTCGGACGTCGAGGGGAAGACAAGGTTGTCGTCGTTCGTCATACGCTTCCTCTTCCAAGCTCATGTTTCGGTCTGTTGACGACGAAGAGGAATATAGAAGAGTCGTCGGAGAAGTCCCATGTCGGAAGCGGGTTCCGAGGAAGAAGCGTCATCGCCAGCGTCTTCTCGTTCTTCAAGACGTGGAGTGTTCTTCTTTGAGAGAAAAACACTATCCTCTATTTCTCCAGAGCTTTCTCCATACTCTCCCAAAACAACAAACGCCCAACTAAAATAACAGCCTAAGATATTATTTTATTCTCCCATAATAACATTTCCATACACATAAATTAATTAAAAATGATATGTGCCAATTAATTAATGATGTAATTAATTGGTTGGGGTGGCATATTCAATGGGTGGAAGGTGAAGAGTTATAAGGATTAAAAAGGGGGTTTCATGGGGTTTTAATGGAGTTAAAGGAGGAGTTGAAGGGTTTGGGGGTTCGTGCGGGTCCCACCACCCTTAGTCATATCCTCTCATGGGAAGTTAGGTGGGTTTTGGGCCCCACCTCCAACTTTCCTTTGGAGGAATTAACTTCCACTTAAAAATAAATTGTAACAAAACAATTTATTTAAGTCTTAATGAATCCCCAAAAGTTAACTCCCAACCTGCATAAAACACAACTCCGGTAAAGGTCTCATTAAGCGAATATCAGCGTAGAGAGTTCATTGGTGTCCTCAGATTTCAATTCCGAGCACTGATTCAAAGATAGAGAAATCCACATGTACGTTTACTGAATGTACCCGTACAAAACTTCAGAAATTGATTTTGGGCACACCGGGCCTCGGAATCAGGCACCGTCAGAAACTACAGACTCATAAAATTCCAAAGAAATTAAGAAAAAAATTCCTTGAAATTTCCTAGTCTTTACATTAATACAACTTTAGGGCTTTACGTCTCTATAAAGCTACAAAACAAACTAGGGGAACAAAAGGGGATATTGATCTCACATTTGAGCCTCCCGCTCCCAAGTTCTCTCCTGGAGATTCCTATGCTACCACTGAATGCACACCAGAGGAATCAAAAATCCACATAGGACCAGATTCAGTCGATCCTCAATCTCCACGGGTACCTCCGTGAATGTCGCCCCATCATCGATGTCCAGCTCCCCATGGTCGATGATGTGGGTCAGGTCATGAACCTATCTCCTCAGCTCAGATACGTGGAAGTCTTCATGCATTGGTGGAACTGATGTGGAACGGCTAGGTGGTAAGCCACCTCGCCTACTCTACTGATGACCTAGAAAGGTATGATTAAACGCAGAGATAACTTGTTGCCCCATCCAAATCTCCATAGACCTCGTCAATGTGAGACCCGTAGGAAAACGTGGTTTCCATCCTCAAACTCCAGTGGTCTCTGTCTCTTATCATCATAGACCTTCTGTCTGCTCGGTGTAGTCTTCATCTGCTCTTAGATGATCTGCACCTTCTTCGGTAGCCTCAAGATTGGTGCACTGGTCAACCTCTGTCTCAGCTCCTGAAAAGCTCTCCTGGCATCTCTCTGACCACATAAAGGGTTTCCCCTTCTTCGTCAAAGATAAAAGCAGTGCATCAACTCCGGAGAAGTCTGTCACAAATCTAAGTCTGGCCAACTCATGAGTGATCAACTGCACCCACTTATGCATGATTCCATCATGTGTTGCTTGGGGTTTCCTTTTTTCTGACCAAGGAAAACCCATCCCATCTTTGTAGGTAAACCACAACCTATTTCCATAATACAGTCAATTTGTGTATGAACTATGGTTGCCCAGTCCATACCCAAAATAACGTCGTAAGGCCTCGACACTGACACCAAGAGGTTCCAACCGAAACTCTCGCCTCAAGGGTCAGATCACACCATCGGCGTAAGAGTTATTATCGAGTCTCCTCCCAAAGGTATCTCTAGACATGAGGGTTAATTCAAGGCTTAACCAGAAACTCTAGGTCTGGGACAAGATTTGTGGAAGGAAGGAATGATTCGTATCAATATCTATTATTATAGAAGCTAGTAGTAGACACAGACCGTACCTCGAATCATTCCAAGATCCCTTGAGTCACAATGCATGATCGCATGCAGCTACTCTCTTCCCCTGCACACCTGATCCCTGAGCCTGGCAGGGACTACAAAGGCCGGTGGTTGTAACATGTCGAAATGTAAATCACCACATACTGCCCTCCTAGCTCTGCTTCCAAGTCTGCTGCTCTGCAGATTCATCTTTCCTTAACACTTCCTTTTCTTTAAACATTTTACATGCCCAAGTCTCTGAGACTAGTGCCAGTTCCCTGGTTTCCCATTGCTAAAATTATCTAGTTGTATCCATTCAGCCAAAGAACATTCAACCAAAAAGGTTCTCTCTAGCACCCTAGCATAAGTTGGAATGCATAGAGGAAAAGTGTTGCCTCAGATGACCATTAAACACACCTCGCTCTGAGTTCCAAGCCATAAAGAACTGATCGTATCATAGTCATCAAGTACCAGGAACAATCGATACGCCTCGATGATTACTCAGCTACCGACATGTCGTCCTACTGATGTTGTATAAGCTCTATAAAACTCTCATCCACCTCCTCAAGCCAGTCCTTAGCCGCCTGTGAGTCAGGCTTGCCTTGAAACCTAAGGGGTATCTAATGATGAAACATGTGTAAGGCACTAAGCCTACATGTGTCATCTACCAGTACCGCCGGTTGAAACTGCTGACCAACAGGTAGTGATATAGCTGGCACACTACCCGAAGGTACTATCTCAGGCATCGGTCCATGTACCGAAGCCTCATCACTATGCGGACCAACCTCATGGTAACTCACTAGGAAACACTAGTAGCTAAGATCACCATATTCTCTACTAGTGTCTAAACTAGGTGTAGAACTCCCACAATCTCCTCAAGCCAGTCCACTATTGCCTAGGAATCTACCTCGCCTCATAACCTCATAGGCCTCTGTGGCTGGAACTCGTGAAACGTGCTCTGTCAGCATGCACCATCTGCTAGTTTGACTAGTGGCATCTACTGCCCAATGGGTGGTGCTGCTACTGGTACACCACCTGAATGTGCCATCATAAAAAGAGGGCCATGCACCAGAGCCTCATCACTCGATTGGCCGTCATCAGGTACTCTCTCGGAACTCCAACTAACTCTCTGTGAGGAATCATCCTGAACAGATGCAATATGGTCAAATGATTTAAACCCGGTGAGCTGACCTAGTTGAGATAACTTAAATAAAACATTTGAAAATAGACACGCAATAAGTTTTTTTGGGCACTATGTCGGAATTCAGAAGTCAGGGTCCTAGTGTTTGGATACGTTGGCCACCACACCAACACTGGACTCCCTGAACTGCGAACCACAATTAGTACCCTTAACACTATTGATTCACATAAAAGAGATATCAGAGTCCTGAGTTCTGCAGTAGAACCAACTCCTCTGATACCAATTTGTCACGACCCGTCCCCCGGGGCCCGTATCGTGACTACCCTAAGCCCTCCTTCTATAGGCCAGGGGCTGGAGACTAGCACCAAAGGCATAACTCTCTAAAAACTGGGAATACATTGCCTTTATAACATGTAAACACACACAACCAGAGTACAAGAAAAAGCAAACACTAATTAAAGTAGTATAAAAAGTGGGTGGAAAGTACAAGGGTTTGGAAATACAAGCCCAACAGAAAGGTACAACTACAACTGAAAGAAAGTACAACTGAAAAGACAAAAAACTAGAATATGGAAGCATCTCCTGGATTGTCCTCCGGATTCCTACCTGAAGGGTAGGTACAGATGTCCTCCTCAGCACTCCACATCCATCTTTCTCCTCCGGGTACTTACTCGTCATGAGTTCCACCTCCAGGTACCGTCCAATCCTCATACAATCTACCTCGGTCAGCATTATCCATTGTCTGCATCAAACACAATGAGGTGCAGGCATAGCCCGTGCAGGGGTGAGTATAATAATGCTCAGTAAGGACCCTGAGACCCTCAAGGTCTCACAAAAATCCAACAAGGATAAACCACAAATAAATATCTCAACAGTTAACTAATACTTAGGTATAGGCCCATAAATATACCTAAGTTATCATGTAACCCATTTTAATCATGAGGAAAACACAAAGGAAAATGACTCAGCTCAAAACAGGATTTCATTATCGAAACCACAACTGCTGGAGAACTCCTCCTCTGTCGAGTACAGTGTCCCAGTCATGACTCCATGGTGCTACTCACTAACCTTAGACTACTGAGGTACTCCTCCTATCGAGTACCGTGGGTCTGCTGCCAAACTGGGCACTCCTCCGTTGTGGGTCTACCACCAAACTGGGTGCTCCCCCTAATAGCCATCATAGATACTCCTCCTGTCGAGTACCGCGAGTCTGCTACCAAACCAAGTGCTCCATCCGCCATGGGTCTGCCGCTAAACTGTGCGCTCTTTCAACTAGGCTAGTCAAATCACTCTGAGTCGAATCAGTTAAGCAGTCGTCAGGTCTACAGCTATTAGTTCTCTGTACTCTGTCTGCTCATCTCTGAGAGGATCCGCTCCACAAGCTACTGTTCGATACTCTAAGTGTCACGCATTCCTATTTAGAAGTATCAAAAAGGACCGCCTCATCATAGTGGTCTCAACGCAATAGACGGCGCATCAATCCGACACCTGGTCTGTGAGTTATTAGATTTTTTGTCCCGGGGCCCGGTTGGTTTTGTGTACGAACCAACCCGACTGTATCTCAACTGTACCCTGAACTCCCATGGGGTATACTCAAAGGAATTGTTCCTCAATGAGATTTACAATGCCACTGATGATTCATCAAATGGACGTCCGGTCTGAGAGTTATTGGCTTTTCCATTCCAGGGGCCCGGTTGGTTTTTAAGCAAACACCAACCTGAGTTATAAGCGTTTCTGCTCCGTGGGCCCGGTTGGTTTCGGGTTCGAACCAAACTGTACATACCCAAACTTCGCTAAAACCTTGACTGTAATATACCGAAACAACTATCTCGATCCAAAGATTCCTACTCAACTAACGGTGCATCGATCGAAGGTCTTTAGCTCATGTTATGGGTTATTAACCTAATAAGGTCCCAAAAG